>CM046445.1:88874261-89374261 GCA_025506515.1 Flaveria trinervia | reverse complement strand
ATAACAATCTAATAATAACATATCCTTAATCATGATATAACTTTCTATAATTTATGATAGTTTTTATTCAAAAACTTTTAAAGTCATTATTTTACTTGATATCCACAACTTGTTAAATATCATAAGTTTAATAATAGTATCATGATAATATAATAACGAACCATTAAGTCATGTGTAGATATCCATGAGAAATTAAGTACTTATATAATTGAACTCACTAAATCATGACAATCACAAAAACTATCATTGTGATATCCACGTATACATGTAAAATTAAAGCGCGACGAAGTATGAGTGTCTACTATACTAGTATATAAAGCAAAACCTTAGGATGCAAATGTAACTTTATAAAAAAATTAAGACATTTAATACAGTTTTTTAAGTATTAGGTACAATTGTTCATTCTTATTTTACCTTTATTAATAAAATTCTTGTAATTAATACATTGATTAATACATCATTTAATATTATAAGAGTATTTAATTATTACATTAAATATTATATATTTTTATATATTTTAAATTAACATATGAATTATAAATAAGTATTACCTTATTTGAATAATTAACTAAATACTTTTGTAATAATAATAATAATATAATAATAATAATAATTTATAATAAAGTATTATTTTATTTGAATACTTAACTATATAACTACTAAATAATTTTATATATTATGATAGTAATATATCTATATCATATATTATTTATTGCTATCTATAAAACATCTTTTTAAAACAAGATTGCAAATTTTTAATAAATTTAAAATAACATATAAAAGATTGCAAGCTTTAATCTTTAATATTTTAACAAATCTTCCTATTATACTCTTATTCTGCTTTAAAAAATATACCACGTGATTTTTTATTATATATCTATATTTAATATATAATGTATAACAAATTTTTTTATTGTTGTAATAAAACAGTTAAACCTATACTATATCAAATTTGAATTTCTTGAAAATATTTGTTAAACTTTAATCATATTAATTTAACACTTATGTTTATTTAAAAGTTGAGTCATTCAACTATTCTTGTTAATGTTGGTTACTTTTGTAACAATATGATAGCTCTAACATATGATAATAATTATAATCAGTATATGAGATTTAAACCAAAAAATAAAACAATTGATAAATTAAGTGAAATATAATAATTATAGACTTGTAAATTGTTTAATCATCACAACGCGCGTGTTACCCACTAATATTATATTATAAATTATTGTTTCAATAAATATGATTGACATTAACGTTCTCGCAACTAAGCTGAAGATTGGTTTGGCTAAAAGCTTCAACCACTGGTATAAAAAAATAGAGATCGGCCCACTAAAAGTATGAACGAGCAAAGCATAAATGCTCGAGTCCGAACTCGTGCTTAAGCTTGAGCACATATGGTAAACGAGGTTGAGGTTGAATTTCCATATCAAGCTTTACTACGCATGTAATCCTATATTTTTTTATATAGATATAGTTACTTTTATTTTACATAATTAGTCTATGTACATAACAAATATTATAATTATCTATATGTACTATATAAATAATCAAAATGCATTTTATTTTGTTATAAATATAAAACTATGATTGTAATATATCTATATATATATATATATATAAATTATTACAAATCTATATGACAAAATAACTTAACATTTAAAATAATAAATCTTGCGGAGCTCTTTGAATAATTATTAAGAAATTAAACTTGAGCCTTAGTCTACAAAGCTGGACGACTCAAGTTGAGTCGTTGACAATGATATCTAGAAAACTATGATGCACCAGTGTAAAAGGATATTAGCGGAAAAAAGTTTTACAACGTTTGGACTTGGGCCATATGAGTTGTAAACCTGATGAGGTTTATTATTCATCCGATACACATAAAGAGAATTACATTTGGGAATCCACGTACGCTCGACTCTCTAGACAATATATAGAATTGAATGTGTTTTAAATAAGAATGTAAGATTAAACATAATATCATATGGCACTCTATACAAATAAAGTGAAGGGGTATTTTCATCAAAAAAAGATACATTCTTTCTTCCTAGTTTCTATTTTCTAGGGTTTTTAGAACTTATAATCAGTACACAATTATCACCACACAAGAAGGTCTTTATGCTAGACATTCCCAGTTTCTTTTATCTAAACAAAAAGACCTTCTCAGTATTTCCACTAGCAATTATATATATTCTGTGTTCACTGATATGCTTCTTCTCCAAGGTCTTTTTGTTAATCTTTCATTAATCTTCCTTGTATTTTCTTTAGACAAATTAGATTTTAATAATTCAAACTATCACTCATTGCTAATAATAATCTATAGTATTAATTTACCCGGTAATAATCTCAATTTTACTTTTGTTACCAACAACAATCTCATTATCATAATTATTAAATATTTACGCTTGAATTGCACTCGATTTCGTTCACAATATTAATGATTATGAACGAAATGAAAAAAAACATTCAAGTTAAATTGAGACTAGAATAAATACAAATTAAGTATGAATGTATGATAATTATACTACTGAGATTGTTATTGGTAAAAAAAGTGAAAATTAGGATTATTATCAATCAAATTAATAGTATGGATTATTAACGACCAATAAGTAATAGTTTGGATTATTAAAATCCAATTTACCTTTCCTTTACAATTATAGTTTTGTATTTCATCTCAATTCCATTTTGATTTGTGAAAATTAGGGGTGTTCATTGAATTGGATAACAAATTATTCAGATTTAAAAATTTCAGAATCTATTGAAATCCGATCCGATCCGAGTAAGAATATTTCTATCTGATCCAATCTATCCGAATACAATTCGGAACGGATTCGGGTATATCTGAATAATCCGAATCAACCAATCAACAAATTTTTTTTTCAATTTGTTTGTTTCTATTTAATCATAATAAAATATATATAACTAGAAAATACAAATTTGACTTGAACACAATTTTAAAATTAAAACATAATAGATAATTTTATAGAACATGAAGATTATAATCTCTAATTTAGAACGACAATCGATTATTGTATAATTGTTTGAGATTAGATGACTCGAATGTGTTAAGATTTTTTAGTATTGAGTTGAAAACATAATAGATAGTTGAGTAATGAGTATTGGATTAGAAATATAGTTGAATTTTTGTTCTGATTAATCGAATATTTGAATAATCTGAATACAAAAATTGTGATATCCGAAATCCGATCCGAAATCTGATCCAAAATCCGAATAAGGAATTCGGATTCGTATGACATCCGATCCGAATAAGAATTCGGATTGGTTTATTCGGATTCGGATTTGATTTCGGATATCGGATTTTTTGAATAGTTAAACCTGTGATCCATTTTATGGTGACACTTAATTGGTATTCTTGCTCCAGGATAGAATGCATAGCTAAGGAAGCCACAAACTTAGAGCTCTCGAAAAAACTCTAAGTTGGGTTATAGTGCTTGAGATTTAGAGAAAAAGGGCTGCTGCAGTGTAAGGTTATTAGACTGTCTCCATCGTGCGTCTGCGGCTACGCCCGTCGCTGACGGGACGTGCCCGCCAGAAGGGCGGCGATGGGGAGTCCCGCCTGTGGGTGGGTGTCCGTCCGGAAGGGCTGGAGAAGGATGGGAGTGGTGGGCCCCACCACCATAAATAATTAATTTAAAATGTTTTTAATCAAAATATTTAAAAATCTTTTAATGAATATAATAATTTAAATATAAAATTTTAATTTAAATGAGTTAATTAAATAAAAATATTAAATAATAAATAAATAATAATTTAAATGAGTTAATTAAGTAATAATTTAAGTATAATATTTTAATTTTTTTAACATTTATCGTATTAAAATATTTTAAATATTGTCTTTTTTATAACGGCTAGTTTTTTTGTCTTTTTTCTAACGGATAGTTTTATTGTCATTTTTAATTTATTGTTTTACGTTGTTGTGTTTATTTTATTTTAATTAAATATATTTACATGAATTTAAATATCTTTATTTAAAATAAATTAATAAAGAAAATATGAGGTGAAAAACTAAAGGTGTTTGTGAGAAGGCTAGTGTTGGAAGTAAAAGTATTTGTGAGAAGGATAGTGTTGGAAGTAAAAGTGTTTGTGAGAAGGATAGGTGAAAGTAAGTGAAAAGTTGATATGACATGCTGATTATAACTGTTTGTGAGAAGAATGGATTGTAGCGTTAGGATGAGTCTTAACAGTTTCAAAGTAAGGAGTTGATATGCATTTACCTTGGTTTTCAATTTTTATGTTGTATTTCTTTTATGTGCTGCATTTAAGCATTTTATGTGTTGGAATTTAATATAAAAGTGTGCTCTATTTTATTTGTTGCATTAAAATTCATTACATTATTGTGTTAATATTTAATTTTTTTAATGTGCTAACTTTTATTATTTTTGAGTATGTTGGATTTTTTTAATATTCTTTAGAAATAAGATGAGTTTTTTTCCTAAACATGCAACTTATAGATCTATAGACTTGGTAGATTTTTGTTCTTTCATCTCTTGAAATTTAATACAACACACCAATGTATTTAATTGTATTTGTTGTCTTATATATATATTATATTAAAATCCAACACCAAAGTTTGAGAACCAAAAAAGGTACAAAACGCATTGTTTTACGGTAACAAAATATGTTTGTTTTACCTTAAAAGAGAGCTATGCTGCTTTACCCTAAAACGATCATAGAATTATTTGTTTTAGCATACAAACACAACAACGTGTTGTTTCCGTTAAAATACAAAGTTTTGCAACAATTAAAAATTAAAAATATTACACACAATTTAAAGAGAAAAATATTGTTGGAATTATAAAATGTTTAATAGAGTAAGAAACTAGAAAATTAAAAGGAAAATGTCAACCAAAAAGTCACCAATATTTTTTATTATATATTGATCTTTAACTTTGATTACGAATTAGAAGACTAAGATTATTTTTTTAGCCTTTTTAAGTAAGATTATTTATTTGCCTTTTCAAGCAAAAACTACTTGGTATTGGTAAGGACAAATTACTCTATAAAAATATAATCTTGTTATTTAACACATACGTATAACATACATACAAAACTTTAACTACATGTTTCCCTTTCTTGTATAAAATTTAAATCAAGTTCATTAAGAGTATAAATATTATAATATGAAAAATAAACTCCAATTCTACGTTTTAGCTCTATTTTGTTTCTGAAATAATATGAATGTTTGACAAATATCACACAGAAAAATACAAATATGTATTTTAAACTCGTTGTCATAATCCTTAATGGTTGATTGTATATAAAAAGAAGAAACAAATATATTTGGTTAAACTTCAAATCAAAATCCGCGTGGACCCTGAAAATTGATGGGGTGTATATCCCCAACCACAAAAGAAATTGCGAATCATACTATCAATATGAGTCGTTTTTTAGAAATATATATATTTACATCTGATGGAAAATTTAGTGTACTTTATAGTAATATACTGTTTTTCACTCCAAATACTCATATGTAACTACTACTAGCATAATTATTATCTAATGGGCTCATGATCTTTTTTATGAGAGCTTAACAACGAACATAAGAGTATCAAAAATGAAACAAAGATATATAAGTTATTGATGCTTAAAATAGTGTGTTTGAAGTTGAAAAGACAGTGAAAAATATCACTTATGATTGAATATATACTTTTCCCATTTATAGGGTCAAACCTTGTAAGGGGTATATAATATAAGTTATAATTTTCCGAGCAATAAACAAGTAGCGCAAAGCCAAAAGGATTTAGCACGCCCCTATATGCGTGTGCGCGTGACCATAATCAGCGATGCAATGCGCCACTTTAAAAATTCACTTTATACTTCATACGCTCGCATTCACCTTAAGCTACTTTTATATATTTGAAGGTTAGCGATAACTTGCCGTTGATGGTCTAGTTAGTTACTAATGAGATCATGATCCTACCATTGTAGGGCGCTTGAGAACCTTCTTTACATGTTAAAGGTCTATAGTAACTTGCTCATGAGGGTCAATTAATGTTAAGCTACTTTCTTTGTTACGACGGATGGGCAACAATTAACATGCGTATCACCAACAGATTTCCAACAACTCTACCGAATAATGTAACTATGGAAAAATATATAACTGATGCCTATTCATTTAATCAATACCATGCTCTTTACAATGGGTTAGCCCATTGACTTGTAATTATCTATGACACCCCATACGCCATAAGTATAAACTCCTTATGATAATTGACATCAGCAACGATGAAACAGTAAAGAAAGTAGATGATTGAGATCTCAAAACACAATTTTGTTCATCACTTCCTACATCATCCAACAAAATATATAAAACTCATGGAATTGAAATTTGAAGAAATAGTTTCCTCGTAATCTTTCAAAACTTACGGATCATACTCTACTTTTGGAACTTTTCTCTTCTGATGATCATCACGTTGTGATAACCTAGAATTTTGCAAATAAAAGGTCAACAACATCAAGTTAAAATATATATTATTAGTTGAAAATAATTACTACACATACCCCAGATGTAAAGAAATGCCAACATCTCCATTATCAGGACTAAGATAAGCAAGTGTGCTCGGCTTTATGAAAGGACTCTTTCGCCCTACCAGGCATATTTCATGGCTCGTCCTTGATTTATATAGATGCTTTGAGATCTACAAAGATACGGTTTCTAAAAATAAATATAAAAAAAAGAGTATAAACGATCTATGACACATATAAGAGTATACAAGTAATAGTTACCTCTTCCTTCAAAGCTTCGTTTTCCTTCATGGTCTTTTGTTCCTGAATCACCATAGTTACTAGCTTACAATTAGTAGTCATATGGTAAACAGTGATCACATGAATCTCAAAAGAAAAGAGAAAAAACCTAGCTATCAAATATTTACCCTCAATTTTATTTGTTCGATTTCTTCCAATAATGCCATGTCCTGAGACACAAAAGATATACTTAAAGACGTACAAGTTATAAAATATCAAGAAACAAACACTTCATTGCATGATGTACAACATTAATTTGTCATGTGTTATAAATTAGTTTTTTTATAAGTTATACATGTATGCATACATCTAGCAACACTAATTCATCATACGTTTTCAAAAAGTGACAAAAGTAAGCAAAACTTCAGAGTCTGTTACACCATCATGCATACTTCTCACGTTCTATATTTTACATATTGTCACATCAGCGCTACATCATTCTTCAAATTTCATCCTAGAAATGGTTTCACATCCACTACTCTTCACTCCATCATTATTATATTAAATATCATTTAATATTATGTCGGTATGTGGGTTTTGTTTTCACGCGATGTGGGCAGATTCACATGGTGCTCCACTGTGGATCACATCACTACGGCATAGTGTTTCATGAGTGGCCACGGCCCCCACTGGCTCGCGTGTGAATAGCACGTCGAACAGTCTTTTCACTTATGTTACACTGGTAGTTATGGTGTAAAAATTTTTAATACCTTTCGATTCTTGACGGCTAACATGCCATCATGGAGTTGTCGTTCCAAGTTTTCAAGCTCCTTATAGTTCAATCCTTCCAATTCTTTTCCCATCATCAGCCTTCAAGTATTTTATAAAAGTTTTTTATAAGAAAAATATGCTTTTTTATCTTAAAAATGTTATTATATTTATAATAAAAACTCACATTTGACCCTTCCGCAGCTTCACGATTTCAGCCTTCAAAGCTTCTACTTCATTGTTTACTTCATGCTACACATAATAAAAGCAGTACATATGGTTACCCTCTTGACTTATTTAATCATATTTCAATTGAAGGTATATTTTAACATGGACTATCTTGAGGATTTTAGTGCTCTGGATAGGTTGAAAAAAGGTCATTGGGCCCTAACGAATAATTAAATTATATAAACTAGTTTTTAAAATGAAAAAAAAAACCGTTTTAACAATAAACGTAACAAAATTGTAGTATTAGAATGACATAAAATAATAGTTGACCGATTAATCTTTCTATTCGACTTCCTTCCTAGACTAAATTAATTCTTTTTTTCCTTTTATCCATTGTTGGCCAATAATTAAGATTTGGGTTTTTTTAAAGGGGGTTTTTAGTTGAGTTGATAAGAATGAATTATAACTAATAAATTTATTCTATGAAAATTGGCCCTAAAAATTATATTTGGGTTAGAAGATAATTAATTGGATTAAACTTTTTTATTATGTTAAATGGGCAATAACTATTTAAAAAACATATATATAAAAAAATATTAAAAAACAAATTCTTAGTCTAGCCCCCCCTCCTTAGGGCTGGCTGTGATTCTTAAGAAATTAGATTTTAAAATTTCACTGTCTATTATAATAGTAAGACAAGTTGTGTTATTTGATCGTTTTAATAAATAACAGTAAGAATGCGTATTAATTAAATGACTCGATGCTATTATAACTAATGAACTAGCAACTGGACGGATACCTGTGTTCGAGGGAGCGGGCCATTCCAACCATTCGAATTCTTTTCGTATCTTGAGATAATGTCTTGCAACCTTCAACACAAATGGGAGTTAACTAGACAGACATATTAATAAATTTATAATTCTTAAGTTTTTTGGGATAATAAACCACAACTTGTAATGGGATATACAGATCTAAGCTTTTTGATTGTGAGCACACCATTTAACCACCAGAATAAGATATATCTAAATTGTCACTATGGTAATTTCAGATTAAAGTTTTGCTCATAATCTTTTTGAATTCAAACTTTTTGTCCTGAAGTGTTCACTCAACCATAAGAATTTTACCCTTTTCCTCCTTGGTAATATCTATTATACCCTTAGAGTTTAAAGGAATTAAAATTTGTAAAAAGAAAAAACAACTAAAAACGTCATCTATAAACCTATAAACGTTGTTTGTTAGAAAGCAAAAATCTCTATACTAGTAAATAAAAATAAATACTGACACTTGTTACTATTCTAGCCTATTTAATGATTGGTTTTCCCGCTTCTCTCTCCTCTTAATTATTAATACTATAATAGTTATTTATTATTAATTACTATCCATAATTAAAATTTCAAATATGTTAACTTCAAAATTTCAAATGTGTAATACATGTGTTTATTCAATTCGTATAACACATAATATTCAAGGCATAATTTTTTATATTATAAACCATGCAACAAAAAATTTATTTAGTTCATCTATTACACGAGATAATAACCTAATAAATAAATAAATACATACATCTACTGATGTACATACAACTTGTGAACCTTTGGCGCAAATTTTATTTGGGCTTTATCAACGGTGTTTCTTTCAACTTAGTAGGCCGAAAAGTCTAAAAAATTACCCAATTTATCTATAGTATATTAAAATGGTTTACTGAACCGGCTATAAAATAAATTTTTTACTTGGGCCGCCCAAAACCGAGTTAAGATATAATGCAAATTTTAATTTTATTTCCCGGTTCACCCTTAATCCACTAATCATACTTTCATAAAAACTCTTAAATTAATAATTATCTATACTGGCCCAAATCCAGATTCCTTTTATTTAAGTCATTTAAATCTATGCAGCCCAGCCCAGCCCAGCCCAGCCCAGCCCAATCTGTTCGGTCCTTGGGCCTTGTCTAACAACGTAAGACACATTAGAATTTGTACTAACCGCGAACTAGCGAACTCGTAGAGCTTCCCGGTGCTAGAGAAAATAATAACGCCCACCTCGGCATCACACAAAATCGACAACTCTCTAGCCTTCTTCATAAGACCAGCCCGACGTTTTGAAAATGTCACTTGTCGGCTACTCACATTCTCAATCTTCTTTATCTCAATCCGCCCCCGACCCATGGTCTTCCTCCTCCTCTCTTCTCCTCCACCACTGCCACCGCCAGAACCACCACCGCTAGACGACGACGATGAGGAGGAGGAGGAAGACCCACACATGATGGATATTTTGGTGGGCATTTAACTTTAAGAATTTCTATGAGCTCTTCTACTTTGAAGTGATCTCTTTTAAAGGGTAAGAGTTGCTTAATTTGGAAACATGTAATAGAAAGGAAGCGATGTGGTTACTATAATTGGAAGAATACTATTCTCATCATCAAAATTAAATTATAAATAGAATAAACATATACCATTTTAGTGTGATCCCATTACTAATTTACAAGGTTGGTTGTGGGGTATTTCCTAATTTTTAATTGATTAACTATAAATGGAAATATTTGAATTCTCAAGAAAGAAATATTTGGCCTTTCTTCATATTTATTGCAACGATTCCACACTTCAAATACATTCAATTTTCTTACGTCGCGTTTCCTATTTTGGAAATTACACCTAAAGTGAAGAATTTTAATTTTCAAAATTACTTAATATTCTAGTACTATATATGTATATTAAAAATATATATATTGTTCTTATATTTTGTGACATTATTTATACGGACATGTTGATTAACTTTGGATCCTAGTTTGTTTTCCAAAGATTAACTTTTAAAATATATAAACTCTAAAAGAGATATTATTATCAATTATGAAAAAGATATTATTATCAATTATGAAGTCAAAATACAAACTATATGAAGACAATTACTGTATATCTTCAATGAAAATATATTTGTATTAAGATACTGATTGAAAAAAGAAAAAAGGATCAAAAGAGGAAAACATGTAAAAGAAAGAAACTGTATCTACACAAAAATAGAGTTAAATTTGTTACATCCGGAACTTTGCATAATTGTGTTCAAAATCACACGTAAACACGTTTACGTGTTAGTTTCGAACTCCTGTTGACAAAATATATCTTACTATCAATGATTTTGACAGTTTCGGTTTCAAATATTGTAATAAAGTGGGTGTTTTTGATTAAAGATGATAAAGTGATACTGATTGTTGGATAACATTATTTAAAGGATAATTATAAATAAATACCTTGAACATTTGTTCTTGATGTATGGAAATCATTTTGCAAAAGTAGTTGCATGAAATTAACTTGGGGATAATTTAAAGAACGGGCACTTAATTATAATACAATAAATTAAGTAAACTTGAAATTCCGAATTTACCCTGATTACTTTTTTCATGTATAGAATAACTAGAGAGATATAAGATTGATTGTATATGTATTATAGGAGTTAATTACTTGGATAGCCTACTAGCATGTTTATATTACAGTAATGCTCTAAAATTTTAAAAAACTACACGTTACATTTGTTTGCGAAATTATAATGTCGGTAGTACTTGACATGGATGGACGTTAGTTTTTGTGTTGAATTTCTTAAAATATCAATTATACGCTTGTAATAAAAATTAAAAATCTTTTACAATAAAAATATATGCAGGCAAGCGGGGCCCATCACTTGACTCGTATCACCACCACCTCTTCCCCTTCACCGTCTATTCTTCAACCATATATGTCAACACCATCCTCGTCAGGCTCATCCACAACCACCGATTAGTGTTCTACCACCACCAAACATCCACCAACACCACCATTGAACATACACCACTTCCGCTCGATTGGTCGGTCAATTGATCCCTTAGTCATGTCACCACCACATATTTCCCCTCTATTAGTCAATAATCCGCCACTACAACCAAAGTCACACCACTACCATCGCGATAACAACCCTTATTGTCTTCGTCTTCCCTTATCAATCCACCCATCTCTTAGATATACAACCAATCGCCCTCTCTCTACAGGATCTGTAGCAATAAAGGATACCATCACCCTATTTTAGGCAGTAACATAATATACTCAATTCAAGTTGGTCTTTTGAAAGTTAATTACGCGATTAATTGTCGCAAAACAAAAAAAAGACTTATTCTCAAATGAAAGTATCAAACAAAATAAGACAAAACGTACATTATATCGAAGAACATGATCAAAACACAAAAACAGCATGATGTTGTCAAACCTAGGACAAATACATAAGAGAAAGATGAAGGAGATTAACTCGTGGCTTAGGGTTTTAGATTAATTATCTGGTAAGAATATCTTGATAACATGAAGAAGATGAGATCATAAAAATATGTGTGTTCGTGTTGAATTCCTCTCGTTTATCTATATAAAAACCAAGATGTATGACCCATATATGGCCCAACTATAATCCAAACCACCACATCCTAAATCCCACAAGTCCATTAGTAATTAGCCCAAATGCATATTTAAAACTCATCAACTAAATATCCGGCTCATTAATCATATTTAGTTAAAAGTAAAAAAAATAAATTATAACCAAATCATATATTAGAACAAATATCATATTAACATATTTATTATTGAATTAAACTATTCATATATTCAACATTGCATTAGCAATTGTAGTCAATTAGGGTTCCTTATTCAATTAAAATGGAGGTTTTTAAGTAGCATGTGAGTGTTAGAAGAAGATAAAGAAGATGGAAATCACAAAGTGTTATGGTAGTGGAGTAGGGTGGTGGCATTTTTGCAAATTAATGGAAGGTAACGGTGGTAGGGTTAAAATGGTGGTGCGATATCACTATTGTTATTAATATTTATTTAATACATATATATACACACATAAAGAGAAAGATACACCTACATATCTTTTTATTATAATAAAATGATAACTATATATGTTACATGATATAAAATTGTAACTAGAGATGTCACGTGACAACACCACATTCACTTTTAACAAAATTTTCCTGCTTCTTTCTCGTATTAAATAACTCAGTTAATTACAAATTATATTATATAATTCTATTTTTGATTATAATTTATTTTTAAAAAGATTAAAAATAGATCTTATTTATTATTGTTTATTTCTAGAGAAACAAAATTTTATAAAAAGAAAATTTTCTAGAACGTACATCATACTTTTTTTAAAACATGAAATATTTCAAAAATGATATTTTTTTAAATGTGTTTTGTTTTGAAACAAAATGTTTGCTTTGTTTTTTAAGAAAAAACAACGAAAGACAAAATTTTTTAAAAAAAGTTGATATCATTGTTTTATTACTTATAGTATTTACTCATATATAGTTTAAATCATATATTATTTTATATTAATACATTTTATTCTATTTAATATTTTATTTATTCAACCTGTGTAATACACTAATTCACTAAAACTAGTATCTATATACTAGCTTTAGTAAACCCGTGTATTACACGGGTAGAATAAATAAAATATTAATATAATAAATTTATTAATTATAAAATAATATTTTAAAATATGATATGATTGAAATTACGTATCAGAAATTACTATAAATAATAAAACCGTGATATAAACTTTTTAAAATTTTTTAAAATAAACATTTTATTCTAAAATAAACCGTATAAAATGTTACTTCTAATTTGATTATTTATTGTTTTAAAAAATTGACATATTAAAAATATCAATTTATTTAGAAATAACCTTAATAACTAAATTTCTTTCTTAATTTATTACATATTAAAATGTATTAAAATAATTTATTAGATATTAAGCTAATTATTTAATAAGAGAGAGGGGCAAGAAAAATTGGTGAGAATAATTATGATGTTGACATATGGCACCCTCATTTACCTTTTTATTATAGTAATAAGATTAACTAAAATAGAAGTAGGCCTAAATAATATAACTGTTCTTTTAATTTTTAGAATTAGAAAGAATTTTAGTCTAACACATACCAACCTAATTGAAAAAGTTAACGGCTATCCATTAAAAAGACTATCGATGTTATGATTTTGTAAACAGTTAGTATCATGCCTATAATTTTTAAAAGTCTAAGACCATTGATGTAGTATGAGCATTTGACAAGGACGATCCATGTAATTAACTCTTTATATGTACTTTATTTAGTATCAAAGCTATATGTAATATGGTATCACTATACTGTTGATTTTGTCGTACGCATATAATGCTAAACACTATTGCAAGATTCATTTATCCATTGCTTGTACAAGACTCCTTTATCTATTTTCTTGTGCTAAGTACATGACTCCTTCATGCATTGCTTATACAAGATTTATTTACCCGTGTGTGCAACAAATGCAAGACTACTGTATCAATTTTTATATTTTTCTTGCATGACTTTTTTATATGTAATTATTTCGTATTTTATAATTTTTATATGTAATTATTTCGTATTTTATACAACATATCATTTTTATATGTAATTATTTAGTATTTTATCTTGACAACATGTCACATTCAACTATGTTTTAGCCTTTATAGCTACTTTGCCCACATTCACCATACACTGTTTCATATAAGTGAAACAATCTATAAGGCATTATCATTTAAGCATGCTTATCTTTATCAAATAGTAATAACGTTTAATTATTTATCAGTAACATATCGTATATACACTTTGCTTAATGCACATCAACCAAAACAAATTCAACAGAAGGATATCTAGAACTCTGTTATCTATATACAGTAAGCCGGACCATAGTCACCTAATTCGCGGTTCGCTCCGGTTCGGAAACGAGGTACGGGTTCGCGATTTGCTAGGGGCCACGAATCCGGTTCGTAAGGGGGTAGGTTCATTCCGGTGCGATCCGGTTCGACCTGGTTCAATCCGGTTCGGTGTACTAATCAATTCGGTTCACTCCACATAATTAAAAACAAGGCATGTTTAAAAGCAACATAATTATATGTCAAAAAAAGATATATTCTCATTAAACCAACCGATAGTTCCAAAAATGCAGAATTATAAAAAAAAACCCATATCCAAAATAAGTATTGGGAGTCTTAATTTGACTCAATGTGGATGGAAGAGGAGAAAGCAAAAAACCAACTGGAACATTGAATTTGACATTAACTTTTCAATGAATTTGATTGAAATTCATTCATTAAACTCTAATGGAAGTCTGCATTCTGGAATTCGATTGGTCTAGGACCTAGGGGGGAATTAGATTTTCCTCCAATTTCATGAATTGCAGCCACGCACCACAAGCGAACCACAATCCAACCCGATTCTCGAATCGACAACGAATTCTTTGGACTAAGAGCGAACTGCAGCCGCGAACCACAATCGAACCCTTGAGCGAACCACAATCGAACCCTTGAGCGAACCGCGAGCGACTGGGTTGCTATCGAATGCGAATGGGACCGATTCGAAAATCGCTGGAATTTGAGCGAATCCTGTAACTATGAGCCGGACAGTTTTCACCTTTGCATAGAGCTAGAGTCCCTTTAATAGCCTACCATAATTTCACATATAAATTGGGTCAATACTTTGGAACTTTTGTTCAATATTATCATTATGAAACTTTTAAGAAGTCTCATTTTTCATTTCAAAGTTTAGAAAATTTCGCCTGGAAATTTCTTCTGAACTTAGGAACTATCATCCAAAAGTTTGTTACTTTCTCCCACTAGGGAAAATTTTCTAAGAAAACCTAATTACAACGACCTTTTACAGTATTTTTTTGACCAAAACGCATCAAGAGTCAAGACCTTAACTATATACATTAATACCTATTAGATTAGTTGTAGAACATCATCTAAAGCATAAATCATCACTAACATGCAAGCTTTAACATGATTTCCTACCCGATGCAAACCCTTAAGCCCAACTTAAATGTGAAGTTGTTGCATATTCAAGTCTACCACAGCTCAAACCACACCCTAAAACTACCTCTCATCCAAAACTATATGGTTTAAAGAAGATCTTCGACTGTTTTCTATATCTTTATCTCTCTCTCTCTCTCTCTCTTCTCTCTCTCTCTTTCTCTCTCTAAGTCGCATGTAGATGATTAATAATGGGGAAGGGAAATGTGCGGCCAAGGATCTTAGGGTTATAATGTTAGAAATAACCCGTAATATATGCCCTACGGATCATTTAAATAAGTTTCATCAAATAACATAATTAGTCCCTAATAGTATAAGGGGGTTATTTGATGAAAATACCTCATAATTATAATTAGTGTTTCCCCTTAGATGTTATAAATAGAAGAGTAAGGATATAACAAAATACACACCAATAACTTTTATCTCAAGATCATCCATCGATCCCTATAAACATCATAACGAGAACGAATTTCAAGATCATGGCTTCATCATCT
Organism: Flaveria trinervia; assembly: GCA_025506515.1. Classification (NCBI taxonomy): domain Eukaryota; kingdom Viridiplantae; phylum Streptophyta; class Magnoliopsida; order Asterales; family Asteraceae; genus Flaveria; species Flaveria trinervia. Next base: position 89,358,284 of record CM046445.1, on the reverse strand, counting down.
TCGTCAAAGATCTCTATTCCCACAAGTAAGTTTTAATTATTTTGATGTTTAGTTATATTTGAGATCACTACTAGAAAAAAACAAAAAAACGACAGACAAGGTTGTTGCAAATTTGTCACAAAACCTGTTTTGCGACAAGTTTACGTCATAAAATAGTTTGTCGCAAAAACCCTTGTTGCAAAGATTTTGTGACAACTTTCTGACAGTTATTATGACAGGTTTACGACAACTGTTTTGCGATAGGACACCTACAATCTTCTGACATGGTTTTGCGACAACTTTCCAACAAACTATTTGAAACATGTTTGCGACAAGTTTTTTGCAACAGGATACCATCAATCTTCTAACAAATATTAACGACAAATTTGCGACAAACATGATTAAATATTATTTTTATTTATTTATTTTTGCGACAAAGTTGCGACAGTATCTATTTATTTACTTTGCAACAAATTTGCGACAAAACATGCTATTAACAAAAAAAATTAAATTTAAAATATGAAAAAAATCAGTTTTTTAAACCTGATGAAAATTAATACAATTCAAATAAACCATTCAACCACAATCTAAATTCAAATACATAAATTCAAACAAATATTGTTTACATAATCCAAGAACAATACAATAACTAAGTTAAACTAAACTATAGTGGATGATTTCCGGGATTACTACTATATTATTTAAGAAAAGAGGCCGTTTGTTGTCGCATCTCCTCTCGCATTTGTTGTTGCATCTCCTCTCGCATGTTTCTTCTCATCTCATCAACTTGTTGTTGCATCTCATCTCGCATTTGTTGTCGGAACTACACATACACACAACACATAATAAGTTGAGCCAAAGAAGGTAACTGTTAATCGTATATCTAAACTATAGTTTATATGCTCCTACATATGATTATTATGATCTTGTTTCATCTTCGAAGTATCATATAAGCATAGTTCACTATACTATGAAATAAAAAAATGTGTTTAATTACAAGTGATAAACAAAGTAAAATCAAAAGAGACTTCATTAAAAATAATGATGAACAATTCATATATCAACATCTATAACATAAAGCATCCTACAAACTTGTAAAATATGAGAACCTAACACATTCAGGGCTAAATATAACAATTAAAGGTTGTTAAGTAAATTACCTCCTCCTGTGATTGTTGAAGTGCATCTTGTGTTAGTCCGGACATGAAAGATGTAGACGGTGTCTCGGTCACGACGAAATAAGGATCTGATGATCCTATCCCATATAACTCTCTGCCCTCTCCCGTACTATAACCCAACAATCAACATCACCCAATGGATGTTGACTTATGTCAGTGCCATGTTTTTCAACCATCTTTCTACAATATGTGTCCTACAATTTGTCAAAACAATATGATTATTTATATAATAAAAGTATTCATATACACACAAACCTGTTTAAGCAACTAGAGTTCCAACAACCAGAGACATAGCTTCAAGTTTCTTCTCCCACTACAATAGTCAAAGAAGCAAACAACTGTCTTTAGTTCAAATAATCAAGACTCAAGCTAATTGTGATTAAAATCCTTGTTCACCTAAGCAGAAAGGTAGAATAAAGCACCGGCAACACCTATTAAACTAACGAAAAGTCGATGAAATTTATTTGCAATTATTTTGTAATTTTTCTATTAAATGGTTTAGATATGATGGTTAGAATGTTCAACATGGAACATTTGGTAAGGAGAATTAGGTAAACAATTTCAAGTTGCAAAAACAAAACATACATAAATCACACATTCAGATTGTGTTATCAAAGATGTTCATTAAAACTCTAAGGGTACTTATGTTGCTGAAAGTTAAGATACAAATTTCATACTTATTAATGAAACTCTTCTCAAACATGAAGCCACAAAAGTACAACATAAGCAAAACCAGCACCATTAATAATCGATAAGGCCATAGAAATTCTAACAACCAAACAATAGATACCCAAAGCATATATTAAACTCAAAGGTAAAACAAAGAGATGAAGGGAGAATTTAGTGAAGATAGCAAGAACCCTAAACTTAGCCATCTGATCCTTACCTGTGTTTCTTGATTCGCCCAAAATATCACGGCTTTTTGACACACGGATCGACTATACAACCTTTAGCTTAGTTCCCTGAGGAGACGGCGCAAGATTTCGATCGATGAAAGGAGATGATGGCGCGGTCATCCGAAGAGATAACGGAGACGACGGTTCTTGAAAACCCTTGTTGATCTTGTAAATGGTGATTAGTGAATGAGAGACAAATTGAAAGAGTTTTTTTTCATAAAAAGTACTTTTTCTACTAAACATTTTAAAAAATAAAAATAAAATATCTGCGACAAGTTGAACTTGTTGCAATTTATGACAAATTTGCGGCAACTTGAAACTTTTGTCGTAATTTTGTTGCAATTTTGCGACATTTTTCCAACAAATAGATTTTATTTATCGTTTTTTTGCGTTTTAAACGCCATTTTTTCGGCTTTCTTTTTTGATGTTAAACACATGCGTAAATTTTAATACTATATATATATATATATATATATATATATATATATATATATATATATATATATATATATATATATATATATATATATATATATATATATATAATATATATATATATGAATGATATGGTAATACTCAAAAGTAATTGTCATGTTAGAGCATTCACACTAGCTTCCTCATCCTCATCTCCATATATACATTAAAAAAATTATTTTTTACTCTCTCTTTTAATTAAATGATACTTTATTATATAGTTATCATTATCTTTTCTTTCTCCTCCGCTCACAACCACTTTTAAAAATATTAAAAAATTATAGGGTTATACCATGTTTCTCCAAATACGAGAAATCACGATACAATCCCCGTAATATTTTTCTCCCGTTCACTCACAACCACTCACAACCATTCCCAATAATATAAATGACACACTCATATAAAAAATAAGTAACCTACTATGAATGTTCTTTTATATATAGATATATATTATGCATACATATACACATACACAGACTATGTATGCACAGATACACTTCACAGTGTGTATCTGATACACATCTACATATACACAATCATAAATCCACATACATACACACTTACATTCATTTACAAATACACATACATACATAAATAAGTACTAATAGACCATAATTGACTAATATTAACTTTATGTTTGATAATAGTAACTACATGACTTCAGTTACCTCTAATAGACCAATGTTTGCAATCTTTAACTAATATTAAAACCGATAACCGTAGTTGATCCTAATTAATGATTATCGAGTAATATTGGTTTTAGTTTCTTTAATTTGCTCATCAATGACACTCGTATACCCTAATTGATCTTATTTTATCTTATTGCCTAACATCAATCTTCCACAATATACATACATATACAAATTCAATCACATACACACACATTAAAATAAAATAAATAATAGTAAAACAAAACTTAAATGAAAAAATAATAATTATTTTTATCAGTGCCAATTACTATTATAAAAAACTCATATTTAAAAAAATTAATTTTTATTTCATTATTGTTAATATTATCAAAACAAAACAATATTTGAATTTAATACTGTGAATATTATTAAAAAAAACTTATAAATCTATATTTTTATTATTAATAACATTATAAAAGATTGATACTTATTTATGATTACTAATATTATAAAAAACATTATAAAGCTATAATTTGATGATTAATAATACTATTTGTCACCAATATGTCGCAACTTGCGACAAGTTTGTGACAATATTTAGGTTTCCGCTTAAATTTTATGTTTTCCCTTCATTTTGTCTCAAATTTGTCACAATTAGGGATAAGAATTTAATTTCCCGCTTATTCTTTGTGACAAATTTGCGACAACTTTTTTGTTTATTACAAATCTATCGCAAACTAATTGCTAATTACGGGCTTTTCCACTTTGTTGCAAATGTGTCGCAACCTTGTTTGTATTTGCGACCAAAATGCTTTTGTCGCAAAAAACTGTTGCAAAAAGTATAGTTTTCTAGTAGTGGATTGAATAAACATGATCAGGGTCTTATGTTTTCATCTATGTTTCAAGATATAATCAACATGTGGTATCAGAGCGTATATTGATTATATCAATTCAATACAAAAATTAAAAAACCTTAAAATCGATTTTCATAAATCGTTGATCAATGATGATGCAAAGTATTAAATTAACGTTTTACGATTTTGATGTCCATTGCGACGGTTCTCGATTTTAATGATGGGCTAGTGTTATTTTCTACAATTACAAATTATTATCTTCACATTAATTGAATCCTAATCTAAGAATTAAGTGCACTACTTTCAAAAACATCATTTGAAATTAAGTTACAAAATCTTTTTATCGGGGTACACATCTGCAATCATATATTCATTCTTTAAATCACAAGTTTAAAATTTGAATTGAATATTGATTTTTCTTATTATTAAATCAATATATTTTTTTATGATTGTCACTTTGATGTATTTCCATACCAAATCATTTATTAATCCATTTGATTCTAAATCTCACAATCAATAGAATTGATTTACAAAATTACCGCAACAAGATTGGTATTGATCAATTAACAAATATAACAAACTGATTTTTTAGTTATTTAATTGATATAAATGCGAATAAGTAATTAGAATCAGATTTTTTTTCCAATGCAATTAAACAACGTATATTTTTCATTCATTACTATTAATTTGGTAATATCCGTTTCTGGTATATTAATAAAATCGAATTTTAACCATAATAAATTATGACTAAATGATTGTTCCTAAATGCATCGATATTTTTTGTGAATGAAAATTCATGCAGATAAATAAGTTTTTCTTTTATGAAATAATATATTATGTACGTAATTTAAACTTTTATTCATGTCTTAAATTTTTATGACATATATATAACTATATAATGGTTACTTTAATGAAGTGATTAATCCCAACGGTACATCAGTTGATTTGTCATTAAAGTTTAACGTTGTCATTTTATATATTATATAACTATGCGTATCGTCAAATTATCAACCCAAAGGCTAATTGTTTGATAATACACATGATGAATGTTGGCAAATTAATATAGATATTACACTTCTGTCCAAAGGTGATGTGTGGTATATATATGTCTTACTATAATTTTGTTCATAATACTTGAATGTTAGTCATAGCCAACGCGAAGCCAACATTCATTTAGAATCTTACTTTAATTTGTTCATAACGCTTGCACATTGGTCATAACCAACGCAAAGCTATCGTGCAAGTAGAACGTTACTTTAATTTGTTCATAACATTTGAATTTTGGTCAAAGCCAACACGAAGCCAATATTCAACTAGAACTTTACTTTTAGCCTATTGTTTTGGTGTTATAATAGGTTTTTTTCTTCGACATAATAATTATGTCTATTTTATTTATTTATTTTGATTACCCTGTAATTTAGCTTACTTTAACTATTTTACTACTTGTATCAATTTAGCATCCACTATTACTCCTAACTTTGGAATTGAAGTTTTAACCCGGGCAAACTTCGTCTCATGGAGGGATTCTGTTAAACTTACTCTTGGCATGTTGGATCTTGATTATGCTTTGAGACATGACGCTCCTACTACTCTTACTGCTGAAAGTACTGCAGATAAAAAAAAAGTATGAAAATTGGGAGAGGTCTAACAGAATGTCTCTGATGGTAATCAAAAACTCCATCTTTGTTGTTATCAGGGGAGCAATACCTGATTCAGATAATGCCAAAACTTATCTGAATTCAGTGGAGGAACAATTTAAAGGATCTTCTAAAGCACATGCGAGCATTTTGATTCTAAAGATGCTTACTACAAAGTATGATGGGTATAATAATGTGCGTGAACACATAATGATGATGAATGACATGGCTCATAAACTCAAGAGCTTAGACATGGTAATCAGTGATGGTTTTCTAGTACATTTCATTATGACTTCTCTTCCTTGACACTTTGATGCTTTTAAGATCAACTATAACACCCAAAAAGAAAAATGGTCAATGGGTGAGTTAATAGCAATGTGCGTGCAGGAGGAAGAACGTCTGAAGCTAGAAAAGCCTGATGTTGTTCATGTTACTACCATTAAACCATTAAAGAGAAAGGGAAACTTCAAAGGGGAAAGCTCAAAAGTCCATAAGGCTGGTACAAGTAAGCTTCCAGCTCAAATGCCTCATTCGGACAATCTCGCTGCAAATTCTGTCACAATAAGGGACATACCCAACGAGATTGTCTTAAGTTCAAGGAGTGGCTGGCTAAGAAAGGTAATCATCTATTTATGTTATTTGAGTCCTTTAATGTTAACGTTTCAATTAACATGTGTGGGTTGATTCTGGTTCTATGGTTCATGTTACTAACTCAATACAGGGATTCCTTACAATCCGGAAGCTGGAAAGAAACCAAAGGACAATTAAGGTGGGAGATGGTGATGAACTTAACATTAAAGTCGTAGGAACCATGCTATCAATAATGAAAATGGTCATTGTATTAAACTTTATGATACATTATATGTATCGAGGATTACTCGGAACTTAGTATCTGTACCAAAGTTAGACAATGATGGTTATGAAATTTTGCATGGTCGTGGCAAAGTCACTATTAATTTAAACTCTCATGTTTGTGGTTATGGTTAACAATATGGAAATCTCTATATGTTAGAACTAGATGATCAATTTCCAAAATCGTTGGTATCATATAATGTAAATGAAAACATTAACAAACAAAAACGAGATTTGGAAACATCATCCATGTTGTGGCATCAACGTTTAGGCCACATATCACGAGATTGCATGTTAAGACTCGTGAAGGATGAAGTATTACCAAATCTTGATTTCTCTGATTTTGAAACATGTGTTAAATGCCTTAAAGGTAAAATGGCTAATGGATCTAAAAAAGGTGTCGTCAGGAGTTCCGGTTTACTAGAACTCATACACACTGATATTAGTGGACCTTATCCTATTGGAGTATGTGGACATAAATCATTTCTCACTTTTATAGATGATCACTCACGTTACATGTACTTATACTTAATCAAGGATAAATCTGAATCACTTGAAATGTTCAAAACCTTTAAGGCTGAAGTTGAAAATCAACTTGATCGTAAAATAAAGGTAGTGAGATCAGATAGAGGTGGTGAGTATTATGGTAAACATATTGATATCGGTCAAGATCCTGGTCCTTTCTTTGAATTTTGTAAAGAACACGGGATTGTAAACCAATTTACCATGCTGGGTACTCCTCAGCAGAACGGTGTAGTTGAGAGAAGAAATCATACCCTATTGAACATGGTTAGAAGTATATTAGAGAACTTCTCTTTACCTGAACTTTTATGAACGGAGGCATTAAAGACAACTATTCATATACTAAATAGAGTTCCTTCTAAGTCTGTCCCTAAAACACCATTTGAAATTTGGACAGTAAGGAAACCTAGCTTAAGGTATATGAAAGTATGGGATTGTCCAGCTGAAGCTAAGCTTTATAATCCTCAACAAAGAAAACTTGACATGAAGACAGTCAGTTGTTTCTTTATAGGATATCCTGATCATTCAAAAGGGTATAGATTTTATTGTCCCTCTCATGCTACTCGCATCGTTGAAACTCGTCATGCTATGTTTTTAGAGGATTCTAAGGTTAGTGGGAGCACTGAAAGTCATGACATTGACTTACAAGAAGTGCAAGAGGAGGGGGGATGTGCTCTCTACACTTACCTCCTATTACACCTCTTATACTTAATGCTGCACCATTACAAAACACTGTACCATTATGTCATGTTTTCTCAGAAGTTCATGTTGCTCCAAAGATTCCTGTAAACGAAGCACTATCAAATCCACAAGAGCAAGTCCCTCATACAACTACTGAAACTTCAGAACCTGAAATTCAGCTACGGAGGTCATCACGGTCTAGAAGGCCTACTAATTTTGATGATTATGTAACCTACCTAAATGAAGCTGATTTGGATTTAGGAAAGTGTAACGATCCAACCTCCTATAATGAAGCCATTAGTAGTGATCAATCGTCTGAACAGAATAAAGCTATTATTGATGAGCTTGATTCTATGTATAAGAATGACGTTTGGGAATTGGTTTAATTACCCAAAGGTGTTAAACCCGTAGGATGTAAATGGGTTTTCAAAACAAAATTAGACCCGAATGGTAATATTGAACGTCATAAAGCATGATTGGTTGCTAAAGGCTATACTCAAAAGGAGGGAATTGACTATCAGGAAACCTTTTTACATGTTTCATGAAAAGATTTCTTAAGGATCGTTATGGCCTTAGTAGCTCATTTTGATTTAGAGTTACATCAAATGGATGTTAAAACCGCTTTCCTTAATGGTGACTTACATGAGGATGTGTTCATAAACCAACCTAAAGGTTTCAAACCTAAAGGTAAAGAACACTTGGTATGTAAGTTAAAGAAATCCATATACGGGTTAAAACAAGCATCACGTCAGTGGTATTTAAATTTTGACGAAGTTATGAAGAAACAAAGTTTCATAAAAAATCAAGTGGATCAATGCACCTACCTCAAAATGAGTGGGAGCAATTTTGCTATACTTGTCCTTTACGTAGATGACATTCTATTAGCAAGTAATAGTTTAGATTTGTTGCATGAGTCAAAGCGATTACTTTCACGTAATTTTGACATGAAAGATCTCGGAGAAGCTTCTTATGTAATAGGCATCGAAATACACCGAGATCGTGCCAATGGGACGCCAGGATTGTCTCAAAAGGCGTATATTGAACGTGTCCTTACATGTTATAATATGCAGCATTGCTCTCCCTTAGTTGCTCCAATAGTTAAAGGGGACGTTTTTGGTTTATTTCAATATCCAAAAATAGAGGATGAGAAGGAGCAGATGAAATTGATACCTTATGCTTCAATAGTGGGAAGTTTAACGTATGCTCAAGTTTGTACTCATCCTGATATTGCATATATTGCTGGAATGCTAGGCTGATATCAATCTAATCCTGGCTTAGATCATTAGAAAGCAGCAAAGAAAGTATTACGATATCTTCAAGGGACAAAAGAGTATAAGTTGACATGTAGAAGAACTGATAACTTAGAAGTGGTGGACTATTCTGATTCCGACTTTGCTAAATGCAAAGATGATAAGAAATCAACATCGGGGTATATCTTTATGTTAGCAGGCGGACCTATTTCATGGAGGAGTCATAAGAAGCAGTTGACAATAACCTCAACAATGATGGTAGAATACGTTATAGTTTATAATGCAACTTGCCATGGGATGTTGTTAAGAAATCTTATTACCGGACTCAAAATTGTTAACTCCATATCACGACCGTTGAAGATTTACTGTGACAACTCAGCTGTCGTTAGTTTCTCGAATAGTAACAGTTCGAGTGGAGCTGGTTTATATCTTAATACAAAATATTTGTTCGTACGAGAATGAGTAGAGGAAAATAATCTTTGTATCGAGAACATTAGCACAAAAGATATGGTTGTGGATCCGATGACTAAAGGACTACCACCCAAAACATTCCAAGAACTCGTAACAAGGATGGGTTTTACTAGAGACCTTATATAATAGCATAGCAAGTGTGCATTTATGATTAATGTGATTTCCTCAAATATTTATTTTGTATATTATAACTTATATGTGCGCTTCATGATCTATAGACAAATTTGTGCATATAAATACTGTACATTAAGGGTTTATTTAAGTCATTTTGATTTTATGTTTAATGTTTTATATTGAAACTTTAGTATGACTGTTGGGAGTCTCGGATTAACATTAATTCGAATGACTGTAACTATTTGCTATAAGTTTCAATATGAAACCTGATGAGTGTCTAACTTGGCCAAACTTATGTATACTCATCAAAATGATCACTCGGCCAAGTGGGAGAATATTAGAAATAACCCGTAATATGTGGCCTACAGATCATTTAAATAAGTTTCACCAAATGACATAATTAGTCTCTAATAGTATAAGGGGGTTATTGCTGGAAATACCCTATAATTATAATTAGGGTTTTCCCTTAGATGTTATAAATAGAGGAGTAAGGAGATAACAAAATACACACCAATAACTTTTCTCTCAAGATCATCCATCGATCCCTCTAAACATCATAACGGGAACGAATCTCAAGATCATGGCTTCATCATCTTCATCAAAGATCTCTATTCCTACAAGTAAGTTTTAATTTATTTTGATGTTTAGTTTATATTTGAGAATGAATAAACATGATTAGGTTCTCATAATTTCATCTATGTTTCAAGATATAATCAACATATAAACCTTTGTTTGCGCATTGCCATAGTTAGGTTTACATAATTAATTGACACTTTATTTTATTAACTTTTATTAGTGTACTTTTAAAAAAAATTGAGGTGTTATGCATAGGGTTATCTTTTGAACAAACCATGTGACACTTTGTTGCGTCCTAAGTTTCACCTTTAACCAGTATATGAAGCGATTCAAATGACTTTGCAAAAGACCAATATAACATATGCAAAGAACAATTTTGTTTTGTTAGGAGAACTTTACAGGGAACCTTTACAATATGGTTATAAGCAATGTTTTTTTCCGACCGAGACCGGTCAGGCTGCTATGGTTCGGTTTTGTCTGGTCGAACAGGCTGGTTCGTCCCGAACCGGTGGTCGGACCGGAAAACCGGACCGGTTCGAACCGGATTTTGATTATTTTTTTATTTTAATGGATAAAAACGTGTTGTTAATTAAACCATAAATTAGTATGTTACATATACAAATATAGTTAAATTTTATATATAACTATAAATACATATATAAATCATATATAAATTACTTATATTTAATTACATATATAAATATAGTTAAATCCGGTCTAATCAGTCCGATAGGTACGACCACCAAACTTGTAAGACGTACAGTTCGACGTCCGATAGTGTTCTGAAAACATAGTTATAAGGTGGTTTTGGAGTTAGTTTGGTTTTGCCTTAGATGAATGAAAACATTTATAATTCCAAGCATACCATTAATGATTGAATATGAAGGAAAACTTGTTAATTTAAAGAGGTCAAGAAATGAGATAAGAGTGAGCAGCTTTAGACAAAGTATAATTTCAAGTGATAATTGATCTTCAAAGAGTAAACGTGGTGTGCAAGATATTTAAAAAAATTAGAAACAGAATGCAAGATAATTACTCAATTTTCCATTCATTCTTGTCAACTTAAGAATATAACACATCTCAAGTTTGTCAAATTTAATTTGCAAATCTCTTAAATTATCTAGCTACTCTTTTCGTGCCATGTATTTGATACTTGTAGGTTTTTAATATATTGATTAAGAAGTCATTTATTTAAATATTTCTTTGTTGCTATTAAATAAAAATAACTGAATAATGAATCTAAAATAACGTCAAGTTGTTATAGAATCTTATCTATATAACAGTGATGCATCAGTAACAAGATGTCAGAAAGTAGTATGCATATCATTTTGGAATAAACCCCATGTCCAATGGATGGATAATGTTGCCAAAAACTATACTAAATTTAACTTTGTTTCTTTAACACTCCCACCACCAATCGTATTATATTTTACGGCACTCCCAAGAAGAGGGGGAATCCAAGGAGAATAAGGATTGAACTTGTTAATATATATGTTCAATCATTCATTTATTAATAGATAAGATCTAACCGAGAAACTATAAATAAAAAATCAAAATAAATATAATAACATCATAAATTAGTCATTGTAGTTATATGGGATAAACAGTTGTATATATGTTATCTGATTAAGTACAACTAATGTGATTAACTTATAAGCTCTTGTTTTACGTAGAGTTAAGTTGGATAGAAATCAGATCGCTTCATGATCTCATATACGTAGCACTATTTTACACTTTGGATAATAGTCTTTTCCAATCACTTAAACCCATAACCTTGATCTTATAAAACAAAACTCTTACTAGTTGTTTCAAAACTCATTCTTTAAATCTAAATAATGTGATTAGTATAAATATGTAATTAACATAAACTTTTATTAGAGTATATAAGTAAATAGCACTGAACCTGATACACTATTGTATTGCATGATATGGTGTGCCGTGGTATGCTATATTATTAAATGGTGTTGTATGGAAGCGTATAGTAGTATATGATATCGAATGGAATGTAATGGTATGGTATGTAATTGTACAATATGCTACGTCTATAACGTTTTCATACCTTATTAAATTTTTTTTTAAAATGTGCACGATCAAATCTTCAATCTTCTTAACTTTAGTTTGTGAATAATATTGTTATATATAAAAAAATTAATGTGTCATAAGTATTCGACACTACATATATGTTAAATTATGATACTGCATACGTATAATATGATGTATAATATGATGTACTACACATATGTAGTATGCACCATATATATGTTGCTATCATATTCTGAAAAATAAAAACCAAACAAATTGCATTTAGGTTTATTACGACTATGAAATAGATCCGTTATAACAAACAAATTGTAGAAGGTTATGGTTAGTTCAGGAATAGAATACTTCATTAGAGTGTCGAAAGATTACTGTCTTAATGAATTTAAGGTGAAAAAGATGAATGGATCACAATACCACATATTATTTTTATGATTTCAAACAATATTGTATATTATTTGCGACGTATGATACTTTAATATGATTACATATATGTAGTATAAAATTAGTTAGATACGCTGATTGTTAAGTTTATTAATGTAGGAATATTTTAATCAAGTTAGAGATTTTTATTTTATTTTATGATGCAATTTTTTTTTAAATAATGACATACGAAAATGTTATTAATGTTTAATGAAAAACAAAGGTTTATTTTTAATTTTCTTATTAGCAAGAGTTTCTTTATATCATCTCCATGTATGTATATTAATATATATATATATAATATATATATATATATATAGACACACACATACATGGTAAGATTTAAATGAAAACATGTATTATTACGAGAATTAATTTGCGAAAACCCGTCAATATTAATAAAAATATTTAACTTTTTGTTTGAATAATATTATTTAACTTATATAATAAAATTATGATCTTTTATGTGTATGTGTAAAATTACAACTTGTAAAACAGTTAGCACTGTATGTATGTATATGCATGTTTAAGTAAAAGTTACACCAAGATTAACTTTTTTACACTTGTGATTTGCGAATATACACATATATGTAAAAGATCATAATCTTTTATATGTGTAATAATGTTATTTAAAAAATAATGAGTTTGTTTGATTTTTACGTGTTTTCACAAACTCTCGTAATAAAAAATAACACACACACACACACACACACACATATATATATATATATATATATATATATAATATATATATATATATATTGTTGTAAAATTAATTAAGAATACGAACGCGTAATATCAACAATACAAAGATGATACAAGAAAAAATAAAGTCGTGAACAAGAACTTTCAAATGATTACTATGATTGAAATGATTTTGGATCCTCTTACCGATTACATCTAATCCTTATTTATAGCGTATTAACTAACTATAACGAACACTCAACAAAACTGAGAATTTACACTAAGGACCCTAAACTAAATCTTCCGAACGGAAATAACCCTTTGGAAGATTCCCTTCGGAAGATACACATACTTCGGAAGAATTCCAAAGTACACTTCAAATACCTTCCGAAGCAACCATAACCTTCGGAAGATATTAACTTAGCTTCGGAAGAACTATGTTAAGCTTTGGTAGAAACTTAACTTCGGAAGTTATCACTTGTTTTGGCTTTTAATACTTCACAATCTCCACCTAAAATCCAAAACAAGATTTTAACCAACTCCCAATGCATCCAAGCAAAACTTGAACTTCCACCAGGTAGAGACTTTGTAAACACATCTGCTGGATTCTTCAAAGTAGACACACCTTCCACTTTCACCTTCCCAGCATTCACCACATCTTGTATGAAGTGTAACTTCACATTGATGTGCTTTATTCTCTCATGAAACATGCTATTCTTTGACAATTGAACTGCTCACTGGTTATCACAGAATACCACTGAGTCTGCAACTTTGATTCCTAACTCAGAAACAAAACCATGCAACCATATAGCTTCCTTGACTCCCTTAGTCAAAGCTATGTACTCAACCTCTGTTGTAGATAATGTCACCACATGCTGCAACTGAGCTTTCCAACTAACCAAATAACCTAGTACTTGAAATGCATATCTTGGATAGATCTTCCTCTATCCAGGTCTTTGGAAAAATCTGAATCCACATAACTAACAATACTGTCAACCTTCTCATGTTCATGATGCCCAAACACTAAACCATAGTGCTTAGTACCCCTGAGATACCTCAAGATCCATTTCACAGCAATCCAATAAGCTTTACCCGGATTTGACAAATACATGCTAACTAAGCTCACAACATACCCAATATCCGACCTTGTACAAACCATCAAGTACATCAAGCTCCCAACGACATTACATAAGGTACTTTCTCCATATATCTAACTTCATCATCTGATTTAGGACAATCAGAGCTTGATATTTTAATATGAGCACCTATAGGAAAATTTATTGGCTTCACATCATCCATCCTATAGTTACTTAGTACTTTCTCCAAGTAAGACTTTTGAGACAGTTTCAACACCCTGTGCTCTCGGTCCCTTGTAAACTCCATGCCCAATATCTTCTTTGCTTCACCTAGATCTTTCATCTTAAACTCTGACATCAACATCTTCTTAGTAGCTTCACCTTCCTCCAAGTCTGAACAAGCCACCAACATGTCATCAACATATAGTAACAAATACACAAATTTGTTCTCACTATATTCCTGAAAATACACACAACTATCATAGTTGCTCCTATTAAACCCATTAGTCATCATATGTTCATCAAACCTTTTATACCACTGTCTAGAGGAATGCTTCAACCCATACAGGGACTTCTTAAGGAGACATACCTTGTCTTCCTGCCCTTTAACCTCAAACCACTCCGGCTGCTTCATATAGATAGTTTCATCCAGCTTCCCATGCAAAAATGCAGTCTTCACATCCAACTGATGTAGCTCCATATCCATAAAAGTAGTCAATGACAACATAACCCTGATAGATGAATGTTTCACCACATGTGAAAATATTTTATTATAGTCCACACCTGGCTTCTGTGTAAACCCCTTAGCTACCAGTCTAGCCTTGTACCTAGGAGGTTCACCTTCAGAAATCCTATCTTTCAGTTTAAACAACCATTTACATGACACAGGCTTGTGACCTTTAGGTTTATCAACCAACTCCCATGTGTCATTCTTATACAGAGATTCCATCTCTTCCTCCATGGCTTTACACCATTCTTCACTTTCTTCTGCAGAAATTGCCTTAGAGTATGACAATGGTTCATAAATGCTTTCTTCTTCAGCAGCAACAAATGCTAGTGCAGACAAATCCATCCCCTCTCTATACCTGAGAGGAGGTATTACTTGTCTCCTCTGTCTATCCCTAGCCAACTGGTAATCATCCATACCATCTCCCTGGCTACTAGAGGTACCTTGATCAACACCTTTATCATTCACACCTTGCTGCTCACCTCAATCTAAACCCTACTCTGATCTTCAACTTTTGACTTTCCTTTTTCTTCAATGTCTTTATACATGACTTTCTCTTGAAAGATTACATCTCTGCTTACTATCATCTTAGGTCTGTCCTCTTTTGGTCTCCGTAATCTATACCCTTTTACACCCTTAGGGTGTCCTAGAAAAACACATTTACAGGCCCTAGGTTCCAACTTCCCTTAGCTAATATGAGCATAAGCCAAAGATCCAAACACCTTAAGTTCTCTATAGTCATTCTTTCTTCCTGACCATGCCTCCATCAGTGTCTTCATGTCTAATGCTGCTGATAGAGACCTATTGACCAAATATGCTACAGTGGAAACAGCTTCAGCCCAAAACATCTTGGGTAAACCATAACTAGCCAACATGCACCTCATCTTTTCAAGCAAAGTTCTATTCATCCTCTCAGCCAAACCATTCTGCTAAGGAGTCCTGGCATAATTCTATGTCTAGCAATACCATGAGTGTTACAAAACTGATTAAACTCATGACTGCAGAACTCTAACCCATTATCAGTTCTCAGCTTCTTGACTTTCCTTTTAGTTTGAGTTTCCACCAGTACTTTCCATTCCTTGAATTTACTGAAAACATCACTCTTATTCTTTAAGATAACCACCCAAACTCTTTTTGAAAAATCATCAATCAAGGTCATAAAGTATCTAGCACCACCCAAAGAATCAACCTTAGCAGGACCCCATAAATCAGAATGAATGTAGTCTAATACCCCACTTGAGATACGCCTAGCCTTTGTAAACTTTACTCTCTTATGTTTACCAAGAATACAAGTTTCACAATCACCAAAATCACAATTATGCAGCTCAGTCATCACCTGTTGCTTTTGCAACTCCACCAGTCCCTGATAACTGATATGACTAAGCCTCCTATGCCATAGCATAGCCTTAAAACTACTATCACTTGAGGCAGATGCCACCTGAGGCTCTACAACACCAGCACTATCCAGTAAGTAGATATTATTCTCCCTCCTACTACCAGACAATACTACCATTGATCCCTTTATCATCTTAGCCTTATCAACTCTAAGACTAACATGGCAACCAAAACTCTCCAACAGCCCTAAAGACAACAAGCTCCTTTTAAGACTAGGAATATACCTGACATCATGAAGATCCACTTCCATGTCATTCTTCATTTTCAGAGTCACTAGACCATGACCCATAATCTTGCAAGGCCTATCATCCCCTAGCTTTATTGATCCAAGATCTTCAATCTTTAGTTCTTTAAAGAACTCTTTCACCGGTGTCATATGAAATGAACACCCTGAATCCATAATCCACTCATCCTCCTTGCCACTGCTTGTGACAGCCAATACATCAGCACTTTCATATCCATCAGAGGAATCATCATGTGCATTGTGTCCAGAATGAGTTTTTGATCCACTTAATTCACCCCTTCTTTTATTTCAAGTCAGGACAATCTTTCTTGAAGTGCTTTTCAGATCCACACACATAACACCTCCTCTTATACTTGGACCGGGACTTTAAGACACTTCTCTGCTTGAAGTTTCTTTGTTCAGATCTTCCCCTGACTACCAAGCCCTCTCCACCATCTTCCTTATAATCAGTTCTCTTTTTCAATTCCTTTGAATTGAGAGCTGCCAACACTTCTTCCATGGTAAGAGTGTCCCCACCATACATCAACGTATCCACAAAGTGCTCATAAGAGGATGGCAAAGATGTCAAGATATGATTGCTTGGTCTTCATCATCTAACTCAACTTCGATGTTCTCAAGATCCAACACCAACTTATTGAATTCATTAGTATGATCTTCAATTGACTTCCCAAGAGCCATTTGGAATGTGTACAACCATTTCTTGAGATACAATCTATTTGCAAGAGACTTCGTCATGTACAAACTTTCCAATTTCGCCCAGACCCCTGCAACAGACGTCTTCTTCGATATTTCTCTAAGTACTCGATCCCCCAAGTTCAAGATGATTGAACTATGTGCCTATTCTAGCATCTCCTTCTTCTCCTTGTCTGACATTGTGTTCGGCAACTTGGATTCTCCGGCCAAGGCATCCACCACTCGTTGGTGAACGAGTAATGCCTTCATCTTCAACCGCCATAACCCAAAGTCATTCTTTCCGTTGAATTTCTTAACTTCAAACTTCGTAGACACCATTGTTGCCGCCGATCGATCTTTGATTGAATCTTGATTCTCGATTGAGCCACAGACCAGTCTGATACCAATTGTTGTAAAATTAATTGAGAATACGAACGCGGAATATCAACAATACAAAGATGATACAATAAAGAATAAAGTCGTGAACAAGAACTTTCAAATGATTACTATGATTGGAATGAATTCAGATCCTCTCACTGATTACATCTGATCCTTATTTATAGCGTATTAACTAACTATAACGAACACTCAACAAAATTGAGAATTTACACTAAGGACCCTAAACTAAATCTTCTGAACGGAAATAACCCTTTGGAAGATTCCCTTCGGAGGATATACATACTTCAGAAGAATTCCAAAGTACACTTCAAATCCTTATTTGGATTTGTATTGTATTAATCAGGTTAGGGGAGTTTTTTGTCTTTGGATTTGAGAGGTTTGTATTCCCACATGAAGCTAATATATCATGTCCCTCCTCGGTGCCCACCTTGAGTCCTCTTTAAGGGGAATGGTTTACTTACGATGATATCTCGACTGTAGGACAAAAAATAAGTTGATCATAGTTCGGTTAAGTTGGTTTTGAAATGGCTAAAAAACCTTCTTAACCATAAAAATTAGTTCATATTTGAACCTCCTTGTGTGTGTAAGGAAAGTTTACGATACAAAGTGATTATTTTGTGCCAAGTGATAATAACCATGGTTTTAAGAGATGAAAGGTTCAGATTGAAGGTAACATAATCACGTAAGAAATGTGGCTAGAGGGATAAATTTGGAAATAACCTACGATTGTTGAGTTTTCTTAAATTCTCCAAGTTTTTTTAAACAAAAATAAATTTTTATATGATATTACTTTTTAAAAAGAAATGCCCTATAAAATT
Organism: Flaveria trinervia; assembly: GCA_025506515.1. NCBI lineage: Eukaryota > Viridiplantae > Streptophyta > Magnoliopsida > Asterales > Asteraceae > Flaveria > Flaveria trinervia. Next base: position 89,339,696 of record CM046445.1, on the reverse strand, counting down.
GAGCATTTTATTCTATTTAATATTAGTATAGTATTGCTATACGTTTTTAAAATAATCAACATTTTTTTATAAAACATTTATGAGTTATGCGTATAACTTGCGTGATTATTAACTGCGTAATTACGAACTAAGTTGCGTAATTATCATATAACCTGCATAATTATAGATATAACTTGCGTATTTATTTTCTATAACGTGAATAATTTTACTTTGCGTGATAATAGATATAACTTGCATAATGATATATCTTTTATGACATAATAACGGGGCGGATGAAACTACCCCTCCACCAAAAACACGTGTTACGCCCTTGTGACTTTGTACCTTTTGCACGAAAATTACATTTTGTATAGTAAACGTCCCCTATATATATATATGCATGTGTGTCTTTCATATCGATAATGTTTTCTATATTTTGATGGATTTACATAGCTTGTTGCAAAATATTTTACTCAAACGTGAATCTCTAGTTTTATGATAATGCACCCCAAGTTATGTCATTAACACAGGGATCATGGCACATGATAAGTGACATCAGCCGACACCAATAGATCCATTAGCACCTTATGTCATGTGAAGAAACGATCAGAATTTACTTTGTTGGTCAAAGTTGTAGAATCTAGAATTTTTAATAATAATGATGTATGATCCTAAAACTTAAAATCAATAGTCAAATAAAGTACCATATAGATTTTAGATAAATAAGAAAGGAATATGATTACGTGTGAGGTGATTTAATTGAAGAAAAATGTGTAAAGGGGTGTTTCTTGACTAAAGTCAGAGGATATGATGAAGTCAAATTGAAGTTTTGATAAAGAAAGTTATATTTAATAAATAGATGAGATTGATAACACAATCAAAGTATGTTATATGATGTGTCAACTTAGAGTAAAATTCATATAAAGTTAAAGATGAATGGATAAAGTGTGGTTGAATGGAGAGCCAAAGTCGATTAGGGCTCGAGTCTAAAGTTTTAACCATGGCTTTTGTTGTGTGTTGATATTCAATGTGAAGTAGTTCGAGTTTAGAGTAGTTGAGGTAACGTAGATTTATATGTTATGAGATGCACAATAACTTCATAAATATAAAGGATTATTGTAATATCTACTAAAAATTAAAAAAATGAGTCATCTCATGCGAGTAAATTTACATGATATTTTATGTTTTCGTTATAATTTAAAGATAAGATAGAAAAGGAAGAACTTATGTGAATTCTCTCATCATTATTACATAAATTAAACATAATATTTGACTCGATATCACAAATTAATTGAATAAACAGTAAACTCATCATTTAATCATTATAAATTTAATAGTTAATCAAACTAGAACATTTAATAAAGTAGATTGCCAAGTCGATTTTTAAGTAAATATGTTACTTAAATACTAAGTATTAGTTAGACAACTTATATGATAACGTGTTTTATTTCTATACTTAGATGTCAAGTAGGTTAGGGACCATTTAAAAAAAAACTAATAATTAGATTAAATTTAAACATTAAAACAAAATACTAAGCGATCAGTTAAAACAGTAGTTAAACTCTTAAAAATGATAAGATGTAACTGTAAATTAAAATATTAAAATGAAATATTAGTTTGAACCATTTAACGTTTATCGAATTATAAGATAAGATATACATTATTAATAATATGAATTATTAAGATATATAATTATATTAAACTAAACTACTATTTACTATTTCAAAATTTTAAATTTTAAATACAAATATTAAATAATATAGTAAATTAAAACTAATTTATATAATATTAATTACCAACTCTTTTATGCATAACAGGTCGTAAATATGCTTAGTGGATTTGTACATATGCTTTCTTTCTTAGTTTTTTATTCATTCATTTATTTATTTATATGCTTCAGTTTCTATTTTTCAAATATATAATATAACATAAGTATTGCCTCTTAAACAAATCATATATATACAAATATTATTGACGTTAGAGCTTCGTTTCATTTTTCATAAATAAACGTACGTTATCAAATGCTTATGTTCTTTTTAACGAGCAGATTCCTGACACCATTCATTTTTTATATCAAATTACATACGTTAGCTGCGGTTTCAATGTCCTCTTCAACGAACAAGTTCTCAACAACATCTGATTTTTCATTTTTTATGGTTTTACGCTTATTTAACACACGAGTTTGCGACTACATTTTATTATTAGTTCGGGAATCATGATTCTAGTTAATATATTAAGCATTAACTTAGAATATTAAATATTAAATTATAGTATTACTACATAAATAATAATTAAATCGAATACTTGCATTTTGCAAGTCTGTATGTCTTTAAGTCATGTGAGATTAGAACTTTATATAGATCCCACAAAGTCGTTAAAGAAAACTATTATAAGAGGAAAATAAAAGCCTAACATGTGCTGTGTATTTATAGATAGATGCATTGTGTATATAAAATTCCAACCCGATTCATAATGCTAATTTTTTAAAATTTTAACATATTTTAAATTAGATAAAAAATATATATAAGAAATTTAGTTACATAAAAATAATACTCTTCGACGCAGTTTCAATTTACAGCTAAAATTCCAAAATTAATATCATAAAGTTGATACATGTATTTTACTGTTTTAGCACTTACATCATGAAACAACAGTTAAGTTTTTATATTTTATTTCAACACTATTATTAAAACAACTCAAGTTTCTATTATTTTGATTTTTCTTAAAGAATAACTTTTTATGAACTAAGCGACTTAATGAACACTTATAAAATTTGATACTATTTAGACATAATTATCTTTAACTTTAATCAAAGAAACAACTATAAAACGGTTATTGTTTAGTAAAAAAATGTTTCATAATTACCTTCTTTCTTCATATTAAACTTTTAAAATTTTTACCTTCAATAGTAATTAGCTTTCGTATAAATAAGGTTTAAGTTACTTATTTATAAAAAAGAGTTAACATTAATAAAAAAACAATTAAATAAACTTGAAATTTGAGTGTTCTATAATTTTCAAAAGTACGAGTGAAATGAAGAAGTAGTTACCACCAGGTGAAATATTTATTTTATAACATCTTAGTATTTACAAAAATTTTACTTAAATAAGATTTTCAAAGTACAAGTAAAAATATTTTGTCTTTACGATTAACTTTATCCTATTAAAAGTTAGAATACGATCAAGAAAAAGCTGTGCATAGTAACGTTCAAAAAACCAGCAGCTATCCCTTTTTATTATTGATACATATAAGAAGAAAGAACAATGCATAAAGTACAACCCCACTTCCAAACTACCCACTATGGAACAACTAACGATGCATAAAGTACAACTCCCTTTAGCAGCCCCTTTCTCCTTTGAATCAAAACCAGCTCAAAACCAATTGTTTCATCAACAACAACAAGATTCCCACTCAACAAAACTGCCAAACAAATTACAACTCAGGAGGCACAAAGTACTACACCATAATGCATACAGATTACGTATTTTGATCAAATACTAATACGAGTTATATATTTTTTATATAATATGATATAAACTTATTCAAGTTGCGTAACACGGAACATCAAAACCCACCATGAAGCATTCAATCTTTGAACTTTATTATCAAAGACTAATTGTTTGAATTGACAAAGTCGAATCGACAAACATATCAAAGTCGAATCGACAAACATATCGTAAATCTCATATCAGACGAGGGGAAGACGAAATCTTTCTAGTAAAAGGATAAAAATTTCTTCTATCATGACACGTTTTGTTTGAGCATGAACAAAAACGTAAAGCTTATTTAGAGGTACCGGATACCTTTCTAACTACTTTCACCCTAAAAAGCCATGAATTTTAACTTATTACAAATTAACATGTTAATTGCATCAAGCATGTCAGTTTGGAAACTACCCGTTTAATCAATCTGAGTTACACTTATGTTGTGGATGGTAATCTTAGTTACGGATGGTATCATTGTATGTAAACATTAGTAATTAAACAAAGTTTTATTCAAGTATAAAACAAATGAATCAAAAAATATAGTAACATTTTTTATCTATTTTTCCTACAATATACCTCATATACTTCATTTAATCTACTAAACTTAAACATTTGGTTTTAATGTCACTCTGCTTTCATTACGTGTTACAATTCATTGTGATCGCACCATCTCGTTCTTTTTCCTCATCGTATAAATATACGCTCGAACCAAACGCTTCCTAAACCGCACGAGGTTTAACCTCACTTTTTGTCGATCAAGATAAATCTTCTTCGTAAACTCCCACCCTCTATCGTTTACACTATTCGGGTCCTGTAAAACGGGATCATTACTCTCATATTCATCATACAACGAGCTCTCGCGAGGAAGAATCTCATACCCAATATATCTCAACCCGAGCTTTTTCGCGGGCTCACCATAATAGGTCTCAGCCGCCCAAGTTGTACCCAAAGGTACAACTTGGATGAACACCGACCCCGGGTTCATGAACAAAAAGTGCGTCATGGCGGCGCCATGCACGCCGATCATGACATCACTCGAGTTCAGCTCGCGGTAAATTTTCGCGAGCTCGGAGGTCCTCTCTGGCTTGAGAACCGTTACCGCGAACCCAATTTTTAAACCCATCTTCACCAACAAGTTCTCGTTCATTATCGCCCGTGACCCATTTCTTGATATGATCACAAGTTTCGGTTTATCTGCTTCTCCGGCGACTTTGATCATAGTTTTCGAATCGGAATTTTGTAGCTGTTCTTCTTGAATCAACCCCTCGATTCGGGGTCTATACCCTTTATCCAAAATGTCTCGAAAATCTCTGATCGTTTTGCTACCTTCCATCAACGACGAATCGACGGTGAGTTCGTCGTGAATTCTCAATCCGACAATCGATTCGGAGAAGCAGTGAGTCCTCTTATCGCCATTGAAATCGATCGGCTCGAAATCGGAAAGATGCGTGAGGATGTTAGCGTATTTCGTGATCCACCAATCGTGATATTCAAGAATCACAAACACCACTTTCTTGTTGAATTTCTGCGATGTGATGTACAGAGGAATCAGCCCATCGTTGAATTCGTGATAAACGTTTCCGGTGTATCCTCCGGTGGAGAAGAACACCGCCGGAGCATCGTGTATCACGTCGCATTTATGCTCGTGAACGTTCGATTTCTTGACGATGAGCTTGAGTTCATCAATGGTGGACATCGTTGATGACTCCCATTTGCGAGTGTAAGGTCGGATCTTTTCTCGCCGGAGCTCCTCGTCTCCGGCGCCGGACTTGCCGGAGTTCTTGTCACTGTAGAGAAACGCAGAGAATGAAGATGAATGTGTTCTTATATCCCCTTTCATCACACACACATCGGATCGAATACTACTTCTGTCACAACACATCGTCCCTGTAAATGAAACCCACAAATTAATCAAAACTAATTCAACTGTTCCATCGAAATTTTCATCAAGAAATCAATCAAAACTCATATACCAACAAAATTGACAAAATCAAACACTAACCATTTGAGACAGAGGAACAAAGATTAGTCTTTGAATCAGAAAGGGGTTGGTGTTGTTCATCACCACCAGAAGGATCTAAAAAATAAAAAGACCCACGAAACAACCATCAGAAGCCACCAAAACAGAGGCAAAATGGAAATCAAACAACAAGACTTACAGAGTGAGGGAAAAGGAAGAAGATGGGGTGCAAGAATCAAACAAGAGGAAAGCAGAGTGCAAAACATGAGAAACAACACCAGTTTAGGCTTTGATTTCTTGTTGCACCCACTCATATGAACACATGCATCTTCTTCATCAACATAGGCTGCAACTGCAACCCCTTTTCTGAGCTGAATGAATCTTTGATAATGCTTCATTTCTAGGGTTTTTAGAGGGAGAAAGAGGAGAAATTTGCAGAAATTGGATGTGTTGTGAGGGGGTTTTATGGGGGTGCTCTGTTTCTTGTCAGGGAAGATGGTGATGATGAGCTGGCAGAGGGTGGCCACGTCAGCAGCCTTTGGGTTGTGGGTTATGCTTTTTGACAGTCAAAATATCGATGCCTATGGGAATAGGTAGATGAAGAATGGGAGAATTTTCAGTTTCGGTCCTTGAAGATGTTAGATTTTACGGTTTTGGTCGTTGTAAAACTTCAAAGTTTAGATATTAACCGAGTATTATTACATAGGATTATCAAGATTTGATGTTTAAGACTTTGACTGACCGAAAGTCTCTTTGGGCGTCGGCTTTCACATGCTTCTTGCTATCATAACGTTATTTTTTCACCGTCCATAGTTTCATTTTAGTTTGACTCAGAATAACTTTCAAATTTTAATGATTTTTTATGATACCACTTGGTAACATTTGTCAACTCGACCCAAGCCACGGGCTTTACCCCTTAAACCATGCTTCTTAGAGCGTTGCCCCCACCCCGTCAATGGGGCGATGCCTCTTTCAAACCCTCACTGCCTAAGAGCTTTGCTCGTAAGAACTAATTAGTTAGTGTTAGCCGATAATGTTGCACACATTATTGGCAATTATTTGTACTTATTTTATATATTGATTTTGTCTATTTTGTTGTTTCTCTTTTCCGTAAATAGATAGAATTAGTTCCATAATTTACTCATTACCTTGTATTATATATGGTGCTTTATTGTTTCAATGAAAATCAATGATTATGATTCTTCACATGGTATCACTCCACAATTGATCACCATCAATACCCCATCCTTCTTTTTTTCCTTCCAGGTTGTTCATTCGTGAACCATCACCATGGGTGACACTCCTGTAACCAAAATTGAATCCAGTTCCCCTCCTTCACCTCTTCACCCGGTCTACACTGTTTCAAATATCCAACACAAAATACGAATCCTCGATGGCGTCAAAGTCTCGTACTCCTCTTGGGTGAAACTATTCAATCTTCATGCCAAGGGATACGAGGTCCTATCACACATCGATGGAACGTCTCCACCTGAAAAAGGTTCTGCGGAGTTTGCCTCTTGGGATAAGATTGATTCGGTTGTTTTGCATTGGATCTACGACACCCTTTCCGACGATATCCTCGTTCGTGTGTTAGAAAGTGAATCCACCGCCCTTGCGGCTTGGAAAAGAGTCGGGAACTGTTTCTTATAACCGTGGACCGCGCACGGCTGCTCTTCAACAAGAGCTTACCAACATTACTCTCGCCTCCTGCTCTTTGCTCGAAGCTTATTGTCAACGGGTACGTGAACTCACCGATCAACTGTCCGCTATCGGGTGTCCCATCAACAATGATCAGCGTATCATCTACCTTGCGCGTGGGCTGCCCAAAGAATATGAAGTTGCTGCCTCCCTCCTCAATCAAACCCTTCCCACCTGGGATGTTGCAGTTAACAACCTGCTCTCGGAGGGGCAGCGGATCCAATCTCGTGATACACCATTACTGCCGACCCCCACCATTGCTGCAATCACTCACCAAGACCCTAGACCTAGCAACAACAACCGTGACCCACGAACCTCTCGGCCAAACACTTTCAGACGGGATCAGGCCCGATCTTCCCAAAAAATTCCACAACGTGGAACACCCTCCCCTTCGGCCCCATATAACCAGCCTTCTGCCACTTACGGCCCACCCCCATACTAGGCCCCCGCCCACTACTGGACACCACCCCTATGCCTATACCCCACTTCTAGTTGGGCCCAATCCTGGAACCACAAGCCCAATGCTCCATCTCCTACTGGGCCGAGACAAGCAGCAGCAACACCAATCTTCGGTCCGCCCAGGCCCATATCACGGCTGTTGATCCATTACAGCCCACACAGTTAGCCGATGCAGTTCAAGCCCTCTCCATTAATGCTGACGAAAACAGTGATGATCACTGGCAATTCGACACAAGTGCGTCTTCTCATGTCACATTTGATCGACAAAAACTTGAATGTTTTTCCACTTGTTCACCTATAGAGTCAATATTTGTTGGCAATGGTAACAAACTTCCAGCTTTGGGTTCGGGCTCATCCACGTTACACACTTCATCCAAACCTCTTTAAATTCGGCTCTCTTTAATCCTAACATTATAAAGAACCTTATTTTTGTGCGTCAATTTAATGTTGATAATTACACTTCCATTGAATTTGACCCCTTTGGATTCTCTGTGAAGGATTTCAAGGATGGTACGATCCTGAGCTGCCACAACAGTTCGAGTGATCTTTACCCTCTCACCTCAACTGCTTTCGCAACAGCTTGTCTCTTTTCCTCCAAGGACTCTACCTTTTGGCACAACAGGCTTGGACACCTGGACAACCAGTTATGGAGTATCTTAGATCGAGACAATTCATTTCTTGCCCTAAAATAAAATGTCCTTTTATTTGTAATTCGTGCCAATTATCCAAACATAAGTGATTGCCATTTTCTGATTCAATAACATTTTTGTTATCACCCTTTGCAATCGTACATTGTGATTTATGGACATCACATTTGTTAAGTCATGCAGGTTACAAATACTACATGGTTCTAACAGATGACTACTCACAATACACGTGGGTATATCCATTGAAATTTAAATCGGAAACATTCTCTAAGTTTGAACAATTTCACCAATTTGTTGCCACACAGTTTAGAATGCAAATTCAAAACTTCCAATGCGACTTGGGTGGCGAGTTTGATAACCACAATTTCAAAACCTTTGCAACTAAACATGGAATGCAACTTCGTTTTTCTTGCCCACATACGTCCCAACAAAACGGAAAATCCGAAAGGATGATTAGGCGAATAAATGAAATCATGTTTACTTTGCTTACTCATGCCTCCCTACCATCCTCTTTTTGGGTCGAGGCCCTCCACACGGCCTCCTACCTCCATAACCTACTCCCCACAAAACTTCATAACAACCTTACACCCTGTCTCTCCTTTACAACCGTACCCTTCTTATGAGCACCTTCGTGTGTTCGGGTGCCTCTGCTACCCCAACATCTCCTCCACCCCCCCTCACACTATCTCCCCACTCTGTTGCTTGTGTTTTTCTAGGATACCCTGCTCATTATAGAGGGTATCGCTGCCTCGACATCTCCATTGAAAAACAATCTTCTCCAGGCACGTTACCTTTGATGAGACCCAATTCTCGTTTGCCTCGCCTTCCAAGCCCAACCCATCTCACACCTTTCTAGACCCAACCCCAATCCTCTTTACTCACCCTCACACCTTTTCCAGCCCATCCGCCGCCACACCTTCATTCCCACCTCCTCTCAGCAGCACTAACCAAAATGGCCCAACCCCTACTAGCCCAACCTCTAACCAACCTTGTACCAACTCGGCCCAATCCACCCCAATCGACCCATCCTTCCCCGGCCCCAATCTTCACCCACCTTCTAGCCCCCCTCACCGACACCGCTATCACCCTCACCACCACCTCCCCCACCACCCTCACCGCCACCTCCCCCACCCACTCACCACATGCAAACTCGTTCTCATTCAAGTATCTTTAAACCTCGTACCCCTTCACCCTTCTCACCACAAATCCACCCTCCATCTCCCCTTTTCAAAATCCTATCTTACGGCCCTCACGGACCCAAATTGGAAAAGTGCTATGTTAAATAAATATGACACTCTATTGGAAAATAACACGTGGGAACTCGTTCCAAGACCTGCTAACGCACCTATCATTCGATGTATGTGCCTCTTTAAACACAAATATCATGCCGATGGAACCTTGGAACGTCACAAAGCACGATTGGTCGTGAATGGAAAAAGTCAGACCGTGGGTGTCGACTGCGACGAAACATTCAGCCCAGTGGTTAAGCCAACCACTATTAGAATGATTCTTAGCCTCATGGTAACAAACGGTTGGCCCATTCATCAACTAGATGTCAAAAACGCTTTTTTAAACGACAACCTTAAGGAGACAGTCTATATGTTTCAGCCACCTGGTTTTTTCTGCTTCTAACCCCAAACATGTTTGCAAACTCAAGAAATCTTTGTATGGTTTAAAGCAGGCGTCGAGGGCGTGGTATCATCGTTTTGCAGGTTATATAACAAGGTGTGGCTTCAAGAGTAGCATTAGTGACACTTCTCTGTTCATTTACAAAAAGGTTGACCAACTGGCTTACTACTCCTTTACGTGGACGACATCATCCTCACGGCCTCTTCTGACTCTTTGCTCCAGAAAATAATACAGTACGGCTGAATTTAAAATGACTGACCTCGGCACTCTACATCATTTCTTGGGTATCGCGGTCGCCAAATGTAACGGGGGTCTATTCTTGTCTCAATCCACATATGCCTCAGACATCCTCTCCCGAGCCAACATGAAAAACTGCAAATCGGTCAGCACCCCCGTCAAGGTTGGTTCCAAACTTAGTGCAAACGTCGGTGCTGATTTCACCGATGGTTCCTTATATCGCAGCTTAGCAGGGGCCCTGCAATACCTTACTATCACTCGACCGGACATCTTATATGCCGTTCAACAAGTTTGCCTGTTCATGCATGCTCCCAAAGAACCACATTACCAATTGCTAAAGCGGATTCTACGATACATAAAAGGTACCCTTACGCAGGGTCTGTCCTTTACCCCCTCTTCCTCAGCCAAACTTACTGCATACTCCGATGCGGACTAGGGGGTGTCCCGACTCACGTCGGTCTACTTCGGGCTACTATGTTTACTTGGGTGCAAATCTGATCTCCTGGTCTTCTAAACGCCAACCAACTATTTCTCGCTTTAGTGCCGAAGCCGAATACCAGGGGTCGCCAATTCTGTAGCAGAAGTCAGCTGGATCCGTAACTTGTTACTTGAACTACATGTTCCTGTTCGCCATGCCACCATTATCTATTGTGATCATGTCTTGGCGGTCTACCTGTCTGGAAATCCAGTCCAACATCAACGAACAAAACACGTTGAACTTGATATCCACTTTGTTCGTGAACAGGTTCGACTTGGAAATGTGAAGGTCCTACACGTTCCCGCTGATTACCAATACGCCGACATCTTCACCAAGGGCCCCCAAACATCTCTTTCAACGATTCGATCCAGCTTGTGCCTTCGTGACTCTACGCTCAAACTGACGGGGCGTGTTAGCCGATAATGTTGCACACATTATTGGCAATTATTTGTACTTATTTTATATATTGATTGTGCCTATTTTGGTTGTTTCTCTTTTCCGTAAATAGATAGAATTAGTTCCAAAATTTACTCATTACCTTCTATTATATATGGTGCTTTATTGTTTCAATGAAAATCAAGGATTATGATTCTTCACGGTTAGGTTCCAATTTTGATGAACCAATTTTATTACTTTATGAAATGATCTAACTACATAATATTTAGGAGCCATCACTCTCTCGAATCGATCCCATGAAACCTAACCTAATTTTGAACCATTATTGTTGCCTCCCTATAAAAATATTCTTATTCCTTTGAGCTTATAAACAACCTAAAAACAAACATTATATCATGACAATAATATAGTGGTAGGCTAGTTTCCAAGTTTTAATTGGATTATTGGAATCAAGAGATGCCAAAATCAAGGTACGGTGGGCAAGATTAAAAATATAGAATGTACTTTTCTTGAATTTTAAGTGTACTTTGTAAAAACATCACATGGAATGTAATTTTCATGTGAATGAAGTGAACATTGAATGGACTATTCATGAAGCGTTTCAGTAGACGTTTTTTTATTTTTATTTTTTTATGGTTATTGATTTAATAAACGAATGAATATTAACATAATTTTGTTTATTTAATTAAATGAATGCGCATGAATACTTGTCACGCTCTATAGTTACGATCATAAAATTCAATTGTGATTGTTCATTTATATGCGCTTATGTTTGTTTGTATGTGTTCATTACATTCATTTAAAAGTTAATTTAATTTTACTTTTATAAGTGATGTGACTTTGTGTTTTGCGATCATTTGCTTTTGTTTGTAACCATTTGTGTATTCATCAAGAATATTAATAAATGAACATAAACGGATATGAACATGCTTATTTTCTCAACAAACATACTTTAATAAGAAAATCTGTTCATTCATATTCGTTTGATTCGTTTATATGCTTAGCTTTAGTGCAAAAATTAAGAAAATTCAAATTTACAATATTAAAAATCGTGCAACACTTAAAGTTAAAGGGGGTTAGTTTACGGTTTACCACATCCCTTGTATAACACGTGTGTTTTAGATCCTAAAAATAGAAACTAACAATGCCAAATTAAAGGGGTGGTTTTGAATATTAAGGGCAATTTTTGACACATGCAATAGTAGAGGGGTGAAGTTAAAACTTTTACATGAAAACCACTTAGGGTACTTGTATAGATTTAGGAGTGTGGCGGCTTCTGCATTTATCTAATATCTATGTACCGAACGTGGGTTTCACGCGCCTAGGAAACGGTGTCGTATCCTAACTGGAGGCAGTGATGCCAGCTAAGTGTTTAACGGACAATTTGTGGGAACCTACAATTGGGGACATTAAATTTTGTAGCGTTATGGCTTTTGAGAATATTTTCATAGAAATTAGAGTATGTTTAGAGGGTGTTTATTAACTTTTTCATTGAGTTTGAGAAAACAATTCTTAGAAATACTCGTATAGGGTGGGGTTATAAGGGTACGTGTTGTGGCGAGTGACCATCAATTTTGAGATAATATTACACAGTCGTTACGTAAAACAGTTGGAATTTATTTTGTTTTGAATTGACAAACACATTTTATTTAATTTATACCGACTCTACTTGTAAAATTATTGCACTTACACTCCGGAGGATTTAAACATTTAGGAGTTAGTTTTTCTAGTTTTGTTTTCTTAAAGTTTGACAAAACTAATAATATTTCGGCAAAAATTTAATTTCAAAAGTTTCATTATTTCAATTCAAAAATTTTATTATTTTAAATTCAAGTTAAAACAATTAATAAAACTTCTAGACTAAAATTAAAACAATTTATTAATTCTTGGATGTGATGAAAACCGAATTTAACTTAACATTTAAAGTGCATGTGCGGTGATTCAGAAGTAGAATACATGCATATCAGAGAGAGTGTGCGTTCACGGGTAAAATTAAATTATACACGGTCGCATGATTAAAACATGAGTTTTGACCTAGCGGCTAGATACTTGAATGTGTTGAGTTCGAACTTTAGGCACCTCTTTATTTACAATTGTGTGTGATAACTTCTTGATGTGACACGTAAGTATGGTTTCATACTCTGCGAATATAGTAGTGTGATGAAGCTTTATATTGGACAAGCTAAATCCTTAAAAGATAAAATTTTATTAAACATAAAAAGGATATTTTTTATATAAAATACAAAATAGTGATAAAGGAAATGGTAAAAGTTGATTTCAATACAACAGATGAAACTTTTTGCTATTATGTAAGTGCATACGTCTAATTGTTTCACAATGCATAGGCCCTATGTTTTTTGCATATTTAAAAAAGGTTATAACAATTTTCGAAATTAAAGTGAATTTGTAAATTCTTTTAAAGGTTTTTAATGCTATGTATGTAAGAGTTGGTATGATATGGAATTCGATGGAACTACAATACCAAAAATTGGAAATTCATTGATAATAGGGATACCTAATATCAGAATTTGATGATATTAGGAATGCTCCAATTGGGAATTTGGTGATACTAATTTTTGCAACATTTGGTATTTTTATGTAAAGGAAAATTTAGCAATACCTAAAATACGAACTTGATGATTATAGAATGCCTTTTTCTTTGTAGTTTCTCCTTCGTTTGCCAACACCATCTAGTAATAGAATCTTAGTATGCGAAAATGATGCCATAATAAATTAATAAAAAGTTTAATATTTGGCATCTGTTTTTAAAGGCATATAGCATATATATGATGCCATATATGTTTTAAGATTATTAAAATTCATCCTTTGATAATCACTATTTACGGCCCATGGGTTTAAAAACAATTATATATAAGTGTAAATTATAGTCATAACCCTGCTTTGCAAAATTAAGCTCCAAATCTAGATTTTGCACCAATCCTATTAAAAATTGTCATCACTATTTGCACAAATTCATTATTATAAAGGATCTGGGTTATTCTTGCATCAATAAATTGCTGGATTCTGAACCATAGTCAACAATCCCTGGGTTTATATATATATATATAAGTTAGAACATACTGTTCAACAAAATTCGGTTTAAATAAAAATTAAATAATGGTTAAAAGTTTGATATGCTTTGAAGTGTCAGGATAATATGATACGCATGATTTTTATTTATTTTTCTAATGCAGAAAAAATCAATGTTTCTTTATTATAGCAATCAAAAAGCATATATTTATTCATTATGAATTTACTTGCATATATATGGTTATATAAAAACATTTACCATTGACAATGTTTGTAGTGAAAACAAAAAGTTTGCTGCCATGTTTGATTGTAGACTTGTAGTGAAATGGTAGATAGTCACACGTAAGAACTAAGAAGATCGGTAACATTTTACTTTGCAAACTTTGATGTGTTGTACTCGAAGCATCAAGAAGTATACTATTGCTACTATTTATCATATTCCCATAGAAGATTGGCAAGTTGTATATATAAAATGTTGTGTTTGTACATAGATTGTGGAGTTATTTACATGATTGGTTTTTGTGGTATGTTCATATTGCAAGATTTATTCAAACTTTTGAAAAAGTACATCTTTGATTCATAAGAGTTTGATAAATGTAACATGCGTAGTCTTTAACATTAACTTTTATTAAATTTCTCAGTTAACTAGAGGTGAAGGGACTAAATACATATTGGATCAAGTAAGGCTGATGCAACCAAAACTAACACTTAGATAATTTTGGTGTAACTGATGAAGAACTTCCGAAGGCAAAAGCAGAGCTTCTGAAGATCAAGTCTGAAAGAGCTTCTGAAGAAGAACTCCAACTTTCAAATACAAAGTCTTCCTTCTTCCGAAGTTCAACACTTAGAAGAATTCAAGACAAAGACTTTCGAAGTATGAAGGCCTGAAGAATGTCTCAAGCCTCTGAAGAAGTATAAGTGGCTTCGGAAGAACAAGTTCTTCCGAAGCCAGTTAATCTTTGGAAGAACCTACTATAAACCAGTGAACATAAGTATGATCCTTCTGACACTCCACTGCAAATCTCTAGATACTGCATGATGCTTTTCCCACTCCCATGTAGTTAAGCATACTTTATTTTATTGTTTATCATATATTAATTAGTACAGTTACTAACTTTAGTTGGTGACAAAAGACTAGTCATGGACATATCATGATTATCAAATCTTAGATAGTATTTTATCTAAAATACCTTACCTTTAGCAATGCAGTATTGCTTTAGTCATAGGTTTCTAGCTGGTATTAAAGTATATACGAATGTAGGTAGTAGTATATATAATTTCTCATTATAACTCATGTAACATGCTTGTAAAAATCTTATAATACTTTAAGTTGAGAAGTAATATACACAAGTATCTTGAAAAATTATCTTCTTGTGCTATGCTTACTTAGTATATTATTATAAACTCTTAGAAGGATACTGCATCATCAAACCGAGTATGATTCAATGAGTTTGAGAGACAACAATAATGTTGAGTGATCAAAATCGATCCTGCAATACCCCTTAGTATTTAAAAAATCCTAAAATGAATAAAAATGTTTTAATAACGTGTTGGTCCCACTACCATTAAAAGCCACGCCTCACCCATCTTCTTCCAATCACCACCATAACCTCGACTCCACCACCACCTATCTCTGGCACCAACACCACCCCGACCCCCACCACAACCAACACAACAATCCACCACCCTTTGCCTTTTCTGTATGAACCGACAAGAGATAGGTGGGAAATCTCATCTTAATCACCTAAACATGGTTGTAGTCTTCGTTGGAACACTAATTTGTCACCATCGTAGTTTACGCGGCTACCTATGTTGTCGAGAAGGCCATAGCTACTTAGAATCAAAGATGCATCAGGTTGTGATGGTCGTGGTTGGATCTAGAGAAAAAATAAGTGCAGTGAACGAGAAGATGGTGGTGGTGTGTAGACGATGATGCGTAGACAGTGGTACGCGCGGGGTTGGGGTGGTAGGCGAGGAGATGGTTGGGAAAAGACGGGTTAGGTGGTGATTATGCTCAAATGGTGGTGTTGGCGATGGTGGGGTGGTGGTATGATGATGTTCTGATAGAGCTATGGCAGTGGTTCCGGCTATGATGGTATGGGAGGGACGAAGATTGAACACTCCCATAGGGGATGGGGGTGAAATAAACTTTTTAGGCGGGTAGGGGTGAACTCGATACCCTAATTTTGCACTACCAGACTAAAAAGTTACCACTAATGAAGAAAAAAAGAGGGGGTCGGCAGCCCCCCGACCCTATGATCCTCCGTCTTTGGCTATGGTTAGGGATGTTCAATTTCAGATAGTAAATTTCACTATCCGAATCCAAAATTCAGATATTCAATACTTCAGATCCGGATTTGGATATTCGAATGGTTATTCAAATTCTATAAAAATTAACATTTTTTTATAAAAAAAACTTAATATTTACTATTAAAAGGTTTTTGGATATCCGAAGTTTTTATAAACATATCCAAAATACTTGAAAATATCCGAAATTTTTAACTAATATTTATTATTTAATAAGTATTTACAAAATATTTCAGATAATTCGGAAAAATATCCAAAAATCCTCATAAATATTATCCGAATCCGAAATTTCGAATTCAGTTTCGGATACGGATATTTTTGAACGCCCCTAACTACGGTGGTGGCAGTGATGGTGGTGATGCTATGGTAATTATGCTCAAATGGATTTTAGTTTATTTTTAAAACATGAGTTATTTGGTCACTTTAAAAAAGTTAACTAAAAAACTAACGAGAGATACCAAATGTGTTATGGATAGACAAATAGTTAACATCAGTAATGTAATTTGTCAAAAGTTGAAATCAATCATGCAATACAAACATAACGGATGAATCAATTATATAATTAACTCTAGATTGTATTTATAAACATAAGTTAAAAGAGAGATCATTGGTAATACCTTATCCTAGGATTGGTCAAATAAATTGAATATTAATATTAAAAATGATTATTCTAAAATGTCAATAATACATATTGAAATTATCAACTTGGATTGGGATTTAAGAATATTCGGTGTTATTATTACTATTATTTGTTATTATTCTTTTTTTAAATTTTATATATATTAATTATCAAATTTGTCATGTATTATAGGTTGTATTTTATGTATTAGTGAGTTGTACACATATTTTATTTTTTTCTTTGATTTTTATTTTTTTTATTTTAACCTAATATGTTTACATATTTTACAATTTAGCCTCAACAATTTTTTTTTACTTTCAACTTTGATATTTATACTATTCATATTTTATAAAATTTTCGTTTTACGCTTCATTCTAAATTTTATGAGTTAACACACCACAATATGCGTGTGTGGTTCAACATTTTACGTATATTTTTTCCCGTCACATCGTGTTAGTTCTAGATCGACGTGCTTCTATATGTTTTATATATCGTCTGTGTGGTACAACGTTTTGACGTCTACTTTTCGTTTCCTTAAAATTTTTTTAGTTTTTAATACGAATGTTTTTAATGTTGGTGATCACTCTCAGTGGTGTGTTATTGGTACTACTCATTGATGTGTCACTCTCAGTGGTGATCACTCTTAGTGTTGTGTAATTAGTACTACTTGATAGGGTTTTTACTTCTCCCGTTGTAACGCAACACTTTAATACTAGTTGTTGCTATTAATTAAATGAATAGTTGGATGTCACGCTATTTTCCACCTTTGATATAAGCTAAAAATGAAAACATTTACGATCTATTACTATCATGACAACTCTTGATTAGATTGAATTATCCATGGTTTATCCACTCTCACATGACAACACCACATGGGATGACTCAACTTGAAAAAACTACAAATCCACAATCCAATGAGGGTTTGTAACTACGATGCCATTGGCCCCCCTTTTGTTTTCTAATTTTTAGAAAGGTAAAATGACCTTTTCTTAGATATCAATTTTCCAAATAAAGTAATATTTTGTTCACTAAAAATATCAATAAAACTTATTAACTTGCGTGAAAAAGTTCCTTTAGCATATTAAAGTTCATTGTTTCAAATACACGTGAGGTGAAATTCAATAATAAACATAGTTGATAGTAAACTATTACGTATTTAAAGGCTAAGTGGGTGATCTATATAGATAGCATAAATGTCGTGTTTAGAGTTTTTCTAACGTGGAATATCAAGTAATTAGTATTTGACCGTTTTAATACAAAGTTATATAATTTTTTATGACAAAACAAGGTGTTGATATCGACATTTTGTAGCTTAACATGTCACTTTTACAAAGTTTGACTAGTTCAAGAGGTATTGGGACGATCTTAAAAAATTCTATTAAGGACGTTATTTTTAAACAAGTTTGACGATTTTGATATATAGAAATGGAGTTGTAAAACTTTTATGAAGTTACAATTTACCAATCTAAAAATAATTTTAATTTGTTTATAACTTTTGAATGTATAATATAATTGCCTTTTTGATGACATATATTATGCTGATAATACTATGTTTAAGTATATGAATATAATGCATACAAATTAGGAATTGTTTTTAAGAAAATGATATATCGATACACTAATATGACAATTTTTTATTTATCCAAATAAGTTATTATATTTATCAGAATATGTCTTTGTTTGAGTTGGCCCTTTAGCTCTTAAAGACCTATTCACCCAAAAGTCTTTTTTTATTTTGTATTTTATGTTGATATAAGAACCGGATCCACTCATAAAACTATTAGAGCCAAAATTTAACCTTTTAACAAAACATTACAATTCAGATTAAATTACCAATTAGATATTTTCATCATATAGCACACATTCCAAACATGTATTTTATACTTAATTAAGATCGTCTGTATGCTCTCAAGGTATGTATGCTCTCAAGGTATGTATGCTCTCAAGGTATGTATGCTCTCAAGGTACGTTGACATGATGCTTTAATAGACGTCCCCTCCTCCCCCGCGTGAGTGGGCATAAAAAAAGGTGAGCGTGAGTGGTGTTTTGACCATCATCAAACGGTCGTTTGTTTATATAAAATGAGTAAATTAAAAAAATGTAAATGAGGTTAAATTAGAAGAGTAAACCATTTTCTTGGTTTAACGATTGACGGTGAATGAAAGTACGAGTATTGTAACAATTAAGTAAAGTGAGGGAAGGTTACGATGGCCTAAATCTCACGAGACCGATGCCCAATTAGGATAAAATATGAAATACATGGCTAGTTAGTGTTAGTAATTTAGTGATTTTGTCTGTCGCATAGGTGTGACCTCATCACATTAACTCACCAGTGATTAGAGTTGTTCACAAGCCATGTCGAATCGAACGGAATTTTGTTCGTGCTTGATTGTTTCAAACCGAACCAAATCGATCATCTCATTTACAACTAAGCGGAAAATCAAACGACCATTTTTCGAGCATTAGTTTTTGATCGAGTGAGCACAAACGAACGACAAACAATTTGTACAATTCAACTATCTAGTGTGACGTCTGACTTATATTACAATAAGAGACGTTGACAATGTTGGGTTTTTGGTGTTAATGAATTAAAAAGCAGTCATATTTCATAACATAACATTTTAATGAATGACATTATGTTATGGTTGGCGATATAACTAATGTTGTAGCTGATTAGACAGTGAGCATATTGTAGAGAACACGTGAGAGCGGGAGATGATCGTCTAAAAGTAAAAGTGGGGTAAAGGTTTTCTTATAACAACTTATGATTTCACTTTAATGTTTAATGTTAATTTCTTTGCATATATATGTATAAATATAATTGCATATAGTATGCTAAATCTACTAGAGCGGTATGTATAAATTATATATATATAAACCAAGTTGAGCAGACCTTTGTTCGTGCTTGCTCGTTTACAAACTGTTTCGAGCCGATCGGCTCGTTTACAACCGAGCAGAAGTTCGAACGAATATTTTTCGAGCAAATTCCAAACGAACATCGAGCGAGTATTGAACGCTTTGAACAGCCCTACTAGTGGCAGGTATACGGAGTGAGTATGTGTGTTTTTTATGTTTTTAATTATTCACTAACTAATTTCAAACAATTAACTAATTTAATTAATAAATAAAAAGTAATACATAAAACAATTAATTATTAAATACAAATACAAAAGAAGTTAAGTTTTAAGTATTTAATAAAAATAACACAATAACAATAACTCCAAAAGGATAAAACCATTGACAAAATACTCTTGTAAAAGCTCATAAACATGCCAATAAAATCTGAAGGAACTTGGTTACGCATTTTTCGATTGCATATCTCAAGACGGTTAGAGGCTTATATCAAACATGCTTTGATGTGTGATTATGTTTTATAAAATCTGTCTACTTAACCCTACGTACCAATCAATTTCCTATATTCTTGAATGAAATCGCAAATCCTTTAACTTCATTAGATTCATCAAATTATCTGCAAATTGACAAATTTCAAGACATAAGCATCATGCTAATTTATAAATTAATTTCTAACATTTCATCGACCTATTCAGATACAAATAGGTTGACATTAATTGTATCATATGGACATGTTAAGTTGACCCATTATTGGGTTTACATCCCGTTGCCCCTTCTAAACTTCTTTTCATCAAAATTTAGTTTTAGGTAAAGTTCTCATTTTAGCATTTCAAACATACTTTAATATGAACATTGAACTAGTTAGAACAATAATAATCAACCTAAGTGCCTAACTACACATCTCATTGGTCAATAGCATATCTAGGTTAAAATTGAAAATTCCAGCATTTTTTAAATCGTTTCAAACATAATTAATCTTATACAAAACTTTTGAAATTATTTTCTTATATATATATAATTATATTATTATTTTAAATTGTTATCATAACTATTTTTCACAATTCTAAACACACCATTCAAAATGTCCATAATAGAGAGGTAAATGGTATTTGGCGTAATGGTATCAAGGTGGATAATACATGCTTATTTTTTAATTTTGAAGTTTGAGATTTTAAATCCTGTAGATAGGTTAGGTGGATTAGAATTGTATTAGTAGCTGTTACAAATGTCCATAAAAATAAACTTTACAAATGAACTATTCTTACTACTATTATCATTTTTATGCTATTTTTATTAGAAAAATGTTAATAATTACTCTTATTTCATTATATTCATCTATATTTCATGTTTGCTTGTGATTCTATATGCTCTTAGGTATCCTCTTACCCCCATTGATCTGTTCTTCTGGATCTGTTTCCCCTCTGCACCTTCATCCATTTCCCACTACTCTTTCATTCTCTCCATTTTATCAATGTACTATAAACTATGTTTAATAACATGATGTTACAATAAATATCAAATAATTAGTAATTAATTAAGTATTTAACTATCACTGACATATAAAGCCATATTCCCTGGATGATAATTAAGTAATAGACATTATTATTTTTATTTTTAATATTTTCATTCAAAAGTTGAAGATGTACCCAACCATAATGCCAGCAAGAACTTTGCTAATAAAATTTCTAAAATGTGAAAGTGGGAAACAAAGAGAGAAGTCACATGTGATGGTATGGAATCCCTAGAGACTGTGGAGCCATGCCACATGTACTTGTCACAAAATAATTGAAAATTATTTAATTTTTATTTCACATAATATTTTTTAATTAAAATAAACCAATATGTTCTTTGTTTTTAACCAACAGTTTTACCGATATGTTCTTAATTTCATCCCTTTTTAGTCAAAATTAACCATGATCAAACTACTAGCACTAGTGATAGCAATGCCATTGTGTTATGCTAACATCAGAATGATGCCATGTGGACTTTTATAATTATTCATTTTATAACATCCCGTTGGATCTTGGATCATGTGTAAAATGGATCCATGATGATGATCGAACATGTTTAGTAAAGAATAACAAGACTTAATAATAAGATATAACAAGTTTTAATAATAAGAATTATATGTAAATGATTTAGCGAAGCTCAATATTAACTATCACATGTTATTTATGTATTAACTATACCATAATTTCAGGATCAACAACAATAATTTCTTTTAAGTAATGATTGTAGAATAGATTTTAAAAGATTGCTGTAAGAATATCAAAAGATCTAGTTTGAAATCTATCATACTACAGTTGATTTATATATCATATTACAGTTTAAATCTATCAAATGAATAAGAGATAAGTTATATTATTACTCATGAAATCCATGACCACTTATTATATGTGATATTTTGTATTTTCATGAAACATAAAGGAGGGTAACATTGAAAATGACTTTTTAGCTTATCTTATCCCAGAGTCATGGTACCTAGGCATCCATATATCACTTTGAGTACACATTAAGAAACCTATTTCATTTGTAGAATAAATTAGTCCTTGTTCTAAGAGCTAAAGCATGTTTCACTTGCACCATGGAGTAGGGGAAAAAAATAAAGTAGGCCACTAATTCTGTTTATTGTTAAACTATAATTAATAACATCATTTATGTTTATATATATCACTACTACAGAAAAAGGTATTTGTTACGGTCGAATCTGTAGCGAATCCATAGCAAAACGAGTGTTTGCTACGAATTTGCTCTGGATTTAGTTTGTAGATGATATTTTCATCGCTAATTTGTCTTGCTACGAAATTTTGCTATGGACTAATATTTGCTACAGGTTTAGCTACACAAATTGGCGTCGTTAATTTAGCAACGCATTTGGCTACGAATATTTGCTATGGAGTTTGCTACGGAATTTTGTTTGATTTTAGCTATGAAATTTTTGCTATGGAAAAATTTGCTACGGTTTTGCTATGGATTTTAGCCACAGTTTTGCTATGAATTATTTATCTATGATTTTACTACAAATATTTGCTATGAAATTTAACTATAGATTTGCTAGATTTTGGCTATGGAATTACCTATGAATTTTGCTATGAGTATTTGTAGATATTAATGAAGAGGCTGATGCAACCTAAACATCTTAAGTCTTTCCTGTATGCTGCACAAGTGCATTAAAGAAGAAGCTTAGGAAGTTTTACACATGAAACAGAAAATCACTCTAAGTGTGAAATCTTCCGAAGCCAAGACCAATATCTTCTGAAGCCAAACATGAAGTCTTCCGAAGCCAAACATGAAGTCTTCCGAAGCCTCAGAGACAAAGTCTTCCGAAGCTTCAGTTCATGAAGATAGATTTCTTCTGAAGACTTTTAGTAACATGCTTTATCTGATGTACTGTTCCATAAAGCTGGACACCTTTCCGCTGCACCTCTGCAAGTCACCAACTTACATGAGTTGGTGAAAAGGTCCATGCTTTTGGTAACTATACATTGAGGTCTTGAGTCTGTAACTTTCTACTTTATGTACTTTATCCTTTTTGTAATAGATAAGGATGTGAGCTATGGCATGTCATAGTCACAAGTCAAAAGGCAATCTGCCTTTTGACTCTACAATTGATTTTGTTTGTGTCTAGTCAATTGTATCTAGCTGGCTTTCAAAGTATAGCCGGCTGTAGGATGTAGTATAAGTATCTTATGTTCTTGAGTCTTTCGATTGTAACACTTGTAATAGAACATAGAGAAGACAATATACTGCATTCTTGAAAACTAAATACTTGTGTTCTTTGTGTTCTGTCTCTTGCATTACTTGTGTTCTTAGTATCTTATCTTGGTTAATCCAGTTTACTGTTTGATTAAAGTTTAGTTAATCTCCTCTTTGTGTTGTTGTTGTAACTATAACCCTTCAACGATCCTGCATTGGTATCAGAGCTTTTCAGGCTCTTGATATAGATCTCACCATCTTAAAGATCCCTCATACACACAAATACTAAACTTTTCAAATGACAACCATTTCCAAAACTGATATGGAAACTGGAACCATGAACAAGTCCCCACTGATCACTCTTGATGAGTTTGATACCTGGTGTTTAAGAATGAAAGGTTTCATCAGGTCTCTTGATTCAAGAATGTGGGAGTCTATTGAGAATAGACCTTTCATACCCAGCACCCCTTCTGCTACTGGTGCTGGTATGATTCCCAAAGATGTGGCTAACTACTCTGATGAAGATAGGAAGAGAGTAGAGATAGACAGAAAAGCCATGACAGCCCTTCAAACTGCCCTTCCAAACTCTATGTACAGAGGTTTCAAGAAGTGCAAAACAGCCAAGCAGCTGTGGGATGCATTGAAACTAATGTATGAGGGTTCATCTGAAGCCAAGGAGAACAAGAAGGATCTCCTGAAGCAGCAGTTTGAAAACTTCACCTTCAAAACAGGTGAAACCATGACTCAGCAGTATTTTAGGTATGTTAAGATTGTGGATACCCTAGTGGATGGAGGAGTTTCTCTTGAAAACAAGAGACATTGTAAGGAAGTTCATGTCCTCACTTCCTCGGCAATGGACACACTACTGTGTGGTGATCAAAAGAACTGAAAATCTCAAAACTCTACTCTGACTGAGTTATATGGGATTCTCAGTGGCTACTAGATGGAGATGAACATGCAAGGTTCATCTGGCAACTCCAACAATCAAATGGGTTCAGCCCTACATGTGATTGAAAGAGATAGCATAGAACCCAAACATCATCTCTTATGCTACCCTGACAATTCAACAAAGGGTCCTTTCATCACCTTCCCAGAGACACCAAGGGAGAACTACACTCAAGGAAGCCCATTCCAAGAGACAAGCTCTTCTCAAGCTTTTGTGTCTTCTGATGAAAGCTGTGGCAACTCTCTTTTCACTCTTGAAGACCTGGACTGTATCCATCCAGATGATCTATAATATATGGAAATAGTCCAGCAAATGGCTCTTCTCACTCACAGAGCCAAAAAGTTCTACAAGAGATCTGGAAGAAAGTTTCGAAGCAATGCAACCAGTGGAAAGTTTGAACTGGACAAAGGCAAAGTAAAGTGTTACAATTGTAACTTGATGGGCCACTTTGCCAGAGAGTGTAAGATGTCACACCCCAACCTTGACGGCGGAAACGTCGAGATGTGAGGGTTAAGATTGTTCACAGTCACATAACGCTATATTAAAATGTAAATATTATTATCATAAGTCTTGAAATGGAGAATACAATCATAAGTCTTATACAAGAAATAAGTTTAACATAACATAACATAATGTAACTTTTTATTTCATTATCTAGGTCCAAGTCCTAGATTATAGCATGCTTCAAAAGGTTCACTTTAAATTTGAGGTTGACCTGAAACATGATAAAAATAAGAGTCAACTAAAAATAGTTGGTGAGTTTCCAAATTTTTCATACATAATATGAAAAAAAAGAAAGTTACAAGTAGCAATTCATGTCATAGGTTATAAGCTAGTAAGGTTATAGAATACATATCGTTACAACCAAACCTCGACTTGATTACAAGTATAAAAGATTGGCTAAGTGTATTTGGTTCCCTAGTGCACAAGCATACGGCTCCTAGGAGTCGGCAATACATCGACTTTAGCACCAAATAGGCTTGTCAGGCCCAAAGATCTAAGACGTCGCCAGGCTAGCAATAGTTAATGATTGTAAACAAACTATGTATCTCATATAATCACTTACAACACACAAATACCATGACAAAATATAAGATGAATTGCAAGTTGCATTTGCATACAAGTCTCAAAGTTTATAATGTACGATGTATAAGTATCATGTTTCACCCCAAAATAGTGTGAAAAATATAAAAAAGGGGCAAGGAAAACTCACTTGTCAAATAAGTATATAATAAAGATTAATAAGAATAAAAATATGTCGTTCCAAGATAAAACGTCACAAGGCACCTAAATATATAAATATTACAAGATTTTGGTTAATAATAAGATTAACGAGTTAACACGAACTAGGGTATTAGTATATTGGGGATTTTTATAAAGTTAAATAAATTATTATAAAAATACCATTTATGAAAATTTATAAATTTATTTTTAAGGAAATTGATCCTTTGTAAATAACTTGTGATTTTATTTATAAATTATATTAAATTCTATGAATATCATGATAGATCCAAAAACATATGGTCTAATATTAATTTAATGTCTTTAAATATTATATAATAATCTAACTTATTATAAAAATACTTAATTATTACATTTGCAAAAAATTTTATATTAAAATATTACAAAGTTTTTACAAGAATAAAATTTTAAAAATATTCAGATGACTTTAAAAATATTTTGGGTTTATAAAATTCATTTTTATAATATTATAAATTTCCTATAATTAATTTAAAGCCAAAAAGGCTTTAAAAAAATTACATGAGGGTGCCCGGGTTCGAACCGGGACCTCATGGATGTGGGGGTAATGCTCTAACCAGTGAACCAAGGCTTCAGCTGCGGTAAGTACTGGTTTTTAAATACTATAAACCCGTTTAAGAAAAATTCCCCAAACCCTAAGAACCCTAGAATCATTTGATTCCAAATCGCCCCCAATTCGATTATGAACAAAAAATTAATCTTGGTGCTTTTAATACCCAAGTAAAACCGATCAGAAACATGTGTTTGATTACCCATTTTGAGATCGATTGTTAGCGAGGAAGACGAGAACAGTTACGAACTCTCGTGAAGCTTGTTCGATGTTCAACCGATGGTTCCAACCAAATTCGTTGTACAGGGAGCTTCTAATGGTGCATAGGATAAAAGCCCTCAAACAATTTTCGTTTAAGAAGCTCGGATGGTAGTTTTTGTTTGAGTTGCAGGTCGCGGCTTCAAAGGGTAATCGGGGTGCAATTCGTGTGTGTTTCAGATACAACTGATAGTTGTAATCGATTAAGGGCAGATAGATAATCGTGTAAGTTGAATCAATTTGATTATTATTGCGGTTTAATACCCAAACAGTTATGGGTTTAATGTGCTACGGCTATACACTCGGTTGGTTGGTATTCGGCGTTAAATCCTCAGTTATTAGGTGCATTAAGGTTCGAATCACGCGCACGAGGTAATTCGGAACGATTGGGCTTCGAAACCGAGGGGTTTTTGGCATCTTGAAGCTCACGGAACTTGGCCGGAGAATGGTCGGCGGTCGACGGGGAAGAAGGGGGGAATGGTTTGGGTTTTTAAAAATTAAACAAATGGTCCCTCAAATTTAATAGTTAACATTTTATGCTAAAACTTTGTTTTAAGTTTATAAATTTACAAAAACAATCCCCAAGTTTTTAATTAAATTTTTAAACACTTTTAAGTTAACAATCTTATTATTATATTACTATTATTATTATATTATTTTATTATTATTATTATTTACTTAATTTAGAACTTAAACAAAGAATCATACAATAATAGCCCAACAAGATTCATAAATTGTCTAACTAACCTTATAAGAATTAATAAAATTAACTTTTAATTAACGAAGATACGAGATGTTACATAAGACACCTAGAACAAATGGTGGCCAAACACAATCTAGACCAAACTACACTGACAAAGCTCTCCAGAATGAGAAGTCAAAGCAGCAAGCTGCTGCTGTTGAAGAAGGAGGCTTTGACCGGAGCTTTCAGATGGAAGATGCTTCTCCAAACCAAGCACTAATAGCAGATCATAATGAAGCCAAGGTAGTGGAACATCTCTGTACTCCTGAATGCATTGCTAAAGTTAACAGATACAGGTCCTACAACTTAGAACTAAGATCTGACCTTGAGTCCTTAAACATTTTAACATCTGATTTTAGAAAGTCTGAAAATGATTATAAACTGAAGATAGAGGACTAAGAGAAAACCATTTCAGTTCTAAAACATGAACACATAGATTTTAGGACTCAAATCAAAGATCTCATAACCAAGTTAACTGAGTGCCAGGCTGAGCTTGTGATCAACAAAGCCAGGGCAGAAAAGAGTGTTCTTGAAGAAGAGACCTTCACGAACATGATATCCTCATCCCTGCACAACAAAGTGTGCTATCAAAATAGGCAGGGACTGGGATCCAATGAGATAGCTCCTCCACACACAATCTTGTCAATAAGATCTCCTAGGTATGAAACTTGTGAAGATGTGCTTCCTCTCATAGATCCCATGAGTGAACAGGATGAAGAAGAGATAGTGAAGAATCCCTCTGAAAAGAGTGAAGAGGAGGATTCCAAGAAGCGCGACTATCCTTCTGAGGAGAAAAAGAAGACTGTGATGACCAAGTCCATGAGAAAGAACTTGATCAGAAAGAGCAAAATAAAGGTAAGGAAGGCTCAAGAGATCAAGACTACTTTTGACTCTAAGCAGAAACAAGTTTTTATCTCTGTAGGGTTTAAAGTGGTAGGGACTGAAGACATCAACCCAAACTCTTCTGCTAAGAGTTCTGGTTCTTGTTCAACTCATCTCAGCAGCAAGAAGAAGACTGATCTACTGTGTACCACTGCTGCATAGCCTGGACCATCAAACTCCAAGCACAGTCCTCAGCCTAAGAGGATTGTCTCATCATCTGTAAAGATGAAGGTGGAGAAGGGATGTGACCAAAGACAGTCCTATTCCAAGGAAAAGGCTCTTGTGAAGAAGAAGATGAATTGTGTCATGTGTGAAAGAACCACTCACATTGCCAAGGATTGTCCCTTCAATCCTAAAGGTACTGTACATATGACCAAAACAAAGACTTCAAAGAGTTTGAAGAAGATTCAAGCTTCGGAAGGAAAACCTGTTTCCTTCGGAAGCTCAAAATCTAACAAGAAGGGAAGTGGAAAATTCCCTTCGGAATTAAATTTGGTCTCGAAAGAAAGTAGTTCTTCCGAAGCACTGAAGTCTGCTGCAGTGTCTGCAGAATCTTCTGAAGGTTCAGTCATCAAAACTTCCGAAGTTCCAAAAGCTTCCGAAGTTTTGAAGGTCAAGTCCAAGACTCCAAAGGTGGTGTGGATGTCTAAGAAAGACCAAGTGACTGAGAATTTTCCATCAACAACAGCTCAAGATTCTCTTAAAACAACCATAGGATCTATTACTATTGAATTACCTTCTGCAAATGAGCCCAAGACAAGCAAGGCTTGGGTTTCCAAATGTAACTAATCATTCTCTTTGTGCAGGGACAACTGAAGACAGACAAAAATGTCTGGATTATAGACAGTGGCTGTTCCAGGCACATGACAGGCAATAGGTCACTACTCCAGAACTTTAAAAGGATTGATGGAGGACCAGTTGCTTTTGGAGGAGATGAAGGTGGTTACATTTCGGGAAGAGGCAAGGTCACAAATGGTAAGCTCAGCATAGAAAAGGTAAACTTTGTTAAGGAGCTTGGATACAATCTACTGAGTGTATCTTAATTTTGTGATCAGAGTCATAACATGCTCTTTATTGAGCATGAGTGCATTGTTCTTAAGCCTGGTGTGGTCATTCCTCATGAGCATATCCCGCTTAGAGCCCCCAGGAAAGGAAACATGTACAAGATGGATATGCAAGAAGCCTCTCCCTCTGGAGAAGTTTCATGCTTTTGTCTAAAGCTAATAGTGATGAGTCTTTCCTATGGCATAAAAGAATATGCCATGTAAACTTTAAGAACATGAATAAATTAATTAAGCATGATTTGGTAACTGGAATGCCAAAGAAAGAGTTTACAAGTGATGACCATTGTATTGCATGCCTGAAAGGGAAGCAACATAAGGTATCTCACAAGCCTAAGGAAAAGAACTCCATCACTACACCCTTACACTTGTTACATATGGATCTCTTTGGCCCCACCAGTGTAATGAGTTTAGGAAGGACCTTATACTGTCTAGTGATCACAGATGACTTTACAAGATTCACTTGGGTCTTCTTCCTTAGAACTAAGGATGAGACTCCTGAGATTCTGAAGACTTTCATCTTAAAGATTGAGAATCAGACTGATCACAAGGTGTAACACCCGAATATTTTTTATTTTGAAGCCGGTGAAGAAAGAAAAGAAAATAAAGTCCAAAAGTCGAGGGACCAAACTCGCCAACGAAGAAAAGTTGGGAAATGTGGTGATATTAGTAGGGAGAGGGCAGCCCACTCTACCCACACACCCCACATTTCAGCTTCATAAAGAGAAGAAGAGAGAAAGAAGAGAAAAAGAGGAAAAGTGTTGGTTCGGGTCGGTTCGGGTCGCCAAAATCGTCGTGAAGCAAGCCAAATCGAAGCTCTTGTCGTTGTGCTCGTTTAGGTGAGTTCTAGGACCCCTCTTTTACATGTTTTTGAATGATTTTGGGGCTGGAACACATCTGAAAACCCTTTTTCGTGTTTTTGGGTGAAAACCGTATGTATGCGTGTATGTATGTGTAGGACCCGTTTGGGGTTGATTTCTTGCTTGGTTGTGCTTGAATAATGTTATGGTATGCATCCCTAAGGTTTAGGATGGTCGATTTAGGCTTAAAATGAGTTTAGATGAGTTTGGAGGCCGAAAACCCTCGGCTGCAGTCGGGATGAACTGCATTCTGCATCAGTTAGGGCTAGGCGACCGATTGGAGGCCGAATGGAGGCCATACGGCCGATTAGGGTGCGATTGGGGTCCATTCGCACGATTGGGGTTCATTCGCATGATTGAAGGGCCAGTCGCATGGGGGTCATGCGACTAAAGGTCCATTCGCACGACTGAAGGTCCAGTCGCATAGGTGTTCATCCGCATTGTCCATTCGCACGACTAGATGTTCATTCGCATAGGTGTTCATCCGTATTAGTTCATTCGCATGATGCTCAGTCGCATGGAGGCAATACGACTGAAGGGTGTCCATACGCCCGAATAGGGCTGTTGTACCCGAGGAAGGTGTAGATTGACTTCTGACTTTCGGGGGAAAGTGCAGATGTAAGTTTTGATGTAAAGGTTCCCATAAGAGTTTGTAAGATGACGCTTGAGGTCTTAGAAGCATGTTGGGCATGATGATGATGATGATGTTGCATGTTTAGGCTTGTTACGTATGTATGATGTTGCCCTGTATGATGATGACGAATGTGTATGATATGTTCCTTAGTATGATGTGTAATATCTTTCCTATGGCTTTACTTATTATAAGAAATGATCGAAGTATTATGTAATGTAAAGTGAAAGGTAATGAAAAAGGAACATGATGACGAATGTATGCATTAATGAACGAATGAAAGAAGTCTTGCAAACATTGGATAACAGGGTCCTTCTTTGTGATTGACCAAACGTGTAGTGCCTCTACCGCTTACCCCTAGTACTGTGGCATAGGTTTAGCTGCTCATTTGTTGACTTCGGCCCAGTAGCTAAGACTGATGGTTACTCCTAGTACCGTGGCATACGTTTAGCTGTTCATTTGTTGACTTCGGCCCGGTAGCTAAGACTAACGGGGTGTAGCACATGGTATTGGTACGGATGATGTCCGATGCGCAGTAAAGTCATAATGAACGAATGAATGAATGAAGAAGATAATAATGATATTATCTATGTGTACGTACGATGTGTGATCATGTAAAAGTAACGAATGGTTTTATATGGAAGTAAAGTATGTTGTATTTATAAAACTAGAACTCACTCAGCAACGCTGACTTGATGTGTTTCCAGTTGGCAGGTGATGTTGCTGAGGATGGCACGGGCGACTACTCAGCTCTTTTGGGGATGGCATTCTTTTGATTAATGTTTTTGCATTGTAATGCGAACAAGCTATTTTGTAATGAATGTTGTATTAATTTGCAAAAGCATTTACATAGTTTTCCGCTGCGATTTATGAAATACAAATGTAATTATACATTTTGTGTGCGATGAGAACCCAGCTGCAAGCGTCCCGGGAACGGGGCCTTACACAAGTTCAAAATCATAAGATGTGATCAAGGAACTAAATTTAAGAACCAAATCCTTGATACATTTTGTGATGAAAAGGGTATTACAAGACAATTCAGTGCTCCCAGGACTCCTCAACAAAATGGTGTTACTGAGAGGAGAAACAGGACACTGATTGAAGCTGCAAGAACCATGTTGTTTGACTCTAAGCTGCCAATCACCTTCTGGGCAGAGGCAGTCAACACTGCCTGCTATGTGCAGAATAGAGTTTTAGTAGTCAAGACTCATGGCAAGAATCCTTATGAACTTTGGCACAAGAGGAAACCTTTCATTGGTTTTCTCAGGTCATTTGGATGTCCTTGCACCATCTTGAATACCAAAGATCAAATTGCCAAGTTTGCTGAGAAATCAGACGATGGACACTTTATTGGATACTCTTCCCAAGCTAAGGCTTATAGAGTGTACAATCTCAGAACTAGAATTGTTGAGGAGTCAGCCAATGTGACTTTCAATGAACACACACCCTGTGTTGCTGGTTCTGGTCCGGATTGGTTTTTTGATCTTGATTTGGTTACCAACTGTTTTAACAAATCTCGTGAGAATGTTTCAGGATCTGCAGAAAATTTAAATATAGATAATCCTGATCCAAGATTTAAGCTAGGAAGATCCTCAAGTCATACATCTTCAGCTCCAGTTGGAACCACTTTTGCAAATGAGGTTTTTGTCAGCACAACAATGACAAACTCAGCTGATACATCTGGTATGCCTTCAAATTCCAGCTCAGAGGCTCTACAACCAGATAAGAACACCTCAATTATGGAAGATAACAATGGTGGTGGTAACAATGACCAAGAATTTCTTGATGCCACTAACCACACCATTGATGAACATCAATGATGTCACACATGCTTGGATCAAGTTTCACTTGAAAAATGTGCTGATGTGGTGGAGAAACATCCATGCCAGATCTAAATTTCTCTAATTTAGATCTTTCTCAACAACTTGCTGTGATCCCTCAGCTTAGGATCCACAAGTCTCACCCTACCACAAACATCATTGGAGATGTTGTCTCAGGGGTAAAGACAAGAGGACAAAACCATGAAGCAAATGTTTGTCTTCACTCTTGTTTTCTATCCCAGATAGAGCCAAAGAAAGTTGATGAAGCTCTAAGGATGGAAGTTGGGTTGAAGCTATGCAACAAGAGCTGCTTCAATTCAAAAGGCAGAAAATTTGGAACCTTTGTCCTCTTCCTTCTGGGAAGACTACCATTGGAACCAAATGGGTGTTTAGGAATAAGAAAGATGATAGAGGCATCATCATCAAGAACAAAGCTAGACTGGTTGTTCAAGGATACACACAAGAAGAAGGGATTGACTACACTGATGTCTTTGCTCCAGTGGCAAGATTAGAAGCTGTTAGGATATTCTGGCATTTGCTGCATCCAAGAACTTCAAGGTCTTTCAACTTGATGTGAAGTGTGCCTTTTTATATAAGTGATAGATGAAGAGGTTTATGTCAAACAGCCACCTGGTTTTGTAGATCCTGATCATCCTGATTATGTCTGCAAGCTTGACAAGGCTCTCTATGGGCTACATCAGGCACCCAGGAAATGGTGTGAGACACTGTTTGAGTATCTCTGTAAACATGGATACAGGAGAGGTACTATAGATGGAACTCTCTTCATCAAAGAACAAGGAAAAGACATATTGCTAGTTCAAGTATATGTGGATGACATCATCTTTGGTTCAACTAATCCAAAGCTCTACAAAGACTTTGAGAAGCTAATGAAAGACAGATTTGAAATGAGTGCCATAGGGGAACTCAATTTCTTTATGGGAATTCAAGTGAAGCAAGTTGAAGATGGCATCTTCATAAGTCAGTCAAAGTATGTTCAAGGCATACTTAAGAGGTTCAACATGACTGACTGTAAGATTGCTAAGACACCCATAGCTAGGAACCACTCCCTTGGTCCTGATCTTAAGGGGGAGTGTGTAGATGAGCACTTATATAGGGCTATGATTGGGTCTCTTATGTATCTTACTGCTAGCAGGCCTGATATCATGTTTGCTACATGCATTTGTGCAAGATATCAAGCCAACCCTAAGATGTCTCACCTTATCACTATCAAGAGGATTCTAAGATACCTCAAAGGTGCATCAACACTTGTCCTATGGTATCCAAGAATTCTGACTTCAATTTGTATGCCTATACAGATAGTGATTATGGTGGTTGCAACATGACTGCAAAGCTACATCTGGGGGATGTCAATTTCTTGGTGGAAGGGTTTTCTCATGGCAATGTAAGAAACAATCTTGTGTCTCTGCATCAACTGCTGAAGCTGAATACATTGCTGCTGCAAGCTGCTGTGCTCAAGTACTTTGGATTCAAAATTAGATTCTGGACTATGGGTTAAACTTCAAGGAGACTCTCATTCACATAGACAACAACAGTGCTATCTCAATCACAGAGAACCCTGTGCAGCACTCAAGGACAAAGCACATCAATATCAGGTATCATTTAATAAGAGATAACTATGAAAAAGGATTAATTAAACTAGTCAAAGTTCACACAGATGAACAATATGCTGATCTGTTTACAAAGGCTTTTGATGAACAGAGATTTAAATATCTAATATCAGCTATTGGGATGATAAACTTTGAATAAGCTTTTCTTAAAACTAATTCTTATTATTTCTTAAAAATTATGTGTGTCCTAAGTTGTCTAGTTCATCACTTTCATAAGCTCATGTTTTCTTTGCATGAAAATTTCTTTTTGAAGACTTTCCTTAGACTTTTAAAAAATTTCTGATACTTCAGAAGTTATGCTTTTAACTTTGGAAGTAAATCATGCCTTCAAAATAAATAATGTCTAAGAAATTTACCTTCGGAAGAGCTTTCAAATTTATCTTCCGAAGCTTAAATACTTGTCTCAGACACTTACTTATTTTCAAGGACCATTTACTTCCAAAGCAAAATTAACTCTCGAAGCTTTGTTGGTTTATATACAAAGCACTCAAGTTTTAATTTTTCTTCCGAAGAAAAATTCTCAAAACTCTCAGGAAATTCTTCCAAAGTCATTTTAGCTTCGGAAGCTTTTTAATTAAAACTTCCGAAGATAATAAACCTTCAGAAGCTTTTTGACTCCAAGAAGACTACTTTTTGAGCAAAAGTAAACTACTTTTTCAGAGGTGGGACCGACATCCGGATTTCAACGTTTACACTCTTTCATTAAACTTTATCTGAAATCCTTTTCACATATAAATCCAACGGTTTCCCCCTCTTTCTATCATCTGCTCTTCCTCCAAACCTAAAACCCCAAATTTCTCTCTGAAATTTCTTTCTCTTTTCTTTCTTCGTCCTTAAGCTACTTCAAAATGGCCAACCTTGCTCACAGAAATGATCCCAACTTTTCCATGCAGCTACACAGACAACACAACCAGGTTGCTCTGTTAAGCTCTGGGAAAGATCCTCATTTCTCAGAGGTTTGTCGTTTTCTAACTCTGTCAAACTACTTCACCTCCTTAACCATTGATCCTCCACTCTATGAGGATCAGTTGCTTGAATTCTGAAAGACCTGCCAAGAGGTCATTATGGACGGGGAGAAGGCACTATCTGCCATAGTGCAGGGGAGAACAATCTTCATCACTCCGGTCATCATCAATAGACATCTTCAGCTGATGATGAAGAATGTGAGGTGTTTTTCCCAAAGGAAGCTATCAATCATTCTTTTTAGCAGATGGGATATGAGGGAGATTTCTCTGTAAAGACCTTTAGGAAGGGAAGGTCTCATCCCAATGGAGATTCCTGCTCCATGTGGTCATCCACAGCTTATCAAACAAGCATGGTGGATGGGACCAGATTCTTGAGGATCTCTCCTTCATAATCCATGGAATGGTTCGAGGGGTCAAATTCAGGTATTCTCATTTGTCTATACTAATTTACTTGTAAATTTAGACTACTTAGAGTATTACATGTTTCCTAGATATGTCCAGTACATTCTTAACCGTGAACTGGGCTCATAGTTGAGGGAAACATGTAACATTCTTAAATTGGGACAGATGAAGCCCGGTATCTTTAAAATACTGAGAAAACCCACTGTTGGATTCTCTGGGGTAAAAACAACCCTAGTCCCAAAAATGTTAGAGCTCATTGCTCAAGGTGACAACCTAGCAGCACAAGCTAGTGTTGAACCCACACCTACTTTTTCCCAACCACTCTCACAGCCTTAAATCACCATCACTTACCAAAGAAAATCCAAATGAACCCATGGTCAGGCTATTCAGTCTGTGGAGGCCCCCATATACTCACCCATATAGGAAGAAGTGGACACTGGAGCTCCCACTTCTCCTGAGGAGCAGACCACTCCCATCTCTTCAAGACTCAATGCTGAGGTTCCTCATGCTCAGCCTGATGAGCTCATTAGCCCAACTGCCTTAAGCCATCACTCTGAGTCTCAACACTCAAGTGATCAACCTTCAGGGGACAGTTACCATCCCTAGCCTATAGATCTCAACCAACCAATTCCCAACCTTGACTTCTATACTGATGAAGATATAAGTTTCAGTGAGTATAATGAATCTCTCTTCTTTCCCCTACTAAAAGAGAGATGAGTACTCCTGAGTCTCCTACATTTATCCCACATCAGTTACCTACAACTGAGGTGGACACTCCTGAACCTGTTCAGGATGTCCATATGGAAGAGGCTCTCACTTCTGAGAGTGATTACATCATTAAGACCTCAACCATGGTAACTCAGCCCACTGAGATCTCAACTGAGATTGCCAGTGAGCAGAGGAAAACCAGCAGCCAAGAACCTCAAGCTGCTGGTGAGAGAGAGGACTCTGGTCCAATCATCTCATCCCCAATGAATCTTCTGATGAAGATGGGGGGAATCTGAGACTAGTGGTGCAAAAACTGTCTAAAAAATGCACTTACTTAGTCTCAAAGGTCAGTCACCTTGAATCTTAGGTGACTACCTTACACAATAGGATCAATGATCAGCAACTTGAGATTTCATATCTTAAGGAAAAACTAGCTGGGAGACCCTTAAGGAGAGCTCAACCAGGAACACAAGAACCTGTGGATGTGATTGACCTATCTTCCAGCTCACCTATGCAAGTAGGTGATGCTACCAAAAAGGGGGAGAAAGTCATAACAATCACAAAACCTGGAAGTTCTTCAGAGAGAATGGACATTGAGGACTCACCATCCTCACTTGCAACTGTGCATTCTCAACAACCTCCTCTAGTTCACATTATGTGGACTACGTAGACTCCTTCATACAGAGTCTGTTTGAGGATGGGATACCAAGGACTATGTCACCTTCACCATCTTCCAATCACATCATTGGGTGGAGGTATGACAACAACAGGAAGGCCCTAATCATCATAAGAGTTCAAGCACAACAAGAAGTCTTCAATTTTCAGACCTTGGACTACTATGAAGGTCTGGATCTAGTCAACATGCCACTTGTCAACCCAAGCCAATCAAGACAAGCTAACAGACTGGCTAAAAGAATCCAAGACAGGATCATTGTAGAGTTCAGCTTAAGAAAGAGACTTAGGCAATCAGGCAATGTCATCGGTCAACTGGATGTTGAGGCAGACCCTATGATTAGCTTCACAGGGGAAACCTTGAGTGAAGGCTCAGTGACAGAACCTGAGAGCCCTGTCTCATCATCTCCAACTACTGCAGAGATCCACATTCCTTCTGAGACACCTGCTGGTGAAGGTGCTTCTCAACCTCTCTCTGGCCTGAGCTCAGATGCTGCAACAAGCAATGAAGGCCAAAGCTCTCTCCACCCTGAGTCATAAAGGTCTGTGAGTGACAAAGGGAAAAGAAAAATAACAACTAAGGAGATTGAGGAGGAGAGAGAGAGAGAGGAAAAGGAGGCTAAGGGGAGAAAGTTCCTCTGCTGAGTCTTCAAGACTCATGGAGTCTGCAATCAGGGCTGCCCCCAAACCAGATACTCAGAATGATGAGTTAAGGGCAGTCAGGATTAACTATCTGCAGACTAGGAACTATGACACAGATAGTGGCATTTCTCTTCCCTTGGATGAGTTGAATGAACTGGTTGACCTGGAAAGGTCAAGAGAGAAGAAGGAGGCAGAAGATGCAGAACTCCTAGTACAAGTCAAAGAAGAGAGAAAAAGAAAAAGACTGTACAAAGGTATGCCTACCCTCTCCCCAGTTCAAGAAAGTCCTGAACAAGAGGATGTGGTTCAACAAGAACCTTAGGTAGATAAAGAAGAAGACAAAATCAAGATGATTAACTACCTGAGTGCCACAGACTTCTATCAGGCAGATGCACTCCTTCCCTTGCCTTATGACTATATTGAGTTTGAGTACTTAAAACAACTTGAGCTTGAGTTAGTCAAGGAAAGAAAGACAACAAAGAGGAAGCTAAGGGAAGAAGCTGTAAAGTCAAGAGTCATCATCCAAAAGAGCATGAAGAAGTCTGCTGACAGGCAGAGGATGATGAGCTTCTTGAAGCTGTATGGATTCTCCGGAAGGAGACTTGGACCCATGTCTCTATCCACTATGGATGAGCATATCAAGGTAATCAAGCAGAAGATTAAGAGTGGAGGGCTCACTGACTTACACTCCACTCCAAGTCAAGCTCCACCTGAAGTGGAGGTTAAGGTTGAACAACCAAAGACAACACAACCCGAACCTCCTGCTAATGCTCAGCAAGCTTCATCTTCTGATCCACAGCAGGGTCAACCTCCCTCTCCTTCTGAACCTGAGAGAGACAACAAAGATCAATCTGGTACTGCAGGCTAGTCTTCTCAGTTAAAATTTGGAAAGAGAATGAAGAGGATGGCTTCTAGACCAAAGCCTAAGGAGAAGAAGAAGTCTGCACCCTCTTCTAAACCTTAGAATGAATCAGAACAGCCTGAGGATGTGCAGGCAGAGGATGCTATACCAACTCCAATTCAAATAGCTCCTCTAGCAATAGGAAGACCCATCTTGTTTTGGACATACACCACAAATCCAGAAAGATGGCATGTTATTAGAGATCAAGGCATTAAGGACAGTTATACATGGCAAGAAATGTTTCAATTGCCTCTGCATGACCTCTTAGACATGAGAAGACATTTTGACAGCCTGAAGGATCCTGATCATCTTATGAAGAAAGGAATGGTGATCATCCTAATGAGGGCTGTTAATATCTGAAGTTTTCTAAGTGTTTTAGTAGCATCAGCCTAGGAGGAGTTTGTAAAGATTAATAAAGAGGCTGATGCAACCTAAACATCTTAAGTCTTTCCTGCATGCTGCACAAGTGCATTAAAGAAGAAGCTTAGGAAGTTTCACACATGAAACAGAAAATCACTCTAAGTGTGAAATCTTCCGAAGCCAAGACCAATATCTTCCGAAGCCAAACATGAAGTCTTTCGAAGCCTCAGAGACAAAGTCTTCCGAAGCTTCAGTTCATGAAGACAGATTTCTTCTGAAGACTTTTAGTAACATGCTTTATCTGATGTCCTGTTCCATAAAGCTGGACACCTTTCCGCTGCACCTCTGCAAGTCACCAACTTACATGAGTTGGTGAAAAGGTCCATGTTTTGGTAACTGTACATTGAGGTCTTGAGTCTGTAACTTTTTACTTTATGTACTTTATCCTTTTTGTAATAGATAAGGATGTGAGCTATGGCATGTCATAGTCACAAGTCAAAAGGCAATCTGCCTTTTGACTCTACAATTGATTTTGTTTGTGTCTAGTCAATTGTATCCAGCTGTCTTTCAAAGTATAGCCGGCTGTAGGATGTAGTATAAGTATCTCATGTTCTTGAGTCTTCGAATATGCTTTTGTAACACTTGTAATAGAACATAGAGAAGACAATATACTGCATTCTTGAAAACCAAATACTTGTGTTCTTTGTGTTCTGTCTCTTGCATTACTTGTGTTCTTAGTATCTTATCTTGGTTAATCCAGTTTACTGTTTGATTAAAGTTTAGTTAATCTCCTCTTTGTGTTGTTGTGTTGTAACTATAACCCTTCAACGATCCTGCAGTATTGTTATATTTTGCTACCAATCTTGCTATAGATTTGCAATTTTTTGTTACGGATTTATAAAATTATTGCTAAGAATTTAGCTACGAATTTCGTCTAAATTTTTCAAAAGATTTTCTTTTTATAATGTTATTGAACTTTTTCCTGTAAATAATATACATCACAACTTTTATAATATATACAATTTTAATTAAAGGTTAACCAAAATCAAATAACATAAAACATCTAATTGCAATATATTAAATATCCAAAAACATCACACTTAATCCAAACCAAATAGTAGAAAATATTCAAATCATCCAAAAATATTAACGTAGAAATCATAGTGGTTACTAGCATAAATTCCTTCCTTAACTTGATGGAATGTTTTGTGGTAGGTTTTATGATAACAATCGATGTTTCTCACTCATTCCGCATATAGTCTTGCATTTTCTTCAATTTTCTCCATCATAGCATTCTTCTCTGCTTTATCACGTTCTAACTCCGCCACTTATTCTTTCAACATTTGCACCTATAATAAATACATTAACAAATCACACTCATAAGACATTTATACCAAATACACTTAGAACACTTATTTTAAGAAATTACAAACAAATACAGCTTGATATAAAGCACTTCATTCAAGTAAATTATGTATTGGTGCAAGAATGACTCATCTTGACCCATTTCTATATTTTCAATTACCTATCTTGATCAATTAATACCAACTAAAAAAGTACTTTACCCAAAACTAACCTAAATTGTTAGAATTAAACCCATAATGACTCAAAATATATGTCAAGTCTCATGTCAATAATGTCCAGATCAACCCAACTAAAAACAAATAAGTTAGAATTGTCACCTCTAGTTGTTATTAATTCATGCAAACAATCATCTTTCCAAACAACAATTAAATATGTGTAAACATTCTACTATAATGAATTACTAATATCACAATAAATATACTTTTGTTGTTATTAAAAATACATCGAAATGCTATAACTAAAAGAGAATACAAACCTCATCACTTCTCCCTGGTGGATCACTACTAGGCATTGATGGTTTACCGGTTAGCACCACATACGGGTCACAAGTGTTGCCAGTCCCGTATAATCTACCTCTTTTATTTCCCCCGCTAGTTTGTGACCACAATTCCACATCAAGTTCGAGGTGTAAGGTATCATCCTCTCCATACCTCTCAACAACACACTCCTTATATTTATTCTGTAATAAGAAAAATTAGTGCGTAAACATTTTATAGTTTGCATATATAAATAAGTACAAGCGTTTAAAGTTTTGATGTTATGAACTAATACAAAATACACACTTACACATGCTTGAAAATCATATAATATTTCCATCACTTTAGAAGAAAACAATTAAAATAGTGCATTGGCTTTAAAAGGTCCTCCAAGTTTTAGATGTAATAGTACATGCGTGTTAACATAATACGACTAAATAAGTAATATAACCTAAAGTTTTATCCATACTATATATAACCTAAAGTTTTATCCATACTATATTACAAGCTATAAGTCTGACTTAAAAGGTTACTCTAACTTGATTCTTTACAACCTTTGTGTATATAATTTTGTTTATTTTTAAAAATGTATTTTTTTTCAACTAAAAATGATATATTTTCTAAAATTATATACTTAAGTAACAAAATATAATTACAAAGTAAAAAAGACGTACTATAGTTTCACCCGCCCTCGAGTCAACCCAATTCACGTTATGCTCGTGAATGTTCTCTTCCACATCACCGGCTTCTCCCAAATTATCTCCTATAGACCCACTACACGTCAATCTATCTAGGGGTCTCGAACCTTTCTTTACATGGGTTTGCATCCAAAATTCATCAAGTGTAGCACGTTGCTTCAATGTCTTATCCTAAAAAATTCATATTCAAAATAGAAGAAGATATTATTATTAAAGAAACATACATATAACATTAACCATATCAAGAAAATTATTGAAAAATAAATAGTATATAAATTTATCAAGATAAACAGGAAAGTAATAACATATATAACAGCATGACGAGGAAACTAAATACTAATAAGAAATAAAAAGACAAAAGTGTCTTATATATATATTAATTTGAAGCTTATTTTTTAACGAAAAGGATGCACTTTGACTAAAAAAGGAGTAATTTTTAGTTTGAATTTTTGCATTATCCAAGAGTCTGAGAAGTGAAATATTATATATCAAAATATGACAACTTAACATTCTTACCAAATTTTTTCTGACTGTGACAAAGCTTTTCGACCCGAGCGTATGTCTACCACCTGTTGCTTTCTTTCTGTTTTTACTGTTTATAGAAGATTTGGATTTCCATGAATCTTTATTCCATTCCTCAACTAGTGTTGCCCAAACCTCTTGACTAATCCAGATTGGCTTGAATGGAAGAATGACACTCAAATAGTTTTCAATTTCTATACCCTTTTTGATTGCAAGGTTCTTGGCTTTATTACGAACCCTCTTTAACAAATCAGGAAACTTTCCCTTTATGCATTTTTCCCAGCAAGATCGGACTAAAGGCTCCCACTCATCCTCCCATTGATAGTATTTCTGTAATGAAAAAAACACTTATTAATTATGTATGTATTCTTTATCAAGTTATCAGCATTATTATATATAAAAATAAGTAAACACCTCAAAACGCTCAAACAAACGTTCTCGATGATAGGAAGGAACATATTTCCATCCTAGCCAAGGACCCGACCACATAGACTGTAATATGGACCCAGTGGTGCGAGAAACATTATCATGGATATTAAATCTACAAGATGAAAAAATTAAAGCACTATCAAGATTAGTTATTTTATTTACATGTAAAAATAAAATCAAAAATAAATACTTACTCGCCATGTTCTACCCAAATTTGAACGCGATTTTCTCGTGCGGGTACTGGGTCTGGGACAACCGGTCCCCATCTCCTAGTAGGAGTGACCGGCTCCTCATCGTCATTGCTACGCTCATGGAGAGACTCATATGCATCCATAGTTACTCCATTGTTTCCTATACTACATTGACCGGTATCTCTAGAGCCACCTTGAGCAATAATTGCCCACTCTTGAAAGAAAGTTGGGTTTTCAAAATTACTAATGATAAAATGATACACACTCGATTAAATCTAAGATATGATCGACCGAATTAGTAATAAAAAGATCGTGTGCATATATATCGTAACATACCCATCATTCGATATGCCGAGGTCACCTTCACCTAATTTTAATAGCCAATTTGCAAAGTTGTTTGTTTCTTCGATATTGTATCGGCCGACACCAACAATTAATCTCATGTTTTTTGTGAGGATACGTAACTTACATTTTTTCCAAATATACGAAGAACTTAATAATGTGTTTATAATATCATGTCTACTACCATTCACAATAATTAATGAACTTAATTTTCAAATTTTTAGCACTAAGAGCATTCATAGTGGAATCACTAAAAGTATGTTAGTGTGTTTTCTATATTATATAGAATGATTTTGAGCGGTTGTGAGTGAATGGGAAAGAAAATATTATAGTTGATTGATATATTTGAAGAATCACTGTTTAATCCTTATAACTTTAATATTTGTGAAAGTGCTTGTGAGTGGAGAGTAGAAAAAAAGTAATGATAAGTGTATAAAAAATATTTTTAATTGTAAAGGAAAGAAAATAATAATTTTTAGTATAATTATATAGATAAAGATATAAAAAATCCACTATAAATGCTCTAAAAAAACTTATCAAAGGAAAAATTATATCTCAAATTTATGAGAAATTGATAAAAATACTCAAATTTCTTATAGTTGTCATGGATCACAAACACCATCATAATGTCCTTTGTAATGATTTTTTTCAAAGTAGAATTGATAGAAAATTAATTTAACAAAATGAGTGTTTTAAAAATCTTTATCAAAATGTTTTTTTACTGAAAAGTTAAATGTTCTACTCATAATATAATTGGATAAATTTATTTATGTCTTTACTAACATTATTTAAAAAACTAAAAGAATAAAATTTCAATAAAAAACTAATTTAGCATCTCTCATGATTTAAAAAAATATAATTGTTTTTATGAAGGTTTACTTTTTCAATAATCTTTTCTCATAAAAATATTAATACTCCTTCATCAATGGTTTTTTAATGTTTATTTATAAAATACTTGTTCTTATATAGAAAAGATCTTTTTATGAAAATAAATGGTTTATGTAATTTTTTTAGATAATTGTTTTAAACATATATATATATATATAGTAATAATAATTTATATAAGTATATACATAAAAGATAAAAATAAACATCATATACATACAACGTTAATTTCATCTTGCCAGCCGGTTCGATCTCAACATTTGAAGATCGAGCTCAAAACCATTTATTAAATGAGTCATAAAATGAGTTCAAGCTTATTTAAACTAAGCTTAATTAGAGTTTTTAGTGAGTCGGTCTCGAGTAGCTCATGAGATGATGTGACTCGATTCTCTCTTAATTGTTGCTGAAGTCTATTAGCAACATACATATCATCGGTAATTGGGGATTACATTTATAATTCATAAAATAAAATAAAAAGAAACCACTT
The DNA here is from genome assembly GCA_025506515.1 of Flaveria trinervia. Classification (NCBI taxonomy): domain Eukaryota; kingdom Viridiplantae; phylum Streptophyta; class Magnoliopsida; order Asterales; family Asteraceae; genus Flaveria; species Flaveria trinervia. The sequence continues at coordinate 89,295,540 of CM046445.1, read as the reverse complement.
ATTTTTTTTGTGTTTCGTCATGATATATATATATATATAATATTTTTAAAGAATGCAAAATAGTTTTTTTTATTATATCTTTTAAGCTACTTAAAAACATTTTCTAAAATTACATATTTTTAAAAAGGAAAAAAACAAATGTGCCTACTTTTATATGAAATTAAAAAAAATTATAATAAAAAATTCAACTTTTCTAAGTAAAATACGATTTAAAATTAAGTCTGAGTGAATTAAAATAAACCAAAATGTTTTAGAAAAACTATATGTTCTTAATTTTGATATATGAACCAATAGTTTTACAATTTTATTAACTTTTGTACTTGACTATTTTTACATAATATTATTTTAAAGTGAAATAAATTTAATCAATAACATTATATTGAGAAGAAAAAACACTTTCTAAACACCTATTATGGTAAATTAGTATTCTATATACACTATTTAAGGAAAAAAATTCACTTTGTAATTATGATAATAGTTAACTTTATTCAAATGAATTATGATTAATATTAAGGATAGATACATTTTTAGGTGAAAAATCAAAGTAATAGAGGTTTAACACGTGACACTAAAGATATTATTTTATTAATAAGTATAGATTAAGTTTTTTTTTATTAGATGAAGTGGGGTCCACATATTTATTAATATAATTTTTTTAATTCTGTCTTTTAAATTAGAGATATTTTAGACTTGTTACACTTAACTGAAAAACTTAAGTGAAGATAGTGTCAAGGATCAACCGTGTTATGATTTGATAAACAGTTGGGCATATTCTAAGGATCAATCATGTAATTTCTAATAAGTTGGGACCATTCTTGTAATATAGGCATATTGTAAGGACCAATCATGTAATTTACTTATTTTATTAATAAAATGAGTGTTTGCTTTAGTTTATAGGCGCATAAATGTTAACTCAAATCAACATTGTATTGTATTTACGTGTCTAAGATGCAACTTACAATAATATTCAAACTGGCTATGAATATAATTGCAAGTAAAGTTGACTAGTTCGTAAAATAATCAAACAACTAATGATTTAAGGTTGAAGCTATTATTAAAAGTTAAAGGATCTAGTCAAATTGATCACATCACTATGATAAACTTTAATTATTTTGACATTAATGAAACACGGCGGACCAAAACACATGGCAATTAAGCCTATAATTAGTCATACTATTACTTTAATACAAGATAGGCGTGCTTAAATAAATAAATAAAAATCACTAAAAAAGATTATTCACGACAAAATGGGAATGGGCGTTACATATCGGCTATGATCGACTCCCTCTCTTTGTCACGGAGAACACACACTTTTCTCCGCTCACACGGAACCCACCTTTACGGCCCTTGCAAAAGGACACTTCCTTTACATATCTTCATCTCTAACCAACCATCCTTTTAATGGATTGTCACTTCACACTTAGATTGCAAGATGTTAATGGATGTTTGATATATGTATTCAACTTGTTACCTTGACATAACCTGTATTATTTTATTTGATTGTCTAACCTTAGATGATATACGAAACATAGCAAACCACACCAACAGAACATCTACTACACATCTAAAATCTCTTTAGGATGAAATGACTCCATTGGAAATCAAACTATAATTCATCTTACAATTAGCTACACAACCAAACAATAATACAGAAAAGTATACGAGCCCAATTGTCACAATTCATAAAAGTTCAAGTGCCAAGTCCAAATACAATGCATTTTTTTTCTCTCAATTAGTTCAGCCCATAAATTTAATTGATCATATGGGCCAATTTTTAATCTATGAGCTGAGCAGCCCAATTATATTTGTTACATTTTACGGGTTATTAAGATAGACTTTGAATATCATTCACACACATAAGGATCTTGCCACAACGACTTAGTCAGATGAAATTTCTCCTTATTGAATTTGATTAAAACCAATTAGTTTTCATTTGGGCAAGTTTAGTTAGGTCTTGAGCATATTGCTTTATTTAAATTTATAGATAAAACCGATAAAGTATATGGTGGAAAATTGTGTTCCTCCCTTAATTATGTCGAAAACATGAAATATGATATTGAATTGTCATGCTAGTGATAAATTTCAGGCTAGAAAGGAATAATAGGGATAAGTAGTCATACATGTCTTATTATGTTGGTAACTAGTTTTTTTACCTGTCGTGCATTGCCACGGCATGATACGCCTCATGATAAGTATAGATCGCAATAGACCTGACTTGTTTCCGAACTAAATTTACGTCAATACGTAGAGTGACTCGAATTTATACCATTGAATGGAAACATGTTGTATTTGACCCGACTTTCTTACAAAGTATATGTTGAAACATTTTTATTTGACTCGCGTCCAAATTAAGTTACGTTGAAATGTAAACGAAAATGTATTAGATTTGATAAGGCACGTTTTCAAACATAACTTACGCCGAAACATTTAAATTTGACTCAACTAACATCTGAACAGAATTACGTCAAAGCATAGACGTTTGTCGGGTAATAGCTAAGCCGGGTCGTTTTTTATTAGGTCCTAACGTAAATGAACTTAAATTTATATTGTACAAGGGTCAACCCGAAGCTTTATAAACTTGAGAGCGGTGTGATAATTATACTTTTTTTAGTATAATGTATGTGGTAGTCAAATGAGTTTTGTCCGGTAAATAAAAGTTATATAGTCTTGGGAAATGAAGAGAAATATAGTATCTTAGCATCAATACATGGAATGAAATTCTAGAAGAAAATGTGCATTTGATTTACTATGTGTTGATAGGCTTATCTTTAGTAAGAACCATAATGTGTTATGTGATAATGTGATAATAAAGGCAATGTGTAGCTTCCTCACACCCTAATGCACGGGCGTGATTAGTTGTATCTCAAACACAAAATAAAACAACGAGAGACTTATTCATATAAGAGCACAATCTAGAAAAAAAATTAAAACTAAAACAATGCTTGCATAATCCATGCAACCCTTGCATTTAATAGTACAAATTAAACTACACACATTGTCTATTGTCTCAAGCAGTCTTAACTCAATCACCGTCCTCTACATAAAAACTTCTTTTAGAAGTGAAGTCTTCACAATTTAGCTAATGCCTTTCGACACCTCGTGCTCTTGCATCACGAAATAAAACACTTTAACAACAACATTTTTGGTGAGTCATAACCAATGACTCTACAACAGTTAACAATATAACCATGTGCGCAAGTAAATTGTTTGTCAAATCAAGTCTCACCTATACCCTCATAATTAGGACAGTGTCTATCAACATATATGTTGTTCATGGTTTTACAAACATGACGGTGGGTAGATTGAAGGTGCTCTGAATGACTAAATCCCAACGTGTCATCACATTCGAGTAACATGCATCCCTTAAGGACCCTACACTCTGATCAATCTCGAAGGATTGCAACCTTGTAATCGATGATTCAGTCTAGAGTCTGTACTCACACCAAACAAAAGAACGTGACCCTCCTACCTAGATGGATCCAACTAAATGTACATATGTCATGGGGTAAAAACAAGTTTCACTTTATGTGGCGACCTGCCATCGTGTCTAGTTTCGCTTCACGCACCCACCTTCCACTTACCTTAATGATTTGTTTGAGACTAATGATGACTCACTTCAGATACACATAGATGTGGTATGCTAATCCACATGAAGCAATTTGACTTGTTACCTCACACAAATCAAAATATTCAACCAGCTTGGATAAAATGGGACACTTATACTCACATCGATGAACCTTCCAATTGTCCATACACTGGTTGGCGAGCATCGCAAGCATATTACAACCCTAATACATATTAATATTCACATCACAAAATTTTCTCATTGAATGTGAAACCCCTTCAATTTTTCCCCGACTCCCGACTCCCATAATTCATCGGACTTGCCCTAATCGTGTTTATGATCTCGAGTTAGAGTCTTCCCAACTCTAATCAATACAATCATCAAGACCCCTATTGTCATGCGTCAAAGGGTTAGGGTTCATGCACATACTCAACATAATGATCAGATGGACTCGACACTCCACCACATGAAATCCCTATCATGTATGTTCTCATGATAACCTTACGGGTATGACATGGTACCTCATTACCCATTTATTTCTAAACGGAATCTTTTCTTGTGACGAAACCATCTATCCATATACGATTGTTCCTTAATAATATTATTAATATACATATTAACCACTTCAACACCAGTTTGGTTATTTTTGAAACCTTGGTTTACCCTTACATGTCATAATGATGCATAGTGTGGAGAATTAGAATCTTAAAACGTCTCACAGCTAAACCTTGACGTCCCCGAACCCACTACTGGGTGATCCAACACACTAGGGCTTACCAACAGAACTAGGCGTCCAACAACTACTTCAACTCTAAATCAACACCAAAAAAGGTACTAGGAGCTCCGATTGGCATAATGAGCACGTAAACTCCTTAAAATCATAGAGAGAGAAAGTGTGGGGGGATTAGTTTTAGAGAGAGAGAGAGAGAACGAAGATGAGAGTGTGTAAATGATGAAAAATCGAGTTCTAGGGCTTTTATATTGACTTTACACGACAAAGCCCTTGGAAAACCGCTATCCTAGTCTTAGTGGTCCGCTACTCTTTAAAAAACATATTTTAATATCGTAAACGGAATAATAACATTTACCAAGGAAATATTCCTCACTAACTATTATGTCCAACCTTAGCAGTCTGTTATACCTTTGTGGACTATTATGCCTCACTCTTGCTAGTCCACTATGAGCTCTTCATCCCTTATCTTGAACCTTACTTCTTAGTGGACAGTTATGGTCCACCAATAGGATCCATAGCGGTCTGTATTGGTCTCATATTCCTATATCCTTAGGAATTTTCATTCTCAACCATTATATTCACGTCTCGATACTCTTATTTTTTCTGACAACTATCCATTAGATCGAGGGGTCATAAGTTTTTTTATCTTAATATGTTTGACTGAAACTGAATCACTTCAAATTAGGTTAAGAGTGCATTCTTCTATCAAACACCATGTCTCTTTTTAATTTGGCATCCTTAAATAATACCAAACAATTTGTGCTTGGATATTAATGATCATATGCAAATGAGGGCTTTTATGTCTTGAAAATTTATAAAACATGATCCTCGTATCTATTTTAGTTGAAATTAATGGTAAAAATGCTTAGTTATTAGGGATCATATCCAAAATAGGGCATATAAGACCCGAAAATCATGATCCTTATATCTAATGCAATCTAATATAAATGTTGAAATTATCTAATATATCAATAAGAATTTACATGATCAAATCAAGTTATGATCTAATATATCATCAAGATATCTTGAGGTTGGGTAGATTTAACAAGTGTTTGGGTGTGAGGATAAATAAACCATCGTTGTAAGAAAAAAAATATGATGCAAGGAATATTAGTTGGAATTAAACAAGTTTATGTTTAAATGGACAAGCATATTGACAAGCATATTCAATGCATTAGTACCATAATGTCCAGAATGAAGTGAAAGTAGTCAACATACTAGTTTGATACTAATCATATTCTTTTCTAGGATGAAAAAGGTTAAGTTGAGGAGGTTTTGATGTATGATATCAAAGTATATTTGGAGCTAAAATTAAGCTATTGTACTTAGCATCAATTATATCGAAAAATATCATACTTCAAGATTTATTCATTTGCATGGCATGTGGAAGGTTATGTGTTAGATCTAGGAATTATATGTCTAGATCATTTTGTATAGGCTTAGAACTTTAATCAATATTTGTATTGAACAATTATAATTTATTACTATTCATTATATATAGGTTAACCCATATGTGTATTGATCTGTGTATGATTGCAGGTACAAACATTATACTTAGTCAATTTCAGAAATTGACTAAGTGTTAAAAACATATACGGATGAACATTTTTGTTCTTCCATAGTTATGTTTCTCACAAAATCAATTATCCAAAGATCTCCTACGAATGAACAACAAACATTGAAATCAGAACAAAGTACCTTCGGAAGAACAAGCCTTCTGCGAAAGAACTAACATCTACGGAAGACCATAGTCATGCGGAGTCCAAACACTTGTATTAATATACAAGTGTTACAAGTCAACAAGACAGCTATGCGAATCCTAAGAGATCCGGTGTTTCCTTAACAGAAACACACGTGCCTATATATATGGATCCTAGGTTTCACATCAAACAGACGGCTTCAACGGCAAACATCCAAGCAACAATACAACCACCACACATCACATCAAATCACATAAATCAAAACCCTAGAAGCTGTCACATCATCAAACACTCAAATCAATATCATTCATTGATTCATTGTTTAATAAGTTATTAATGAAATACGTTTGAATTGAATATTTGTCTGATCATTTATTGTTTTCCATTTATTGCGTTCATCTTATTCTTTAATCATTATTGATATTGAAATTAATACAAACAATTTAACCAAGTTAACGTTGATTCCGCAAACGTTGACTTGACTTCAATTAACACTGATAATTCGTGATTATGATTTTTGGATTCACACTATGCAAATTTAGGAAGCTAACTACAGCAAATCAAAGTCATAAACACAAGGAAACCATGCCAAGACAGAAGAAAACAAAACATGTCGGTAAAATCACACACATTTTACTTTTGCATATGGTGGATTGCAAATAAAATATGGTTGGCATATGATCTTTTTAGTGTATCATGTGTCCCTTGAAGTATGATACACCACAGTGATGGTTTGGAGCAACTTTATACGGCTTTGAAAGGGGAATTAGACCAATCTAACCAAAATTCAACCTTTAAGACCTAGAGATAAAGGAATGAGTGATTTTTGAAGTTCACAATAAAAGATGATCAATATTACATGCAAATCAAATCACACAAATTCAACAAAGATCATCTTTGGCTGGACCATTCATTGTCACAGCCAATGTAGGAGTTTTATCACAACTTGTAAGACTTAAATGTTAATACAAACATACATATTTAATTGTCAATATTCATAATTATGATTTTAATTATGTAGAAATCTCCATTAGTGTCATTCTAATCTAAAGAGACTTTAAGTTTGTTGTATATGTTCTAGTTCTAATTCCTTGATATCTGTCATAATTTATGCTAAAATGTCTAAGGTTACACATGTGTATCATTCCACTTTAGAGAAACATGAAGAGTAAAAAGAAATTGTATTTTATTAGTCAATGATTTACAAAGTTGATTTACGATATGTTTATGTAATTTTATAAGTAACAAACAAATTTTGCTAGTTGATGGAGCCATGAACCAAAAATGAGTATATTTTCATATATGGGTAGCTCTTTTCAATTTTTTTAAGTTGTCTATGCAATTTAAGTTTTGTAATAAATCAATCAATCATAAGGTTTGAATTTATTAGATTCAATCACGTTTACAATTCAATTGATTTAAGCACATTCTCTCTTTATTTTCATTGTATTATCATTACAATAGCCCCAAAAAAACTTCACCAATTCATTTGCTCGTGTCCATTCTACATATAACCTTCAATCTTCATTCAACCATTATAAAAAAAATACAATATAAGCAATTAAATATTGTGTCCTATCATAAGCACAATTTCTGAATTATTTTGACTTTTTTTCTATAATCATACAATGGCAAACATGGTAGTTTAGAAATATGTATTGGATTATTTAGAAATGAATAAGAACGAGCACGTGTTTTATTTTGTGAAATGTATACTAGAAATAGACTAGAAAATGTTTAGATGGAGGAGCCATTTCAATGTTTAGTTGCAACACAAAGTGTTTTTTCAACAAAGACCGTGTAATTGTACACATACAACTATTAATTTGTTTATTTCCTCCAGTTGTAGCTTAGGTAGTGCTGACAATTGGCTTTTGTTATTTTTACTTAGTTATCATTGACAGCTTAATATTTTTAATAGCTCAAGTTGCAATTGATATATTTTTTATCGATAGCCAATGATGCTAACCATATTTGCTACTAGTCTTAGAGCATTCACAATCGGTTTCCTATATTTATACGAGTTTATTCCCTATATTATAAGGTATGGATATAAGTGGTTGTGAGTGAAGGATATGGTAAATTTACTGTTTAATCCATATTTTTTGGGAAACATTATTCAAAACACTATAATGTTTTTTAATATATTTTAAATGGCTGTGAGTGAAAAAGAGAGAAAAAGTAATGATAAAGTTGAAAAGAAGAAAATAAAATTAATAATTTTTAATGTAATTAAATGGATAAAGATGAGGAAATAGTTTTGAATGCTCTTAGTTACTAGATAAAAGCAATTACAACTCATTCTTTATCTACATACTTATAACTTAACTAGAAAAGACCATCCTTTATATTTATATCTCAATTTCCAAAAACCATCCATATCTCATTTCTTATTATTGTCTTTATATATATGTTTTTCTCTTTTTTCTATCTACAATATTAACATTTAAATATTTAAAATTTGTTATGATTTACTTATAAAATTAATTTGTGATAAATTTTTATACAAATTTGATTATTTAATGACAAACATATCATTTTGACTTGAGCTAGAAACACACGTGCCTATATATATGGATCCTAGGTTCACATCAAGCAGACGGCTTCCATGGCAAACATCCAATCAACAATACAACCACCACACATCACATCAAATCACACAAATCAAAACCCTAGCATCTGTCACATCATCAAACACTCAAATCAATATCATTCATTGATTCATTGTTTATTCATCTGTAATCATTAACAAGTTTTTAATGAAATACGTTTGAATTGAATATTTGCCTAATCATTAATTGTGTTCCATTCATTGCATTCATCTTTTTCTTTAATCATTATTGATATTGAAATTAATACAAACACATGAACCAAGTTAACGTTGATTCCGCAAACGTTGACTTGACTTTAATTAACACTGATAATTTCTGATTGCGATCCTTGGATTCACATTATGCAGATTTAGGAAGCTAACTACACCAAAACAAAGTCATAAACACAAGAAAACCATGACAATACAGAAGAAAACAAAACATGTGGGTAAAATCGCACACATTTTACTTTTGCGTATGGTGGATTGCAAATATAATATGGTTGGCATATGATCTTTTTTAGTGTATCATGTGTCTGTTGAAGTATGATACACCACAGTGATGGTTTGGAGCAACTTTATACAGCTTTGAAATGGGAATTTGATCAATCTAACCAAAATTCAACCTTTAAGACCCAAAGACAAAGGAATGAGTGATTTTTGAAGTTCATAGTAAAAGATGATCAACATTACTTGCAAATCAAATCACTCAAATTCAACAAAGATCATCTTTGGCTGGACCATTCATTGTCACAGTCACCGTAGGAGTTTTATCACAACTTGTAAGACTTAAGTGTTAATACAAACATATATATTTGATTGTCAATGTTCATAATTATGCTTTTAATTATGTAGAAATATCCATTAGTGTCATTCTAATCTAGAGAGACTTTAAGTTTGTTGTATATGTTCTAATTCCTTGATATCTGTTATAATTTATACTAAAATGTCTAAGGTTACACATATGTATCATTCCACTTTAGAGAAACATGAAGTGTTAAAGGAAATTGTATTTTGTTAACCAATGATGTACAAATTTGATTTACGATATGTCTATGTAACTTTTTAAGTAACAAACAAGTTTTGCTAGTTGATGGAGCCATGAGCCAAAAATGACTATATTTTCATATATGGGTAACTCTTTTCAATTTTTTAAGTTGTCTATGCAATTTAAGTTTTGTAATAAATCAATCAATTATAAGGTTTGAATTTATTAGATTTAGCCATGTTTACAATTCAAATTGATCTAAGCACATTCTCTCTTCATTTGATTGTATTCTCATTACAATAGCCCAAAAAACAACTTCACAATATCATTTGCTCGTGTCCATTCTACATCTAATGTTTAATCTTCATTCAAATACTAGAAAAAAATACAATATAAACAATTAAATATTTTATCCTATCATAAGCATACTTTCGGAATCATTTTTGACTTTTTTTCTAAACTCTTACAGTCACAGACATGGTAGTTTAGAAATATGTATTGGATAATTTAAAAATGAATGAGAACGAGCATGTGTTTTATTTTGTGAAACGTATACTATAAATAGACTAAAACAAATGTTTAAGTAGGGGAGCCATTTCAATGTTTAGTTGCAACAACAAAGTGTGTTTTCAACAAAGACTGTGTAATTGTACACATACAACTATTAATCTGTTTATTTTCTTCAGTTGTAGCTTAGATAGTGCTGACAAGTGGCTTTTGTTATTGGTAACTTAGTTATCATTGATAGCTTAATATTTGTTAATAGCTCAAGTTGCAATTTATGTATTTGTTACCGATAGCCAATGATGCTAACCATATTTGCTACTGGTCTTAGAGCATTCACAACCGGTTTCTTATATTTATACGAGTGTATTCTTTATATTATATGGTATGGATATAAGTGGTTATGAGTGAAGGATATGGTAAAATTACTGTTTAATCTATATTTTTGGAAAACATTATTCAAAACACTATAATGTTTTTAATATATTTTAAGTGGTTGTGAGTGAAGGATAGAAAAAAAGTATTGATAAAATTGTAAAGAAGAAAATAAAATTAATGATTTTTAATGTAATTATATGGATAAAGATGAGAAAAGTGTTTTGAATGCTCTTAGTTACTAGATAAAAAGCAATTACAACTCATTCTTTATCTACATACTTATAACTTAACCAAAAACACCATCCACTATATTTATATCTCAATTTCCAAAAACCATCCATATCTCATTTCTTATCGTTTTCTTTATATATATGCTTTTCTCTTTTTTCCATCTACAATATTAACTATTAAATATTTAAAATTTGTTATGATTTACTTATAAAATTAATTTGTGATAAATTTTTATACAAGTTTGATTATCTAATGACAAACATATCATTTTGACTTCGGCTAGAAAGACACGTGCCTATATATATGGATCCTAGGTTTCACATCAAGCAACGGCTTCCACGGCAAACATCCAAGCAACATACAGCCACCACACATCACATCAAATCACACAAATCAAAACTCTAACATCCGTCACATCATCAAACACTCAAATCAATATCATTCATTGATTCATTATTTATTCATCTGTAATCATTAACAAGTTTTTAATGAAATACGTTTGAATTGAATATTTGTCTGATCATTAATTATGTTCCATTCATTGTGTTCATCTTTTTCTTTGATCGTTATTCATATTGAAATTAATACAAACAATTGAACCAAGCTAATGTTGATTCCGCAAACGTTGACTTGACTTTAATTAACACTGATAATTCCTGATTGCGATCTTTGGATTCACATTATGCAAATTTAGGAAGCTAACTACATCAAACCAAAGTCATAAACACAAGAAAACCATGACAAGAGAGAAGAAAACAAAACATTTGGGTAAAATCACACACATTTTACTTTTGCGTATGGTGGATTGCAAATAAAATATGGTTGGCATATGATCTTTTTTAGTGTATCATGTGTCCCTTGAAGTATGATACACCACAGTGATGATTTGGAGCAACTTTATACAGCTTTGAAATGGGAATTTGACCAATCTAACCAAAATTCAACCTTTAAGACCTAAAGACAAAGGAATGAGTGATTTTTAAAGTTCATAGTAAAAGATGATCAACAATACTTGCAAATCAAATCACTCAAATTCAACAAATATCATCTCTGGCTGGACCATTCATTGTCACTAGCCACTGTAGGAGTTTAATCACAACTTGTAAGACTTAAAGTGTTAATACAAACATATATATTTGATTGTCAATGTTCATAATTATGCTTTTAGTTATGTAGAAATCTCCATTAGTGTCATTTTAATCTAGAGAGACTTTAAGTTTGTTGTATATGTTCAAAGTCCTTGACATCTGTCATAAATTATGCTAAAATGTCTAAGGTTACACATATGTATTATTCCACTTTAAAGAAACATGAAGTATTAAAGGAAATTGTATTTTATTAGCCAATGATGTACAAAGTTGAATTACGATATGTCTATGTAATTTTTTAAGTAACAAACAAGTTTTGCTTGTTGATGGAGCCATGAGCTAAAAATGACTATATTTTCATATATGGGTAACTCTTTTCAATTTTTTTAAGTTGTCTATGCAATTTAAGTTTTGTAGTAAATCAATCAATCATAAGGTTTGAATTTATTAGATTCAGTCATGTTTACAATTCAAATTGATCTAAGCACATTCTCTCTTCATTTGATTGTATTCTCATTACAATAGCCCAAAAAACAACTTCACAATATCATTTGCTCGTGTCCATTCTACATCTAACGTTCAATCTTCATTCAAATATTAGAAAAAAATACAATATAAACAATTAAATATTTTATCCTATCATAAGCATACTTTCGGAATCATTTTTGACTTTTTTTCTAAACTCTTACAGTCGCAGACATGGTAGTTTAGAAATATGTATTGGATAATTCTGAAATAAATGAGAACGAGCATGTGTTTTATTTTGTGAAACGTATACTATAAATAGACTAAAACAAATGTTTAGATGGGGGAGCCATTTCAATGTTTAGTTGCAACAACAAAGACTGTGTAATTGTACACATACAACTATTAATCTGTTTATTTTCTTCAGTTGTAGCTTAGATAGTGCTGACAAGTGGCTTTTGTTATTGGTAACTTAGTTATCATTGATAGCTTAATATTTGTTAATAGCTCAAGTTGCAATTGATGTATTTGTTACCGATAGCCAATGATGCTGACTATATTTGCTACTGGTCGTAGAGCATTCACAAGCGGTTTCCTATATTTATGAGTGTATTCCCTATATTATATGGTATGGATATAAATGGTTCTGAGTGAAAGATATGGTAAATTTACCGTTCAATATGAATTTTTGGAAAAACATTGTTCAAAACATTATAATGTTTTTAATATATATTAAGTGATTGTGAGTGAAGGAGAGATAAAAAGTAATGATAAAGTTGAAAAGAAGAAAAAAAATAATGATTTTTAATGTAATTATATGGATAAAGATGAGGAAAAGGTTTTGAATGCTCTTAGTTACTAGATAAAAGCATTCACAACTCATTCTTTATGTACATACTTATAACTTAACTAAAAACACATCCTTTATATTTATATCTCAATTTCCAAAAACCTTCCATATCTCATTTCTTATCATTGTCTTTATACATATATATATATATATATATATATATATATATATATATATATTTTTCTCTTTTTTCCATCTACAATATTAACTATTAATTATTTAAATCTTGTTATTATTTACTTATAAAATTAATTTGTGATAAATTTTTATACAAGTTTGATTATCTAATGACAAACAGATCATTTTGACTTGGGCTAGATGTTTAAAAGCACGAAAAGCACTTGCTTAATCAAGAATATAACACTTGCATACCATGACCGTAATCAAGAACATAACAACTTATAAAAGATTAAACATTTACATGAACCCATCTTAGAATAAAATGGATGAAATTATAGAGAGTTGTTTGCGGGAAGAGAAGAGATATGATGGATATGGAATAATAATAGATTTGTAAAATAATAGATTTGTAAAATAATAGATTTGTAAAATAATAGATTTGTAAATATAAAGATTCACTATTGAATACCATAAAATTCAATGCATATGGTATAAAGAAAAACAAATGGATGGAGTGGAGTTTTTGATGAATTTCCTAAAACACGAGTTGCGAATGCTCTTAGCCTCTTACACAACTATTGTTGATAGCACGATTACCACTAATCATGTATTTACTAATAAGAAATTACTTCCTACCGAAAGACTATAAGATGGTAAAGACTTCATTGATATTATTGAATCGTTAGGTTACAATTTATAAAGATCATAGGAAACCCTAGAAACCTAACTGGGCTCGTAGGCTCATTCTAATCAAACCCTAATATTATATTCTAATACTCCCCCACAGTCATAGCGGAAGAAACCGTACGCTAAGACTGGAAAACAAAAATATTGTGTTTGATGTTGTAATCAATAATAATTAGATAAACATGCTTCGATCGACTTGACTATCCAAAATATTGCTAACAACCAATATTGTGTTTGATGTTGTAATCCATATTTTGGTTGATTGTGTTATCCATAGTTTGCTTGATACTTCATGGTCTTGATTATTGGAATAATAAGTTGAGACCCGGCGACCGTAGTCGTTGGCGATGTCTCAAGGCGAGCAAACGACGTTCTCTTGGATCCGTAGATCAAGAGATGACATAAGTAGATATAAAAAAAGCAAGACCGATGACCCTGGTCAGTTGGCGGTCTTTTGGATCCGTAGATCTAAAAATATCAAACCGTAGTTTGAGATCGGTGGCCGTGGACCGTGGTCCTTAATGTGACTAAAACACCGATAAACGAAAAATAAAAACAAGAACAAACAAAACATAGTGACCGTTGCAAATGGAAGCCATAATCCAGAAACAAACCAAGAGAATGGATGTGAACAAACTAAGAGAATGAATATAGGTAATAGGTTTGAATCCTCAACCGATAACGAAACTTTATTAAATATAAACTAGAAAATAGATAAGAAACGAAACAGAAGGCGAAGGTGGGACAGGACGGCGGAGGTGGCGGCACGCCGCCCTGTCTAGGGTTTGAATCCGGTGGCGACGACTAGGGTTTGTATATTTTTGGGGTGGTGCAGCAGAAAAAAGGTAACGAGAACCATAAGACTCTGATACCATGTAAGATGGTAAAAGAGTAGTTTCTATTGATAATAAATTCCTATTAATGATGGTTACTAGTGATCACTTACTATTGTTGAAATCAATCATGCATATCTAAAGGAACCATTAGTTTTCATTAATTTGTATCGTTGTTGCCTTTTGGTTGAAAATTTTCATTAATTTTAAGTAAATCCAATTAAATAAAATGATAAGATGACATTAAAATAATCAATTTATATGTGTAAAAAACTAGTTATACTAGTAAAAGTAGTTAAATAAACTGATAAAAAAAAAGGATAGTCTATAAAATATACATATTATACAACAATTTTATAAAATTACCGGTGAAAAAGTCAGAACAACGAAGCAATCAGACATCAAGATCTCCAATAGTCTGATTCTCAGTATGTTATGATTATGAAGTCTTTGATAAAGACAAGATAACTTATTCAATCAAGTTAAATTAAATGATTATAAATTCATAATTTTTATTATGATTTTGATTTTGATTGCTATGATGACAAATACGACTTTACTTGACAATGGTGGCCCGAGATGTTTCGAATTTGGTCAAATGTGGCTACTCATCCAACATTTAGAAATACTAATAATCGTACGAGTGTGTTCTAGATGATAACGAAAAAATCACATAAATACGTATGCATACGAGTAAATATATACAGAGAAAGTAAATTATAGCTTACGTATATATTGACAGTACGTACTAATAATTATATGGTTTTTCACATTAATTTAGTTATGTCCTAAACGACTTTTATAGTAGTTTAGTGTGCCATAAATTTTGATCTATTATCTGGGCATGATAATGTTTAAAAATCTTTTTTTTCTGTTAATTTTGTTCTTTATTAATTACCTAACAAGCTTACCCCGTGCGTGATGCCGCAAGAAAACGTATCATGGAAAACAAAATTTAACAATAAAAAAATATTTACCAAACCGTAGCCTAGCCAAAGTAAGCTTTTCTATAAACTATAAAAAATCATTTAAATGAAAGATAAACCTTCTAAAATGGCTGCCAACTCATATTTAACATTAGAATAATTTTGTTAAATGTTACAAAAAACTGAAAATCTAAAGCATTTAGAAACTTACTTGCTTAATAGTAAAAAAATGTTAAAACATTAAAGCACTTAAAATACATACATAATAAAATGGCTAGATGAACCTCAGTGGGGATGTTTCTTACCGATGAACCTCTTCATACACTTTTATAAACTTGTAGATTTGAAGGATATATTTTCTTCTATCTTCTTTTTATTGTACGTGTTGAGATGACTTTTAAAAAAGGTTTGAGATGTTATTATAGTAAAAAATTATGATAGACTTTGAAACATGAGCACAATCAGATGATAAATCGACAGTTAGGGGGATTTGTAAGGATTTTGAAACCAACTGGTTGTATGCAATGATGGTGGGTTAAACGGTTGGATAGAAGGCACCTTCGATCTATGTTTTTTGAATGTTTGAGCTTGGGATTTTAGGGATTTTTTTGTTGAAATTCATATTTAAAAGAATATGGTATATTTGTGAAGGGGTGGATAAAAATGTTTAAAAATGATGTAAAAGTTGTAACCATAGTTAAGTATTTATAGTGTAAAGTTTTTTTAGGGTATAACCATTGAAGGGTGGGGTGAGGGTGTGGTGGTATTTAACGGTCCAAAATATGACTATTTGGAACGGTTAAATTGTGCAAAATGGAGGAGGTGGGTACGGCGAGTACATGTCGTATGGTGTGAAGATTTTGCGGTGTGAGGGACTGGAGGTAGTATTGCCCTGCAGTGCCGCCCTCGCCCAGACGTCCAGCATAGGTGCCCCCACCCCTAACGTATTTTGTGGAATCTAATGCAAGATGACAAGATACGACAATCATATGATTCATGACTGTTATAAATCATCTAAATAGCCACATAAATCAACAAATTAATAAAGGAAACTATGACTTTTAAGTTTACAAAAAGACTTCATCCACTCAAATTAAAACACAGTCCAATATATTAGGTCATGGTGCGCTAAGAGAGTGAATAAGTTATGTCCTTATCTATGTGTGTCTAAATACCCGAACATTTGAAACTCACTCGATGCTAGCTTAAAAAATGATAAAAATGTTCGCTCGATTTGGGCTCGTTGTAAACAAACAGAACGGCTCTGTTTAATTTGTAAACGAACTAATCACGAGCACAAGTGAGCGGCATGCTATCTCGTTTGAGTCGAATTATTTTATAATAGCAGTGTTTATATACAATTATATCAATAAATGCCGATTCTTTTATAGCCCACTACACTTGCTAACTCAATATTTAAACAAGCCAATAAACAAAAAATTGAGTAACTTCTAAAACCATACATGCTCTAACTATTCTCTTACCGATGCTAAAACTTATCATTTCCGTCTCATTCTCAACAGTGACGGAATTAGAATTTTTTATTTGACGGTCGTAATAGAAAGTTTTTTTTACATAGTAAAGTAACTATTTTAATAATATATCATGGTGGCCGGGTTAATAATAAGGCGGGAAATTACGATTTAAAATGGTTAAATTTGTGTGGTTACAATTTTATGTTGTAATTGAACTTGGAATGTAAAAAGTTGACCTTGACTATCTTTATCGGGTCTAGTTACTTACTAAGTCCCACTTATGTTTTTATCCTTCAACAAAATACAACATTCAAACAGATCAACTGCAAAAACCTCTACAAAACCCAAATGAAAGTTAAACTCAAAATCAAAAGCAGGAAAATTAAAAAAAGAGTGAAGAAACAAAAAAGAAAAATTCAGCACCTAGCAAAAACTAATCCTCACCGAAAGACGAAATCAAGAATCATATTGAAGTAATTTAGAAGTAAGAGTATGATAAATTTGTCATTAAAAAAAAGAACAATGTTCAAACACGTGCACACCAGATTGCGAACCTATTGGAAAGTGTTAACTACATTTGTCAGCTACAACAACCACAAAAGCACTATACTATGACTATCACGATTTATCAACGGCAGACACCCACCTTAGAAAGCTCAACCACCCAATTTTTTGCATGTTTATCTCAAGACACATGTATAGAAGCTTTGTAACTTAAACTAAATAAATTGTTTATCACTATGACTACATTCATCAATATTATTAACAAAAATTGTCCGAGGGCTTAGTTGCAACTTAAAGAACCTTAGTGGTTAAATTATACAGCACTTAGAACTGTTCAATAGCAACTATGTTGCTTATTAATATAAGATATAACGAGCTTTTTTACCCGTCACCTTACGTTGCGTGATAATGTATAAACTACAATCGACCCAATTCGTTTTCGAACTACATTTACGCCAATATGTAGAGTGACTTATATCTATACCGTTGAATGAAAACGTATTATATTTGATCAAACTTTTTTCCAAACAAAACATATGTTGAAACATTTATATTTGACTCGTGTTCGAATTAAGTTTACGTCGAGCGTAGACTAAAAAAATATTATATTTGATCCGACACGTTCCCAAACTAAACTTACGTCGAAACGTTTAAATTTGACTCAACTAATATCTGAATAAAATTTACATCAAAACGTAAGCATTTGTCAAAAAATAGTTAAGCTGAGTCACATCTGATTAGGTCCTAACGATAATGGACTTGAATTATATTTTACAGGGGTAAATCCGGAACTTTAAAAACTTAAGGGGGTCGAAGTGACATTTTTCAAAGTTTTACAAAAAATTTAGGGTAAAAAATATCAAATAAAAAAAGTTGATGGAGGTTTTTGGCCAGTGACAAATAACACTGACCTTTGCAAATAAGTGTATAACTAGTATTAAGTCACCGCGTTGCGGTGGGCATAAAACCATGTAAAGTTATGCTAGCAACGCATCACCATTAGTGAGTATGAACATCAAAAAAACCGTACTAAAAATAAAATAGAATATGATAAAGATAAACGTTAACGAAAAGTAGATGTAAAAATATTAACATGCGAGCGAAATGTATGACATCTAACACAATAAGTAAACCGATCTAGAACCAGTGTCTTGTGTCAAGGTCGTTAAATAGAGAAATAATAATGCAAAAACGTTGAATCACATACACATTACGACATGTTAATTCTCAAAATTTAGATGAAATGTAACGAAAAGTTTTTAAAATATAAAAAGTATAGAGGACCAAAGATGAAAATAAAAAAATATTGAGACTAAATTGTAAAAGATGTAATAGTATGGGGTTAGGTAAAAAAATAAGAAGTTTAAAAAAACAAAAACAAAATATAATTACAACTCGTCAAACACATAATACAACTTATGATGCATAAATAAGTTGATAATTAGTATATATATAATAATAGTACTATTATATTATTTCTTTTGTATTTACTAATTGTGTATTATTGAAATTGAAAAAGAAAAGGTTAGGAAGGTGGAGTTTGTTTTACATATGCATGTTTGGATTAAGTTTGTTTTCTATTTTTTGAACTCCTTTCTACTAATGTTATTTTCATTGTATTGCATTTAAATATTATTAGTTTTAGCTAAATCTACATTTGATATTTAAGATACAACTTTAAACAATAATGATTATGAGACCATCCCCAATGAATGTTTTTTAGCTTCCTCCTATTGGAAGTCTAGTTTTTCAGAAAAGTTTATACAAATAAACTTAAAAAACAAGACATTTGACAAAATTTGCGGGTGGTTATTACCAAGAGAGTTTGGATGATATTAAAAATATAATACAAGCTAATTTTTTTTTTCTCAATTTAATATTTAAATATAAAGAGTGTGATGATGTGATATTGTTTGAAGTCTTATTGTTGTAGAGTTTTTTTTGAAATTACAAAAAATGAGTGTTTTTCTGATGTAAAGGCTGATTAAGTATGTTTTTTAGTGTTTTTATATATCTTTTTGGCAAGTGTGAGAGCGAAACCCACATCGTGATGCCACGACATGCCTCGATGTGGATAGGGAACAACGCCGCCACCACCCCTTTGATGTCGCACTGCCCTTCTAGCAGCATGTGGTCGTCGTGACTCCACCAAAAAGAACATTGCCTCCACCCTTAAACCCCCCAATCGACAACATCATTTTCTCCCCTTTTTCCTCCAATCGAATCCCCAAATCAATTGATTTCAATTCTTGATCCAACCAATGAATTTTCAAAAACCCTAATTACATAGAAATTCACCGAGTATTTGTGGCATATCTAAGAGATTAGGGTTGTTCTCGATGAAGGTGGTTCAAGGCCGATGGCCAACGGTGGCAATGCGACGGTGGTAGTTTTCATTGGTTGAAGTTGGTATTATTGTTTGAAAACAATAGGTTGTAGCATGTCATGACACGAGTACCCCTCCAAAATGTATGATGTGCTCTGGTATTATATATGAGTTGAAGTCATATGTTTTTATTGGTTGACTTATGGTGTAGTAAAATAACTATAAACATAAACCATAATCAACTCAAATAATTATTTTATGCTTTTTTATTATTACCTTTTTAAACGATCAAATTTATCTACTTCTAAATTACACATGAATTTTTAAATACAAAACATCTGATGTAAAAAACAAAATCTCTAACGATTAAGTTAGACCTACAGTAACAATCAACCCAAATAATAAACAAAAGAGTTAATTACATGAGTAGTCCCTGTGGTTTATTCAAAATAACAGGTTTGGGTACTAAGGGGTTTTTGTAACATGTTAAGGTATTGTGTTTTCAATTTTCTAACGAGTTAGAGTATTAAGACTAACAGACGTTAGTTATTCTGTTAAATTTGATTAAAATGACTAAAATACCCTTTAAGGACTATTTTTGTAACTCTATCTTTCTTTTTTAATCAAGGGACTATTTGTGTAATTAGGTAAAACATAAAATAAAATTTCAACCCCAACCAACACCCATCTTCTTCTTCTTCTTCCCATTTCAGACCACAAACCCAATAAATCCACCACCGCCGACGACGACCGCTGCCAACCATCGCCGCCGCCCACCTTCGCAGCTGCCCATCGCATCTCTCATATCGTCATTGTCTTTCAACCCCAAAGCTTCAAAACCCTAAAACTCAAGTTGGGGGTTTTTTATTTTAGGGCTTGTAGATAGAGTTGGTGGTGGCGCCGGTAACTGTAATGGTGGGGGATGATGGTAACTATAGTGGTGGTGGTGGTAACTATAGTGGTGGGGGTGGCGGTAGCTGCGTGGTGGTGGTGGTATCTATAGTAGTGGGGGGTGGCGGTAACTACAGTGGTGGTGGATTAGTGGTGTAGGGTGGTGGTAACTGTAGTGGTGGGGGGTGGCAGTAACTGTAGTGGTGGGGGGTGGCGGACCGACGGTAACCGTAGTGGTGGGGGTGGTGGACCGGTGGTCGGTAGTAATGGCCGGTGGTGGCAAGCGTCAGTGGCGGGTGGCGGTGGCGGTGGCGGTGGCCAGCGGTGGCCCTTGGAACTAAAGGGCAATTCAACACATACACACATATATATATATATACATATATATACATATATATATATATACATATATATATACACACATATATATAAATATACATATATATATACATATATATATATATATACATATACATATATATATACATATATATATATATACATATATATACACATATATATATATATACATATATATATATACATATATATATATATATACACATATATATATATACATATATATATATATGATTACTATATTAGCCAAACAACCCTTTGTTTATTAAATGACACAAACAACCCCTTCAAGTTACGTTAGTGACTGATATATAATAAAAAGACAAAAATACCTTTGGATTTAGCAGAATAACTAACGTCTGTTAGTGTTAATACTCAACATTGTTATAAAATTAAAAGTGAGTACTCAAACCTGTTATTTTTTTACTTAGTATCCAAACCTGTTATTTTGTATAAACCACAGGGACTATTCATGTAATTAAATCTAAACGAAATTATATTATACCTCTTAAGACTTCTTCTAGAAGTAGTAAAAATCATGTCATCCGTGCGAAATGCTGATTAAACTAACACCCACAAACAAACTTATATAATTATCACGAAGACTTGCACTACTAAACCCAAAACCTCAAATCACTCACAAAACCACCACAATGTCCACCAACGCCGGAGATAACAACACCACCGCCTCAACGGCGGCGGACGTGGTGGTGGTGGTGGTACCCTTCATCGCCCACGGCCACCTCAACCAGCTCCTCCACCTCTCCCGCCTCATCTCCGCCTACAACATCCCCGTCCACCTCATCACCACCACCACCCACCTCCGCCAACTCCGCCACCGCCACCACCACTCCGGCGACATCGCCACCGTCGTCTTCCACGGCTTCCCAACGCCACCCTTCACCTCCCCACCACCCAACCCCAACAACCGCTTCCCCTTGCACCTTCAACCCGCATTCGAATCCACCCTCCACCTCCGCCGCCCCGTGGCGGAGCTCGTTGTGTCACTCTCCGCGCGGGCGCGGAGAGTGACTGTTGTCCATGACTTTCTTATGTCATATGTCGTTCAGGACGTTAACACGTTACTGAACGCGGAGACTTACATTTTCAACCCCCTTTCTGCATGCGACACTTTCTGGCGCACGTGGGAAAAAACGGGCCGCCCTTTCCACGTGGACCCGAAAGTGCTGCAACGGGTCCCGTCTGAACACGGGACTTTTCCACCAGAGTTTGTTGAATTACTAAACTTCCAATTGCCACATGTCGGTTTTCACGTCGGCGAGTTGTTCGACTCGTCAAGAGTCATCGAACGTGAATATCTCGAGTATTTAGAGCGAAAAGAGATCAACTACGACAAGAAGATATGGGCGATCGGGCCGTTTAACCATGTCGAGAAATCATTAGTGACGGTTTCTGAAAACCATCACGAATGCTTGCGATGGCTGGACTTACAGCCTCCTAATTCGGTTATTTATGTGTCGTTTGGGACGACGACGACCTTTAGTGACGAACAGGTTAAAGAGCTAGCCGTCGGGTTAGAGAGGAGCCAACAGCGGTTTATTTGGGTGGCACGAGCGGCGGACGTGGGGGATGTTTTTAGCGACGGGGCGAAAATGGCGGATTTACCGACGGATTTCGAAAAACGGATCGAGGGTCGGGGGTTGGTGATTTGTGGGTGGGCTCCACAATTGGAGATTTTGGGGCATATAGCGACAGGTGGGTTTATGAGTCACTGTGGGTGGAACTCGACCACTGAGAGTATATCAATGGGGGTGCCTATGGCCACGTGGCCGATGCATTCTGACCAACCGCGTAATGCGTTTTTGGTCACGGATGTTCTTAGGATTGGGTTGGTGGTTTGTGATTGGGAGCGTAGAGATGAGTTGGTGTCGTCGGAGGTGGTGGAGGGTGTTGTTAGGCGGTTGATTGACTCCGATGAAGGGGCGGAGCTGCGGAAGAGGGCGGCGGAGCTGGCGGACGCCGTGCACAGATCGGTGGCGGAGGGTGGTGAGTGTCGTAAGGAGACTGACTCGTTTATTTCACACATTACTAGACCGTGATGTCAATGGATCATGTGGTTGTAACGATATTTTGAACATTTGATTTGAGTTCCAATTTATCTCATTTGGAATGTGATGATGAGCTTGAACTTGTTACGGGCTCTATGTATTATTCGTTGTTTATGGTTTATTCGTTGTTTATGATCAACCTTAATAATTTTAGATGTTAAAAATGTGATGATGAGATTGACATCATGTCTCAATCTCATTTGGAAGCTGATCCCAACCTCATCTTAAGGATGCTAGAATAGGATTCATTTAGGCACAACTTTATAATTGCATATGGCCGCACCCCATGAAATGTTTTTCTAATGCCACATGTATGATCAAATTTCGAATTATCACATCACCTCAAAAAATATTAACACCGAACTCAAGAAATTTTAATAATGATACAATATTTTTGAAAGTGACCTATATAAATTAATTAACAAATATAAATCAATTAATTTAGATAATAAGTATATTAAATAGATTAAATTAAAATAAGATAAATAAAAAGCTCATGTAGGCATGTGAATGGATTTGACACATGAAGCTCCTGCTTGAGCTCGTTTATAAATGAGCCCTAATATGAGCTTGAGTTGTTTAAGACCAGCTCGATTTTAGCTTTTTACGAGTTGATCATGAGTAACTTATAAGCTAACTTGACTCGTTTACAACGCTTATGTTAGTTTGAAAACTAAAGCATGCTAGTAGATTAATTTTCATTTATTTGTTTTCATTTGTTCTTTTTTATCTTCTTATAGCGTGGTCCAATCCTACCAAACCCGGACCATACCAAAAAAGTAATATCAGACAAGTGATAATTTAAAATTTTTAACCCATATGTAAAACATTCTGGATACGTAACTGCATATTCTAAGGAGCATCTAAACGTAACAAGACTTGAATGAAATGGAGTTGTCCGGCCTGAGTTATAATATGGTTTCGTTTAGTTTAAAGATTAACTTATAAAATAATTCTTCTAAGTAACTTTTAATGGATCACATAAAACACCAAATAATTCTTCTAAGTAACTTTTAATGGATCACATAAAACATAAAACATAAAACAACTAAACATCACGTACAAAGAAGCAAAGAGCATCACGTGATTGAAAGAAGACAACACAACATTTGGTGTAGAATAATCAACATCACAACCCCTATAATAACACCACACACAACCAATAAATCATAGCAACAAACACCACACAAAACCAATAAACCATAGTCACAAACACCACACAACTTAAACATGACATCCGATGATGTGGTGGTCGTCATGGTACCCTTCGTTGCGCAAGGCCATCTCAACCAACTCCTCCACCTCTCCCGCCTCATCTCCGCCTACGACATCCCCATCCACTTCGTCGCCACCGCCACCCACTGCCGCCAGGCGCGCCTCCGCCACCGCGGCTTCAACACGCAAAACAATAATCTCATTCAGTTCCATGAGCTGCAAGACACTAACTTTAGTTCCCCACACCCTAATCCCAATAACACTACCAACTTCCCTACTCACCTCCAGCCTTCCTTTAATTCCTCTCTCCAACTCCGTGGCCCCGTAGCGGACGTTGTCCGCTCACTCGCGGGGGCCGCTAGGCGAGTTGTCGTCGTGCATGACTCCGCCATGTCGTATGTTGTTCAAGATGTGAAGCTTATACCCAATGCTGAAACATACATCTTTCGTCCTCTTTCAGTTTTTACATCATATGCTATAGCTTACAAAGGCAAGGGAAAGAGCTACCCTTTGGACCGAAGACGACACACCGGCTCCCCTTGCCTACGGAAACCATTAGCCAAGAGTTCCTCGAGTTCTCGAAGCTTCAATACTCGCATCACACGTTTCACGTCGGAAACATATACGATTCATCAAGACTCATTGAGGGTAAGTTTCTTGAAACCTTTGAGAAAGAGGAGATAAGTGGGAAAAACCATTGGGCGGTCGGACCGTTTAATGCGATGAATATCGAACCGGATGTGTCAAGCTCGGGCCACCGTGACGCATGCTTGAAGTGGCTAGACGAACAGCCCAAAAATTCTGTGGTTTATGTTTCATTTGGCACCACGACGACGTTCACCGAAGCCCAAATCCAAGAGCTCGCTGTAGGTTTAGAGAAAAGCGAGCAAAGATTTTTGTGGGTGTTGCGGGATGCGGATAAAGGGGATGTGTTTAGGGACGATAGCGATCGGATGATGGAGTTGCCCGAAGGGTTTGAGGGTCGGGTCGAGGGGCGAGGGTTGGTGATTAGAGAGTGGGCCCCGCAGTTGGAAATTTTGGGTCATTCGTCTGTTGGTGGTTTTATGAGCCATTGTGGTTGGAACTCGTGTATGGAAGCTATGACGAGTGGAGTTGCGGTGGCAGCGTGGCCGATGCATTCGGACCAACCACACAATGCTTATTTGTTGGTGGAAGTTTTGGGGGTTGCATTGCTCGTGAGGGAATGGGCGTGTAGAGATGAGTTGGTGACGTCGGCGATGGTGGAGAATGTCGTTAGAGAGTTGATGGATACAAAGGAAGGGGCGGCGATACGAAAGAGAGCGACGGAATTGAGTGGTGAGTTGCGGAGATCTGTGGTGGATGGTGGTGTTGGTCGTAAAGAGTTGGATTCACTCATTTCTCATATTCGTAGATAGCAACAAGATATCGCAATCGCAAAAGCATAAAGCTCTCGTTGTTGGTTAAAAACAAAGGTGTAGAGTTTTTTTTAAGAAGTGCAGGTTTGTGGTTAAAATATTTATCCATTATTGCTTGAAATTGATGGGGCATACAGTTTACCTTTTTTTGTGAAATACTTTATTTCAATGGATTCTTTTGATACGAGTATTCATCGATAGTAAAAATAGCAATTAATATAATATTAATTACCAATGTTGCATTATGATTATATTTTATGCTTCAAAGATTGTACTTTTAATAATTTTTATATATTTAACATTATATATATATATATATTATACTTTTAATAATTTTTATATATTAACATTATATATATATATATATATATATATATATATATAATTAATTATCAACGTATTTATACATTATGAGTTGTAGTTCAATTTAAATGGGTTGTACCTACTTTTGTTTTGTTTTTATTTTTATTCTTACTCTTAATTCCAATACTCCATAATGTATGCGTGTGATTTAATGTTTTACGTTTATTTTTCTCGTTAAACAACACCGTCACAACGTATGGGTCTTATATTGACTTACTTATTGTTTTTAATGTTTTACGTTTGCGTGCGGGATTTAATGTTTTTACATCTACTTTGCATTCGGTTTTAATTTTCCTGTCTTTATTTTTTTAATACGAGTTTTTCCGGTGTTGTTGGTCGCTAATAGTGATGTAAACTTGGTGAATACTTAATATCGTTTTACGCCCCGCCACAACGCAACGGCTTAATACTAGTTATATTTTAAGTGCAACGTAGTTGTGCGATTATGTTTAAAGAAGAATTATTGTCGAAATTAATTTCAAATTTAACGATCATTGGTGTTGCTTTTGAATAAAGTTTTAGATCAACTTTACAACTTTCAAGAGTTAATGATCAAAAGTAAAACTAAAACTAAAACACACCATTGCATCATTCATGTAATCAAATTAGAATTTTCATTGAATCAGGGTGTAACTAAACAAAACACACTTTGTTTTCCTATGGATATACAAAATGAATGAATTCAATTCTTCATGAGCATCATCATTATAACATCCGTCAAATTTCAAATTATACCCAAACTCGAATTTATTTTAAGTTTTTTTTATTTAAAATATTTAATAATTTTAATGAATCAAATACATTAAATCAACTTGTAATAACTTATTGATTTATAAATAATTCTTTTCATAAAGATATAAAGACTTATTAATCGTTTTACAATAAATAATAAATGGAAAGTTTTATTAAAAATTTATTAAATTATAATGAATTCAAATAAACTTATACAACTTTATAAGTAATTATGAATTTTAGTTATTAAGTAAAAATAAATAATCAAGTTAAAAGGTTACAAGCTTATAAAAGTTTTAAAGATTACTAAGCTAATTAATTTGATTTATTATTCAAATTAGTTTGTATAAGTCTAGGGTTTATTTGGTAATTTTCAAAACTTAATTTAAAAGGTTTCTACATTAAATAATAAACAATCTAAATATCAGGGACTAAACTTGTAAATATTTGAAACAAAAACCCAAACCCCCCTTCCCTATTTCCGGCCAACTTCTGGCCAATCTTCGGCGGCCTCCGGCCACCTCTAAAACTCCTAAATTGGATCGATTCGTGACCCCAAACCGCTTCACATCCCTTCTAGCACATGTTTCAAACCTGTAAACAACAATTATGCACATTTAAACGTCGGTTACAAAGCTCAATCGAGAACAAAACCGAAGCCTTAAATCCTGTAAGACCCCGTTCCCGGGACGCTTACAGCTGAGTTCTCATCGCACATAAAATGTATAATTGCATTTGTATTTCATAAATTGCAGCGGAAAAAAAACAATCTTTCATTTCCATGTAAATGCTTTTGCAAGTTAATACAACATTCATTGCAAAATAGCTTGTTCGCATTACAATGCAAAAACATTAATCAAAAGAATGCCATCCCAAAAGAGCTGAGTAGCTTCACGGTGTGCCATCCTCAGCAAAATTACCAGCCAACTGGAAACATATAAAAAGTCAGCGTTGCTGGGTGAGTTCTAGTTTTATTACAAAACATACTTTACTTTCATATAAAACCATTTGTTACTTTTACATGACCACACATCGTACGTACACATAGATAATATCATTATTCTTCTTCATTCATTCATTCGTTCATTTGTTCTTTATGACTTTACTTGCGCATCGGACATCATCCGTACCAATACCATGTGCTACACCCCGGTTAGTCGTAGCTACCGGGCCGAAGTCAATAAATGAACAACTAAAGTATGCCACGGTACTAGGAGTAACCATCAGTCTTAGCTACTGGGCCGAATGAACAGCTAAACGTATGCCACAATACTAGGGGTGGGTGAGCGTAGAGGTTCTACATTAAGGGTCAATCACAAAGAAGGACCCGTTATCCGATGCGTGCAAGACGTTTCATTCGTTCATTAATGCATGCATTCAACATCGTGTTCCTCTTTCATTATCTTTCACTTTACGTTACATAATACTTTGTTCATTCCTTATCATAACACGTAAAGTTATGGGAAAGATAAACATACATCATAATAAGGAACATAACACACACAGTCATCATTATCATACAGGGCAACACCATACATACATAACGTGCATAACTTGCAACATCATCATCATCATCATGCCAACATGCTTTCTAAGGCCTCAAGCGTCATCTTACATGCTCTTATGGGGACCTTTACGTCAAAACTTACATCTGCACTTTCCCCCGAAAGTCACAAGTCAATCTATACCTTCCTCGGGTACAACAGCCCTATTCGGGCGTATGGACACCCTTCAGTCGCATGGCCTCCATGCTACTGATCATCATGCGATTAAACTCAAGCGGATGAACATTTAGGCGAATAAACATCCACTCGTGCGAATGGACAATGCGGATGGACCTCATGCGAATGGGATTAATACGGATGAGCACTTATACGACTGGACCTTCAGTCGCACGACCTCCATGCGACTGGCCTTTCAATCGTACGAATGGACCCCAATCGCACCCTAATTGGCCGTATGGCCTCCATTCGGCCTCCAGTCGGTCGCCTAGCCCTAACTGATGCAGAATGCAGTTCATCCCGACTGCAGCCGAGGGTTTTCGGCCACCAAACTCATCTAAACCCACTTTAAGCCCAAATCGACCATCCTAAACCTTAGAGATGCATACCACGACACTATTCAAGCACACACAAGTTCACACTCGAGCCACAAACGCATCATACATACACTACACATACACAAATGGGTCAACATACACACACTCAAAAACCCGATTTCAGATGTTTTCCAGCCCCAAAATCGTTTGAAAACAAGTAAAAAGGGGTTCTAGAACTCACATAAACGAACAGAACGTAAGGGCTTCGATTTGGCTTGCTACACAACGAGTTTGGCCACCCGAATCCCCCGAACCACTCTTTTTCTCTTTTTCTCTTCTTTCTCTCTTCTCCTTTTCTTTGGCTGATTTGTGAGTGTGGGGGAAGAGGGTAAGGGCTGCCCTCTCCCTTATATACTCCCTCTCACCCGACTTTCTTTCGTTGGCGAGTTTGGTCCCTCGACTTTTGGACTTTATTTTCTTTTCTTTCTTCATCGGCTTCAAAATAATAAATTCGGGTGTTACAAATCCCATGGCCGTTCGAACATTAAACCTTAGTAATAACCCAATTAACTCAACCTAATGAATCATCTATCTATTTCTAAACTTGTAATCAACATAATTTTACCTGAAACACATACAAACGTTGCATTCGATCAACACCCCTGTCACGACCTGCAACCTATTCGAAGGCCCTATTCTGAGAGCTTTTAACTTCAATTAACAGAGGGCTTTCAATCATCAAGATCCTTGGAAGCTTCCTGTGTCACGAATTGGAATATCATCAACCATTGCATCGCGAACAAAACGAGGTTTCAGTCGCGGCTATTCTTCAGGTGGTGACATCGAATTAAACCAATACTGGTAATTGAACATAACTATACACTCGAAATTACATGGGGAATCAAAGCCACATGTCAATTTTTGTAAACATATTCGATTTGGTGTTTGATTTGGATCAAGAGCAAACTAGGGTTCATAAGATTTGGGGGAAACATTATTTGTTGTGTTTTATCATTTAAAAACAATTATCCATTATGGCTGAGGCCTTTGGTGTGCTAGTAAGTGTGTGGGCAGTGTGGGTTGAGGTCCCGGGTTCGAACCCGGGGACCCTCAATCCATTTTTATTTAATTATTTTCAAGTGTTTTAGGTTATATAAAATTTTTAAAAATTATAATAAAAATCAAATTTATAAACTTTGGTTATTTTAAAAGGTATCTAGTTAATTTCTGTAAATTATTTCTTTAAACCACCTTAACAATTTTCATATAAACTGTTAAAACAAATGTTATAATTAGTTTATTTAAAAAAAAGATAACTTTAAATAGTTGAAATCACTAAGTTATTATACTATCCTTAAGTATAGATTAATTATGATTTTATTTACATTTTATAAATCAATTGAGGATTTAATTTCTTTTAATTCAACAAACCATCGTAAAAGGATTACTTAAGTTTCCTTCATTGTAATAAAATATATATTATGTTTTCAATAATTAGTCTTGTTTATAAAAAACCCCAAATTCTTATTGAAACTCTAGTTCGCGTTTAATCGTTGATCCTATTATTAACCTTAAATCTTGTAATATATACGTTTAGGTACCTTGTAAAAGAATTCATTGGGAACATAGTTTAATTCTTCTTATCATCTTATACACATATACATTATGTGAGTTCTTCATGCTCCCGTTTTACTTTATTTCACACCTTTTAGGGTGAAACATGTTAACCATATAAATTTACACTTGTAAACATCTTGATACTTGTAATGCAAAGCAATTCATCTTTACCTTTTTGTCATGGTTATTTGTGTTATTATAAGTCTTATATGAGATACATATTTTGTTTACAATCATTAACTATTGCTAGCCTAGCGACGTCTTAGATCTTTGGGCCTGACAAGCCTATTTGGCGCTAAAGCCGATGTATTGCCGGCTCCTGATGACGTATGCTTGTTCATCATGGGAACCAAGTACACTTAGCCAATCTTATAAACTTGTAATCAAGTTGAGCTTTGGTTGTAACTGTATGTGTTCTATAAACTTGCTAACTCATAACCATTGACATGAATTGCTACTTGTAAACCTTATATATATATATATATATATATATATATATATATATATATATATATATATATATATATATATATATGCGTGTGTTTAAACCATGGGAACTCAACAAACTTTCAAAGTTGACCCTTTATTTTTAAGATGTTTTAAGTTTTCTACTTGAAGATCTCTTCTTGCTCAAATAGAACTTGGACTTAGATAAATTAAACATTTTATGTTGTTGTTTATATTTATGTGTATTGTCATGACTTAATTGACTTGTATTGTTCAATGAATAATGGTATTTAATATTATTTCAACTTATTAGTTCCATGTGCTATGAACAATCGTTTCACATTCGTCCGCCTCGATGATTCCGCCGTCGGTCGGGGTGTGACAACCACCATCCACCACCGATCTCCGCAACTCACCACCTAATTCCACCGCTTTCTTCCTTACAGCCGCCCCTTTGGGTGAACGCATCAACTTCCTTATAGCCTTCTCTACCATTTCCGAAACTAATAACTCATCTCTACGCACCCATTCCCCCATCACAATTGTTACCCTTAAAACATGTGCCTACAAAACAGCATTGTATGGTTGATCTGTGTGCATCGACCATACGACGACGACCACTCTGGCCGTCATAGCCTCCATGCATTTGTTCTAACCACAATGACTCACAAAACCCCCTGTTGACACATGACCTAATATTTCTACTTACGGGGCCCACTCCCTCACAACCAACCCTCGCCCCGCGACCCTCTCTTCAAACCCTTGGGGAAATACTTCCCAACATCACTATCCTCTTTTCCATCGGCATTACGCAACACCCACAAAAATCTTTGCTCGCTTTTCTCCAATCCAACCGCCAGCTCGGTGATTTGATTGTCAGTGAAAGTGGTCGTGGTGCCAAAGGAATTATAAATCACTGAACTTGGAGGTTGTTTGTCTAGCCATTGTAGGCAAGTTGATGAGAGATCCATTTTGATTTCTCAGAATGGATCTCCATTGGATTAAAGGGTCCTAACGCCCAATGGTTTTTCCCATTCACCTTATCTCTTTCAAGTGATTCAAGAAAATTTCCTTCAATGATTCTAGACGAATCATATAGATTACCAACGTGATATGTTTGATGGACGTATTGAAGTTTTATAAACTCTATGAACTCGAGGTATATTTTCACCCGAGGTCAGTAAGTGTCTGAGTATCCGCTCTAGCTCGAAGGGTAGCTACCTCCCGAGCTTTTCACATGTGAAACAAAAATAGTAGAAAACATGCAACGCTCGAAAGATACGTCTCCGCATTGGGTATCGACTTCACGTCTTGAACCACGTACAACATGAGTACATCGTGAACAACAACGACTTTCCTAGAGGTTTGTGAGATTTACGAATGAGGTCAGTGACACGGGTTTTGAGGATAAGGGATGCATTAATTGAGGACTGGATATGAGTGGGGAAGTGCGGGGGAGTGCGGGGTGGAGTACAGGAGGGGGGTGGGGTAATCTGGGAGGTCATGGAATTGAATAACATTGTTCGGGTTCCAGCCGTGGAGGCGTTGGCGCGCCTGGCGGTTGTGTGTGGCGGTGGCGAGGAAGTGGATGAGGGTGTGTGGGCGGAGACGAGGCGGGAGAGGTGGAGGAGCTGGTTGAGATGGCCTTATGCGACAATAGCACCATCACCACCACCACTTCTGAAGCAATTGCAAGATGTTAAATAGTTTAGTAATATGGAGTGTGTGTGTTGATTAATATATATTTGGACTAACTACCAATAACTTGTCTTCTTTTAAAGTAAAGGAGATTTTATTTTTAAAGAAATGAGTATGTACAAAAAAAAGTCCATGATGATTTTTCTAACTTTCAAAGTAAAGGAGCTTTTATTTCAAGATTGCATGATATCCTTTCTTTTTGGTTATCTTGGAAATTATACTGGTTACATGTTGTATAAAAAGCAAATGTTGATTTTTCTAACTTTTAAAATAGTATAAGTAAACGTTTATCAATACATATAATCCAAAGTTTTATATACATGTAGGATGTGTTAGGTACTAAGGTACCCATGACAATTAAAAGTGGTGTGTCTTGAGTTCGATTTTCACACAGAGCAAAAATGCTTTAGGTTGAAGTAGATGATTTTTCTAGTTGTGGATCTTTTTTCTGAGTGGGTTGGGGGTGTGATCTTAGCTTGAAAACAAATAGTTGTGCCTAATTAAAATAACATGTGACATTCGATGCAGAGTAATATATTTACGTTAAAAAAAAGATGCATATTAATTAGATGTGAAGCGCATTAATTATTGGCGTCATAAGTACATTCTAAAGCTAATATTTTCTTTCTATACTCTACCTTAAATTCATATTGGAACTTGATTATACGTACATTGTTTTTAGACATGGTTTAACAATACCCTAATCGTTAGGTACGATAAGAAGTATAGTGAGTCTCATGTGGTAATATGATATGTTCCCTATTACAATAAGATATTAACATCTCCTAGGCCCCTCGTTGATTCAAACAAACAAAAATTGATCATGATCAAACTAAGTTTGAATAGATTGTTTCTAGCTATATGAGAATAGATGACCACCGTGTTAACATGAATCTGATTTATGTTTAGTCAGATGTCTACTACATAGAAGATAATTAGTATCTAATTGCTATATGACATTGCCTTAAAGATGGATGCATTCTTATACACGATTAGTGTTAATGGATGATTATAAGTCGATTCTATGTCATCGGGGCTAGTAATGTTGTTAAATGTTGTTTATTGTTTATGTTGATATATGATTTTATCTTATGCAAGTGGTAGTCTATCTATATATAATATCAAAAGAGTAACTTAGGGAGACATCTATAGGTTCTAATAAACCAAAGTTTGTAAAGCCACATGTCCATTTCTTAGGCTATCCAAATGACACTTGACAGCCTTTTATAAAAAAAATTCTAATTTATTCCCGCCCAAAGAAAAAACACACGGATCTACAAAAAACCATGGACTAAACTTGGATCTTTCACATTCTTCCACAAAACCCTACAGCCACCATTGATGTTCATCTACCTTTTCTCTTCCGAGTAATATTTTGGAGATCTAAGGAGTTTTCCAAGCCATCATCCACAATCTTTGTTCCGAAATTGATATACCAAGGTTAGATTCTTCACAAAACATTTCAAAATCTTCACGCTAATCTTTGTTTCGGGAATACGTCTGGAAAGTCGCACACCACTGGTACCTCACATAATTGCGGTACCGACGCATCCACATCTTTTACGTATGCCAAGTAGGCACTACATCCATGTTTCATGCACTTCCCCGCCACCACCATCGAAATCACCTTCGGGACCGTAGTAACGCGATCTCCATAAATTGTAACCAAACTCCCACCGGGCGCAACTAATCGAATCATCTTCTTGCGACATACGATGTTTGCTTCATAGGTTGCTAACCAGTCCATCCCTAGTACTACATCAAATCCACCTAGGGGCATCACGTGTAACCTAGCAGCAAACCTATGACCTTCTAGTTCTATAGCACAGTCCTCTATCACATCAGTAATTCTAGTGGATTTACCAATAGCGGTTTCTACATCGAATGGTTCACTGATATTTCTACTACTAATAGGCAACTTAGCATAGAAAGTAGTGGAAATAAAACTCCTACTAGCACGGAATAAAACAATATAGAGGCACAAGTTTGGTTTACTAAAAACATACCTGACACG
This sequence comes from Flaveria trinervia, assembly GCA_025506515.1. Classification (NCBI taxonomy): domain Eukaryota; kingdom Viridiplantae; phylum Streptophyta; class Magnoliopsida; order Asterales; family Asteraceae; genus Flaveria; species Flaveria trinervia. The sequence goes on along the minus strand of CM046445.1, from coordinate 89,260,736 downwards.
ACATCAGGGTTAGCTCTGGCTTCCTCTCGGGTCATGGTGTAAGCTCTAGCACTTGCCCTCTGCCCTCCTTCCTCCGTCTTCTTCTTCGCTCCAGAGCTCTCCGCCCTCGGCTTCTTACAGTCTTTGGTCGCGTGGCCCTCCCCGCCACAGTTATAACACTTCAGCGCCCTATAGTCTCTGACGATGTGGCCAAGCTTGCCACACCTGAAGCATACATTCATTCCCATCCTGCACTCGCCGGTATGCTCCCTTCCACATCTGCCACACTTTTTCAGCCCTGATCTTCAGAACACCCCACGGTCGTCCACATTCATCTTCTTGTTGTTTGGAGTGAAACCACCACGTCCAAACCTATTCCCATTCCAGTTCTTACCATTCCCACTCATCTTTTTCACCTCCACCACAGTCTCCTCTCGCTCATCATACAATCTACCCGCCAAATCCACCACCGATCGAAAGTACATGGCTGAGCAGCAATCAGGTGCCTGTGAATGTCAGCTGGCTTTCCCTGGATGTACCTCTTGAACTCCCTTGACACCAGCGTCACCTGATCTGGCACCAGCCTTGCCATCTAGTTGAATTTAGTGGTGTACTGCTGGTGGGTCATGGTTCCCGCTTCAAGTTGCAAGAACTCCCTCTCAATTTTATCGAGTTTCCTATGAGGATAGAATTCCTTGATCCCCAACTGCTTTAACTCCTTCCATTGCATTTTCCCGATGGCTTTGGCACCCTCAGCTTGGACAATATTGTCCCACCAACACAGCGCTGGATCAACGAAAGAGTGAGTTGCGAACTTCACCTTCTGGTCCTCGCGGCACTCACTCATCGCCAAGACTGCCTCCATCTCCCTCCCTCAGTGGTGAGCGGCAACAACATTGCCATTTCCATCGAAAGTTGGGGGCTTACACCTTTGGAACGCCCCATAACTTCACCCTCCGGTCACTACCCCCACTACATCCTCCTCCTCCTCATCGGACAACACAGTCTCAGGCTTCGGTTGTTCCTCCTCCCCTCTGCTTCCCTTTCCCGTTGATCCATTTCTAGTCTCCTTCTACTTCCTCTCCTCGCTTCTCACAGCCCTGATGAATTCAGTCACCACAGACGGTTAGACTGTCTGCATGACCTGGTGTACTTCATCAGCAATCGCCTCCCTAGCTGAGGCATTCAAGCTAGCATTCTCATTCTCTTCGCTCCGCCATGAACCTCAGGTTCTCATGGGTCGTCTCAGGAGCCTTAGCACTACTCCTAGTCACACGTGGACGGCCTCTACCTCTAGGAGTCTTGGAAGATTTCTGTCCCGCCATCCTCTAACACAGTATAAGATTCAAATACTAACCCAATCATTCAAGGTAATAACTCAGTTTATGTCAAGTATAGTAAGTCCCTATTTACAGTGGCCAGTTGTGATTGGCCACTTACTTTACTCTTCATACCCCAAGCATTTCTTATCCTGACTTAATCAGTATCTAAATCTACTAAGAGCACATAAATCAAATAGCATGCGCACATAACACCGGTAAACATTAAAGAAAATACCTGATGTCACGTAACTACTCGGGCTGACATCCCTCCAGTTGTCCTATTTTCAGTTTAAGTTTAGGTTTTAAAAAATTATTTAACCCAATTCTCTTAAACTTTGGCTTTGATACCAACTTGTAAGGCCCCGTTCCCGGAGACCTCACAGTTGGTCATTCACAACATTAAATACATCAAACATTATAAATTTACAAGCTTAAGCAGCGGAATTATTTTAACAAAAGCCATTCATTTCATTAAAAACACTGTTGTTGAGCAATACACTATTGTTTAACCGAATACAAAAAAAATTGTTTAATTGCATTACAAAACAACAGCAATAACAAGTATGAATGGATGTCAGTCTTTTCCTGCCGAGTAGCTTCACCCTCGTGCCATCCTCAACAATGTTTACCTACCAACTGAAAATGTATAAAAGTCAGCGTTGCTGAGTGAGTTCTAGTTTTAAAAGTAATAAAATGCTTTCTGTAAGGTGTACATATGAAAATACTCTTTTTATGAAAATTTCATCTCTTTATACGTGAGCACGCATTAACTATACAACCAGATAATGCTTTCTCTATACTGTATGCCTTGTTTATTCTGTACTCTTTTATCTGTCTATGTGGACCAATGAGCAATACCCTAAACTATATGCGCGGGGGAAACTGGTGCTGGGCCCTCTAGTCCCTCAATGGGCTCTGATTACTGTATACAAGGCCGACCCAGTCACCTAGGGTACGTTGCAAAGGTCCGCCAATCTCAATTGACTGGCCCCATGTGCATAATAGGGTAGCTAACCCGCATCACAGTTGAGATAACGACAACATGGTCGTGCACCTCCTATAAGCTTGCAAGACTTGTTAACATATTATTTAAGTTCCACTTCTCTTCTTTATTGCTCTTCCGTTTTATTATTATTAATACTTTACGTTACGATAATAAACACACCACGTAAAGTCACACACTAATAGTAATAATAATAATAATACGGAACAATCATAAAACAATCATATTCATGAATAAAACTAAGCATTAATAAGCTCTAGTCAAACCTCGGTCAAAACCCTAATAACATGGACTCCCAAAAATTTCGTAATTAATTCTAAGTGTTTAGGCGCACCAATACCATTTGGGCGCATGAGCCCTGTTTGGGCGTTTCATCACTATGCAGGCGCATTAGCCAACACTTAACCGTTTTAACACTTAGGCGCATGAACTATTCAGGCGCATGAACTATTCAGGCATATGGTCCATTCGGACGCATGGACACTTAGGCGCATGGGGTTTGGGTGGTTGGGCATACTTAGGCAGGTGGCCGTTGGGCGCATGGGAACACTGTTTAGGCGCATGGCCTACTCTTGGGCGCATGGCCAACACTTAGTCGTCCGATTACAAATTCTAGGCGCATGAACCACTGTTCAGGCGCATGAGTTACACTTAAACATTTCTAAGGTATTTCCAGGCGCATGAGCCCTGTTTGGGCGCATGAACCTTCTGCTTATCATGTTTCTAGGATATTTTCAAACCCAAACATCAAGCCTATTTGTTTTAAGCTTACCAAGGCTATTCTAAACATGAACAACCTATAAGCATCTAAGAAACATCATCAAACATGCATAATACATACGGGTATACATACATAAACATAATAAAAACCGTTTTAATACATTTTCAGCCCCAAAGAGTTTAAAACAAGTAAAACCGAGGCCTAGAAACTCACCTGGTGCAACTTTGGGTGTATCTTCCTTTTAACCCGTATGCAAATGAGTTCAAACACCTAGAAACCCACCAAACACACACACAAGAACACACACACAAACACATAAGCACATAATCGAGACAAAACCCATCATAAACACTTAAAAACTTCAAATTCTTACCTTGAATTCAACCTTCTTCTTCTTCCTCTTCAACCCGAAAGTTTCTGCTCTCACTCTCTCTAGAACCGATTGCAAAAAGGTGAAAAGTAACATGGTGTGGGTGACCATGTTGCTTTTGTACCAACTTTTATTCTTTTTGTCCTTTTGCCACTTCTAACCCCTCAACTTGGGTTAAATTGCATTTCCTACTTTTGTTCTTCATTTCTTATCTTTCTTTTAAAATAATAACCGGGTGTTACAAGTCCACCCCCCTTAAATAGGTTTCGTCTCTGAAACCTGTTATTCTTCGAACAAACGTGGGTAATGCTATCTCATTTCTTCCTCTGTCTCCCACGTAGATTTGGATCCCTTCCTGTGCTTCCACTGTACACGCACAAGAGGAACCACTTTATTTCTCAGCCTCTTCTCATTTCTATCGATGATTGCCACTGGTTGCTCCACATAATTAAGCCTTTTGTCTACTTCGATATCCTCCAGTGGAACAATCATGTCTTAATCAGCTAGGCACTTTCTCAGATGAGATACATGGAATGCCGGGTGAATTCCACTTAACTCATCTGATAACTCCAATCTATAGGCCACCTCTCCTACTCGAGCAAGGATTCGGAAAGGGCCTATATACCTTGGGCTCAACTTGCCCCGCTTCCTGAATCGGATAATACCCTTCCAAGGTGAGACCTTCAACATAACCCGGTCACCCACCTGGAACTCAATCGGTCTGCGTCATTTATCGGCATACGACTTCTGTCTATCTTTGGCCGCCTTCATGAAGGCTTTAATCTTCTCAAGGTTCTCCGTCGTAGCCTTAATGACCTTGACACTCCCCAATTCCTTCTGACCAATATCACCCCAACAAATGGGTGTTCTGCATCTCCTACCATATAGCATCTCATATGGTGGCATACCAATGCTGGCATGATAGCTGTTGTTGTATGAGAATTCAACTAACGGTAAGCGGTCCTCCCAGCTTCCCCCAAAATCAATCACACATGCACGAAGCATGTCTTCCAGTGTCTGAATGGTCCTTTCTGGCTGACCATCAGTTTAGGGATGATAAGTCGTGCTAATATGTAACCTTGTCCCCATGGCGTCGTGGAATTTCTTCCAGAATTTGGATGTAAACCGGGTGTCACGATCAGATACAATAGACACCGATACACCATGACGAGTTACAATTTCCTTGATGAATAGATCCTCCAACCTCTCAAATGAATATATCTTGCGGATCGATATGAAGTGAGCACTCTTCGTCAAATGGTCGACTATCACCCATATGGCATCATACCCTTTCAGGGTACGCGAAAACTTCGTAATGAAATCCATGGTGATGTGCTCCCACTTCCATTCCGGTATATCCAAATTTTGAATCTTCCCATACGGCTTCTGATGTTCGGCCTTCACCTGTAAGCAAGTAAGGCACTTACTCACATACTCCACCACATCACGCTTCATACCCGGCCACCAATAATCTTTCTTCATATCTTGATACATTTTCGTGGCACCAGGATGAATGGAGTATCAAGTCTTGTGAGCTTCATCCATAATCTTCACCCGTAGATCCCCAAAACAAGGAATCCACACCCCTCCGTATCGGGTTTAACACCAAGTGTGTTTTCACCCGATTCCCCAACCAAACTCTCATTCTTTCAGAGTTAAGATGATCTCCTTTCAGTGCCTCATCTTGAAACTCTTTGACTTGCTTCATCACATCAGAGGTCATGATCAGCTGATATGCTTTCACCTGAATCGGCTCGGGCCTCTCTTTCCGACTAAGGGCATCAGCTACCACGTTAGCCTTGCCCGGATGGTAATGGATCTTGCAATCATAATCTTTTATGAGCTCCAACCATCTTCTCTGCCTCATATTCAGATCTTTTTGATCGAAGAAGTACTTCAAGCTCTTATGGTTAGTGAAAATGGTGCACTTCGTCCCGTATAGATAGTGCCTCCAAATCTTTAGTGCAAAGACCACGGCTGCTAGCTCCAGGTCATGAGTAGGGTAGTTGACCTCATGAACCTTCAACTGTCGGGATGCATAGGTTATAACCTTCCTTCTCAGCATCAACACGCAACCCAACCCTGAGTAGGAAGCATCTGAATAGACCACCAAATCCTCGCTTCCTTCGGGTAATGACAAGACACGGGCTTGGGTCAGTCTTGCCTTCAACTCCTTAAAAGCCCTTTCTTGCTCTCGACCCCACATGAACTTCACCTCCTTACGGGTCAGCTTCGTCAATAGGGAGGCTATCTTGGGGAAGTCCTGAATGAACCTTCAATAATATCCCGCCAACCCCAAGAAACTACGAATTTCGGATGGCGTCTTTGGAGACTTCCATTGCATCACTGCATCCACCTTTGCGGGGTCCACCATGATTCCGTCAAGATTCACCACATGACCAAGAATTGAACTTCGCGTAACCAGAACGCGCACTTAGAGAATTTGGCATACAACTTCTCCCTTCTTAATGTCTCCAACACCTCCTGAATATGACCGACATGCTCTGCTTTGCTCTTCCAGTAGATCAGGATATCATCAATGAAGACAATCACTGATCTATCCAACATCGGTCGGCACACTTGATTCATCAAATCCATAGAGGCAGCTGGCGCGTTAGTTAGACCAAAAGACATAACGAGGAACTCGTAGTGTCCATAACGCGTACGGAAATCTGTCTTAGGAATGTCTCGTTCCTTCACCTTCAATTGATGGTAGCCAGATCGTAGATCTATCCTTGAGAACCAACTGGCACCTTGGAGCTGGTCGAAAAAGTCATCAATCGTTGGTAACGGGTACCGATTCTTCACCGTCAACTTGTTCAGCTCTCGATAGTCAATGCACATTCGCATACTTCCGTCCTTTTTCTTATAAACAATACCGGAGCACCCCATGGAGAGATACTCGTCGAATGAATCCCTTATCCATTAACTCCTACAATTGGCTCATGAATTCCTTAATCTCAGTCGGAGTTAATCGATATGGTGCTTTGCAACGGGTTGATCACCGGGTATCAAATCGATTTGGAACTCAATCTCGCGAATCCGGTGGCACGTCGGGTAAGTCTTCCGGGAATACGTCCGGAAAGTCGCACACCACTGGTACTTCAGTTAATTGCGGTACCGACGCATCCGCATCTTTTACGTATGTCAAGTAGGCACTACATCCACGTTTCATGCACTTCCCCGCCACCGCCATCGAAATCACATTCGGGATCGTAGTAATGCGATCTAGATAAATCGTAACCAAACTCCTATCAGGTGTAACTAATCGAATCGTCTTCTTGCAACATACGATGTTTGCTTCATATGTTGTTAACCAGTCCATCCCTAGTACTACATCAAACCCACCTAGGGGCATCACATGTAACCTAGCAGCAAACCTATGACCTTCTAGTTCTATAGCACAATCCTCTATCATATCAGTAATTCTAGTGGACTTACCAATAGCAGTTTCTACATCGAATAGTTCACTGACATTTCTACTACTAATAGGCAACTTAGCACAGAAAGTAGTGGAAATAAAACTCCTACAAGCACCGGAATCAAACAATACAGAGGCACAAGTTTGGTTTACTAGAAACATACTTGACACGACATCGGGATTAGCTCCGGCTTCCTCCCGGGTCATGGTGTAAGCTCTAGCACTTGCCCTCTACTCTCCTTCCTCCGGCTTCTTCTTCGCTCCAGAGCTCTCCGCCCTCGGCTTCTTACAGTCTTTGGTCGCGTGGTTCTCCCCACCACAGTTATAGCACTTCAGCACCCTACAGTCTCTAACGATGTGGCCAGGCTTGCCACACCTGAAGCATACATTCATTCCCATCCTGCACTCGCTGGTATGCTCCCTTCCACATTTGCCACACTTTTTCAGCCCTGATCTTAACGACACCCACGGTCATCCACCTTCATCTTCTTGTTGTTTGGAGTGAAACCACCACATCCAAACCTCTTCCCATTCCAGTTCTTACCATCCCCAGTCATCTTCTTCACCTCCAGCACAGTCTCCTCTCGCTCATCATACAATCTACCCGCCAAATCCACCACCGATCGAAAGTACCTGGCTGAGCAGCAATCAGGTGCCTGCGAATGTCAGCCGGCAGTCCCTGGATGTACCTCTTGATCTTCCTTGACACTGGCGTCACCTGAGCCGACACCAACCTCGCCATCTAGTTGAATTTAGTGGTGTACTGCGGGTGATCATGGTTCCCCCTTCAAGTTGCAAGAACTCCTTCTCAGTTTTATCGAGTTCCCTGTGACGACAGAATTCCTCGATCCCCAACTGCTTAAACTCCTTCCATGCATTTTCCCGATGGCTCTAGCACCCTCAGCTTGGACAATATTGTCCCACCAACACAACGCTGAATCAATGAAAGAGTGAGTTGCGAACTTCACCTTCTGGTCCTCGCGGCAGTCACTGATCGCCAGGACTGCCTCCATCTCCCTCACCCAGCAGTGAGCGGCAACAACATTGTCATTGCCATCGAAAGTTGGGGGCTTACACCTTTGGAACGCTCCATAACTTCACCCTCCGGTCACTACCCCCACTACATCCTCCTCCTCCTCATCGGACAACACAGTCTCAGCTCCGGTTGTTCCTCCTCCCTTCTGCTTCCCTTTCCCGTTGATCCATTTCTAGTCTCCTTCTCCTTCCTCTCCTCGCTTCTCACAGCCCTGATGAATTCAGTCACCACAGACAGTAAGACTGTCTGCATGACCTGGTGTACTTCATCAGCAATCGCCTCCCTAGCCGAGGCATTCAAGCTAGCATTCTCATTCTCTTCGCTCCGGCCATGAACCTCAGGGTTCTCATGGGTCGTCTCAGGAGCCTTAGCACTACTCCTAGTCACACGTGGACGGCCTCTACCTCTAGGAGTCTTGGAAGATTTCTGTCCCGCCATCCTCTAACACAGTATAAGATTCAAACACTAACCCAATCATTCAAGGTAATAACTCAGTTTATGTCAAGTATAGTAAGTCCCTAATTATAGTGGCCAGTTGTGATTAGCCACTTACTTTACTCTTCATACCCCAAGCATTTCCTATCCTGACTTAATTAGTATCTAAATCTACTAAGAGCACATAAATCAAATAGCATGCGCACATAACACCGATAAACATTAAAGAAAATACCTGATGGCACGTAGCTACTCGGGCTGACATCCCTCCAGTTGTCCCATTTTCAATTTAAGTTTAGGTTTTAAAAAATTATTTAACCCAATTCTCTTAAACTTTGGCTCTAATACCAACTTGTAAGGCCCCGTTCCGGAAACCTATAGTTGGTCATTCACAGCATTAAATACATTAAACATTATAAATTTACAAGCTTAAGCAGCGGAATTATTTTAAGAAAAGCCATTCATTTAATTAAAACACTGTTGTTGAGCAATACACTATTGTTTAACCGAATACAAAAAAATTGTTTAATTGCATTACAAAACAACAGCAATAACAAGTATGAATGGATGTCAGTCTTTTTTCTTACCTTGAATTCAACCTTCTTCTTCTTCCTCTTCAACCCATAAGCACATAATCGAGACAAAACCCATCATAAACACTTAAAAACTTCGAATTCTTACCTTGAATTCAACCTTCTTCTTCTTCCTCTTCAACCCGAAAGTTTCTGCTCTCACTCTCTCTAGAACCGATTGCAAAAAGGTGAAAAGAAACATGGTGTGGGCGGCCATGTTGCTTTTGTACCAACTTTTATTTTTTTTGTCCTTTTGACACTTTTTTCTTCTCAACTTGGGTTAAATTGTATTTCCTACTTTTATTCTTCATTTCTTATATTTCTTTTAAAAGAATAACCGGGTGTTACAGGTTAATATCATGTCTCAGTATCATTTGGAAGCTAATCCGAACCTCGTCTAAAGGATGCTAGAATAGTAGAACGTGTTGTGTGATACTTGTAAATTGGATTCATTTACTTTTTCAACATAATCGATTTTAGATTAAATTACACGGATGGTCCCTGTGATTTAGTTAAAATTTTGTTTGGTCCTTAAAAATTTTAAATTATGATTATAGTTCCTAATGTTATAATTATCTTTTATTAACGGTCCCTACTCTGTTAGTTTAGTTACTGATGTTAAATTGTCAAATATCAATTTTACTTGTAAAAATCATCAATGTAATTTCATTATATTATAATCTTATTATTATAAATATGTTTATTATTTAATACACAAATAAAAATATATTTAAAAAATGTCTTCTTTTAAATGTGGTTTATAATTTTTTAAAACCAGTATGCGGGTTTTTTTAACCCTTATAAAAATGTATTCTTTTATAAAGACTTTTAAAACTGAATTTTTTTAAATATATTTAAAAAAACTATGAATTTGTTTAAGAAAAGATGTTTTAAAAATGAATGGTTTAAAAAAATATCTTTAGTAAGCCAACCAATTTTAAAAAAGTTAAAAAATGAAAAGGTTTAAGAATGACGTATAGAAATAAACGGTTAAAGAACAAAACATTTTAAAAAACATGTTTTAGATAGTTTTTTGTATGCTTAAAACGTATTTTATTAAATAATTATCTAATTAATAATGAATTTATAAAAATAATGTAAAAATAAGAAAGTTTGAAAAAAATATAAATTTTTTTTAAATAAAAATAATACTATAGTTTAAAAAGTAAATTAAATAGATAGCTAATGTGAGTAAATGCTAATTTTTATAATATTTAACATCATTAACGATCAACTAACAGACCTAATTACCATAAATGAAAGAGAAAAAAATATTAAAAGTTATATTTAAAGATTTTAGTGAAATTCAAAATTTCATCGTAACCACAGGAACATCCATGTAATTTACTCTCAGTTTTATTATTGCATATCAACTTTAGGCTCAACTTTATAATTGCATATGGCCGGCACCCATGAAATGTTTTTCTAATGCCACATGTATGATCAAATTCCAACTTATTTTCGATAAATTTTTAACACAGGTTATCATGAAATTTTGACACGAATTTGAAAGAAATGTTAACACCGATCTCATGAAATTTTAAAACTAACACAATATTCTTGAAACTGACCTACATAAAATAATTAACAAATATAAATCAATTAGTTTAAATGATAAGTCCATTAAATAACTATATTGGATAATTTAAGTTTAAATCAAACAATTAACTATTAAGTTCATATTCATTTAACAAAAACCAATTCATAGTTTATACTAAATATTTTGATGGTGTTACATAAGATGGAGAGAGAAACCAGCTAATCCTAAGCTTGTCTAGATTTTTGGGCTTTAGCTCGGCTCGTCTAGAACTTTAATTCTAAGACTTGAGCTCGGCTAATATAATATTTCTAAGGCTTGCTTGGGCTCTTTTGTTTATTGATTAACTATTTTATAAAAAAATAGTATAAACATATTATTATATTAATATATGTAATAGATTAAATTAAAATAAGATAAATAAAAAGCTCGTATAGGCATGTGAGCGGACTTGGTACATGAAGCTCCTGTTCGAGCTCGTTTAAAAATGAGCCCTAATATGAACTCGACTTGTTTAAGATCAGCTCAATCATAGCTTTTTATGAACCGCCCAATCCCCAGAGTAACTCATAAGCCCTCGTTACAGCTCTGATGTTAGTTTGAAAACTAAAACATGCATGTAGATCGGTTTTCAAAATATTTGTTTTTATTTTGTTTTTTATCTTCTTGTTGTGTGATCCGATCCGATCTAACCTGGACCATACCAAACAAAATAATATCGGGTGATAGACGAGTGACACTTCAAAATTTCTAACAACACGAAAAAATTTCAGAGTTCGTAACTAGATATCCTACGGAGCGTCTGAATGTGACAAGACTTGGAAGTCAACGTAGTTGTCCGGCCTGTGTTATATATGGTTTCCTTTAGTTTAATGATTAACTTATAAAATAAATTTTCTAAGTAACTTTTAACGGATCATATAAAACATTCAAACAAGTACAATCATATGTAAACAACAACTAAACATCACATACAAAGAAGCAAAGAGCATCACGTGATTTGAAAGAAGACAACACTACATTTGGTGTAGAATAATCATCACAACCCCTATAATAACACTACACAAAACCAATAAAACTTAGTCACAAACACCACACACAACTTAAACATGCCATCCGATGATGTGGTGATCGTCATGGTGCCCTTCGTTGCACAAGGCCATCTCAACCAACTCCTCCACCTCTCTCGCCTCATCTCCGCCTACGACATCCCCATCCACTTCGTCGCCACCGCCACCCACTGCCGCCAGGCGCGCCTCCGCCACCGCGGCTTCAACACGCAAAACAATAATCTCATTCAATTCCATGAGTTGCAAGACACTAACTTTAGTTCCCCACACCCTAATCCCAATAACACTACCAAATTCCCTACTCACCTCCAGCCTTCCTTTAATTCCTCTCTCCAACTCCGCGGGCCCGTAGCGGATGTTGTCCGCTCGCTCGCGGGGGCCGCTAGACGAGTTGTCGTCGTGCATGACTCCGCCATGTCGTATGTTGTTCAAGATGTGAAGCTTATACCCAATGCGGAAACATACATCTTTCGTCCTCTATCAGTTTTTTACATCTTGTGCTCTAGTTTACAAAGGCAAGGGAAAGAGCTACCCTTGGACCAAAGACGACACACCGGCTCCCGTTGCCTACAGAAACCATTAGCCAAGAGTTCCTCGAGTTCGCGAAGCTTCAATACTCGCATCACACGATTAACGTCGGAAGCATATACGATTCATCAAGACTCGTTGAGGGTAAGTTTCTTGAAACCATTGAGAAAGAGGAGATAAGTGGGAAAAACCATTGGGCGGTCGGACCGTTTAACGCGGTGAGGATCGAACCGGATGTGTCAAGCTCGGGCCACCGTGACGCATGCTTGAAGTGGCTAGACGAACAGCCCAAAAATTCTGTGGTTTATGTTTCATTTGGCACCACGACGACGTTCACCGAAGCCCAAATCCTAGAGCTCGCGATAGGTTTGGAGAAAAGCGAGCAAAGATTTTTGTGGGTGTTGCGGGATGCGGATAAAGGGGATGTGTTTAGGGACGGCGGCGATCGGATGATGGAGTTGCCCGAAGGGTTTGAGGGTCGGGTCAAGGGGCGAGGGTTGGTGATTAGAGAGTGGGCCCCACAGTTGGAAATTTTGGGCCATTCGTCTGTTGGGGTTTATGAGTCATTGTGGTTGGAACTCGTGTATGGAAGCTATGACGAGTGGAGTTGCGGTGGCAGCGTGGCCGATGCATTCGGACCAACCACACAATGCTTATTTGTTGGTGGAAGTTTTGGGGGTGGCATTGCTCGTGAGGGAATGGGTGTGTAGAGATGAGTTGGTGACGTCGGTGATGGTGGCGAAGGTCGTTAGAGAGTTGATGGATACAAAGGATGGGGCGGCGATACGAAAGAGAGCGGCGGAATTCGGTGGTGAGTTGCGGAGATCTGTGGCGGATGGTGGTGTTGGTCGTAAAGAATTGGATTCACTCATTTCTCATATTCTCAGGTAGCGACAAGCAATCGCTATCACAATCACAAAAGCATAAAGCTCTCGTTGTTGATCTATTGGTCTGATGATATGTGATGTGTTATAGTGGTGTATCTTCGTAAATGGTTAAATCTTTAAACGTTGTGATGAAGAAAAAACAAAGGTTTAGAGTTTTTTTTAAAGAAGTGCCAGTTTGTGGTTAAAAAATTTATCCATTATTGTTTGAAATTGATGGGGCATACAGTGTACCTTTTTTGTGAAATACTTTATTTCAATGGATTCTTTTTATATGAATATTCATCGATAGGAAAAGTAGCAATTGCAAAGTAGTTGTGTGATTGTGTTTAAAAGAGAATTAGTGTCGAAATTCTTTTCAAATTTAACTATCATTGGTGTTGCTTTTGAATAAAGTTTTACATCAGCTTTGTTATTTTCAAAAGTTATTGATGAAAAGTAAAATTAAAAAGTTATTAATCAAAAGTAAAATTAAAAAGTTATTGATCAAAAGTAAAATTAAAGCATACTATAATATTATTTTGTAATCAAATTAAAATTTTTATTGAATCAGGGTCACTAAACAAAACACACTTTGTTTACCAACGGATATACGAAATGAACGATTTCAATTCTTCATGAGCAACACCACCATCCGCCACTGATCTCCGCAACTCACCACCCAATTCCATTGCTTTCTTCCTTACAGCCACACCTTCGGGTGAATGCATCAGCTTCTTTATAACCCTCTCTACCATCGCCGAAGTTAATAACTCATCTCTACGCACCCATTCCCTCATCACAACCGCAACCCCTAAAACATGTGCCAACAAAACAGCATTGTATGGTTGATCTGTGTGCATCGGCCATGTGGCGACGGCCACTCCAGCCGTCATAGCTTCCATGCATGAGTTCCAACCGCAATGACTCACAAAACCACCTGTTGAAACATGACCTAATATTTCTACCTGTGGGGCCCACTCCCTCACAACCAACCCTCGCCCCGCGGCCCTCTCTTCAAACCCTTGGGGCAATATTGCCCCAATATCACTATCCTCTTTTCCATCGGCATTTCGCAACACCCACAAAAATCTTTGCTCACTTTTCTCCAATCCAACCGCCAGTTCGGTGATTTGATTGTCGGTGAAAGTGGTCGTGGTGCCAAAGGAAACATATATCACTGAACTCGGAGGTTGTTTGTCTAGCCATTGTAGACAAGCATGATGAGAGATCCGTTTTGATTTCTGAGAATGGATCTCCACTGGATTAAAGGGTCCTAATGCCCAATGGTTTTTCCCATTCACATGATCTCTTTCAAGTGATTTAAGAAACTTTCCTTCAATGATTCTAGACGAATCGTATAGATTACCAAGGTGATACGTTTGATGGGCGTATTGAAGTTTTATGAACTCTATGAACTCGGGGCTTACATTTTCCCCCGAGGTCGGTAAGTGCCTAAGTATCCGCTCTGGCTCAAAAGGTAGCTCTCTCCCCAGCTTTTCACATGTGAAACAAAAATAGTAGAAAACAGACAGAGCGCGGAAGATGTACGTCTCCGCATTGGGTATCGACTTCACGTCTTGAACCACGTATGACATGAGCGCGTCATGAATCACGACGACTTTCCTAGAGGTTTGTGAGAGTGAACGGATGAGATTAGCGACATGGGTTCGAAGGATAAGGGATGCATTAAATGAGGGCTGGAGATGAGTGGGGAAGTGTGCGGGGGAGTGCGAGGTGGGGTGTGGGAGGGGGGTGGGGTAATCTGGGAGGTCATGGAATTGAATAACGTTGTTCGGGTTCCAGTTGTGGAGGCGTTGGCGCGCCTGGCGGTTGTGTGTGGCGGTGGCGAGGAAGTGGATGGGGACGTTGTGGGCGGAGACGAGAAGGGAGAGATGGAGGAGCTGGTTGAGATGGCCTTGTGCGACAAAGGGCACCATCACCACCACCACTTCTGAAGCCATTGCAAGATGTTAAGTACTTTTGTAATATGGAGTGTGTGTGTTGATTAATATATATTTGGACTAACTACCAATAACTTGTCTTCTTTTTAAGCAAAGGAGCTTTTATTTTTAAAGAAATGACTAACTGAGTATGTACAAAAGAAGTCCATGATGAGAGGGTGTGGGTGTGATTATTATATCATATTATCATGCGTCAATTTTAAGGTATTTCACAAGAGGGTATGTTATTGATACATTCAATTAATTTTATCATCTTTATATCTTTTTATATATATCCATATAGATACATGAAGATAAATAGAAACAATAAAGTGTCTCAATAACATAAATGCATATTTATATAACCCAACACTTCAGAAATAAGGTTGTGACACTTGCTCTATGGGATCTCTTCACGTTTATTTTTTTGGTTTTTCCTCTTCTAAAATTTCGTATATGGTATTTAAAAAGATTCAAAAAACATAAACTTGTATTTACTTTTGTCTCAGTTTTTATGTTAAATTATTTAAAAGCAAATTGTATTGAAAATAAATTTCTTTGGTCTCGAAATTAAAAATGATGTTATTTTGAATATAATACGTTTTTTATAAATGTTACATAAGAATTGTTAATTTGTTATTAGAGAATTCACAACCCATTCTCTATTTTCATTCATATAATTACACTAAAAAATATATATTTTCTCTCTTTTTTATTTAAATAATATATTTTATATATTTATTAATATTTTTTTCTCTCCTCCACTCACAACCACTTAAAATATATATTAAAAATATTATAGGGTTTTAAACAATATTTTTCAAAAATACAGATTAAACAATAAATTTACCATATCATTTACTTACAATCACTTATAACCATATCATATAATATAAGAAATACACTTATCTAAATTTAGGAAACGGGTTGTGAAAGCTCTTTTATGAAAATGAAATTAAATGTTCAATGAAAACAAAAAGTTAAAAAAGAAACAAAATAAAAAATGGTGGAGAGGTCGCCAAATATGACATCCCGATTACATGTTGATACTATCGTGTAATCACCCTTTTTCGAAATATTTCAAGATTGCGTGATTTCCTTTTCTTTTTGGTTATCTTGGAAATATTTCAAGATTGCATGATTTCCTTTTCTTTTTGGTTATCTTGGAAATATTTCAAGATTACGTGATTTGCTTTTCTTTTTGGTTATCTTGGAAATATTTCAAGATTGCGTGATTTCCTTTTCTTTTTGGTTATCTTGGAAATTATACTAGGTACATGTTGTGTAAAAAGCAGATGTTGATTTTTCTAACTTTTAAAATAGTACAAGTAAACTTTCATCAAAACATATAATCTAAAGTGTTAGATACATGTAGGATATGTTAGGTACCCATGACAATTAAAAGTGGTGAGTTTTGAGTTTAACTTTCACACAGAGCAAAAATACTTTAGGTTGAACCAGATGGTTTTTTCGGTTGTTGATTTTTTTTGAATGGGTTGGAGGTGTGATTCCAGCTTGGAAACAAATAGTTGTGCCTAAATAAAATAACACATGGCATTCGATACATGGTAGTATATTTACGGTTAAAAAAAAAGAGATGCATATTAATTAGATGTGAAGCGCATTAATTATCGGCGTCATAAGTAAGTTCTAAAGCTAATATTTTCTTTCTATACTCTACCTTAAAAATTAAAATTCATATTGGAACTTGATTATAGGTACATTGTTTCTAGACATGGTTTAACACTACCCTAATCGTTAGGTACACTACTAAGTATAGTGAGTCTCATGTGGTAATGTGATATGTTCCCTATTACAATAAAATATTAACATCTCCTAGGCCCCTCGTTGATTCAAACTAACAAAAATCGGTCATGATCAAACTAAGTTATTATTAATCTTGATCGAGAATGAGAATATTTGACCACCATGTTAACATGAATCTTATTTGCTTATCATGTTTAGTCAGATGTCTACTTCATAGAGGATAATTAGTATCTTGCTATATATATGCCACTGCCTTAAAGATGGATGCATTCTTATACACGGTTATTGTTAATGGATGATGTAAGTCGATTCTATGTCAACGGGTTGGTAAAATGTTGTTGATGTCTTTCATTGTTTAAGTTTGTTGAGATTTGGAGAAATAGTATTGATTAGATATTAAAATTAAATGAAAATAGACGTTTAGGCTAATAAACGTCTATGGTTATCCTTTTAAATGGAACAATAACTTAAGGAATGTTTATGTATT
The DNA here is from genome assembly GCA_025506515.1 of Flaveria trinervia. Lineage (NCBI taxonomy): Eukaryota > Viridiplantae > Streptophyta > Magnoliopsida > Asterales > Asteraceae > Flaveria > Flaveria trinervia. The sequence goes on along the minus strand of CM046445.1, from coordinate 89,243,682 downwards.
AGGTTATATGTTGTGTGGCTCTATCTATATAATATTATATAAATTATATAATATTGCATGATGTTTTAATGACTGGATGTTGACTTGCCACTGAATAGAATTACAGATCAAGTATCTTAGTCTTGTTAGTGATTAGGGGCTCTAATGAGTTTCTTAAATAATTTATTAAATGTAAAACATTAATATAAAATTAAATAATTATAATCATATTAAATTCATTAAAAACCTAAAAAAAATACATAATAAACAAATCTAACTAATGTTCCTCTTCTAATTCCCTATGAATATGATCCTTTTTTCAATAAAGTTTTGTCCGATTCAGGGTAGTATTTTATAAAAATTCTAACTAATCTTCCTCTTCTAATTCCCTACAAATCTAACAAACGATCCCAATTATCCGACATCTTCTAATAAGAGGAATTTTTATAAAATTGGAAGATAAAAAAGAGAGGAGATATGAATGTTGTAATTTTTTATAAAAATAGGGTAGTATTTATAGGGGGAAAAGAAATTTAAAAAAGAAATTAATTGACCCAACGACTCTTTTTTAATCTCCGAAGGTCCAACGGCTACTTTACCTTCGCGACTGTCCTCACACCCACCTACTCGCGTCCATGTTGCGGTGTTCGCGACCAGGTGACTTACCATGTGGGTGGCGCCCTCCCTTTACGCCCCCTGGACATCTAGCCTAGTGAGTAACCTTTTATTAACATTAAAAGCCATGGTTGAAATTCTTTAAGTTTAAAGTACAACTATCCAATGGAGTGTTTTTTTAAATGATGTAATTTGAAAAATTAGTTATGAAAATAGTGTTGATTGAAAATTATTTTCTATATTTTTTATCTTGAAAATTAGTGAAAATTATTTACTAAAATAGTGTAAACCTAATTTTCTATATTTTATATTCTTTTAGTTTTATTTTTGACTGGCGCTTCATGATCTCATTCACCCCACGTTTGTGACACACTTGTGAATAGAACTCACAACAGAACTCGATCGCGTGATTTGCAGCTTCCATCAAGTTTGTTCTTTCATCATTCTTGTGATTCTTGCGAACACGTTAGGGGTCGTTTGGTTCGCAGAATGTTTTGTAAAGGAATTTGAATTGGAATTGAAATTGAAATTAGAATTAGAACTGGAATTGGAATCATGTTAAAATTGATAATTTGTTTGGTTGGTCAAATTTGATAAAATTGAAATTTGAATTTTGAATATTCCATTGGATTGTTAAATATTTCATGGGTGAGCGGAAGGAATGTGAATTCAATGAATGAGAGAAAATTTTCCAATTTCAATTCCACCCGTTGACCAACCAAACATGATTTTGAATGAAACTTTTTTTAATTCCAAGTTCAATTCCTGAGAATTCTGTAAACCAAACGATGCCTTAATTTCTATTGATTTTCAGTTTGATATATAGTTTGTGATGATTCTTTTGATTCTTGCTATGATTCTCATGACAGTTTTTATTGATTTTAATTAGCTGCAGAGCCTATTCAATCGCGATTCCATTCGAACTCAGGGTGAAACTTGTTTGATCGATTTGAGACTTGTTTAATTACGTGCGAGCCCACCACAACACATGTTCAATCAGTTGGAGACTTGTTTAACGACTTGTTAAATCAAAAGGTTTGATTTTCATTTGAGTTTATCTGTTTTTATTTCTTGTTCAATCAACAAGTTTGATTTCGATTTGGGTTATTATCAACAGGTTTGATTTCTTTTGTTTAGAATTGTGTAAATTAAAGTTTTTATTATTTTTTATCTTAGAATCTTTGTCTAATAAAAAGGTTCGATGTTATTAGTTTTTTTAGCTGCAATCTTTGTTAATTTTTTTCACCTATAGCTACATGGTGACATGCAATCATGTTAGTTGTTTAATCAAGTTCTAAATTATGTAAAGTTTTGCTTGTAATTAATATTTGAGTGTAAATTATAAAGTTTGTCCTTTAAGTATACCTAAAATTATAGATATTGTTCTTAAACTTTCATAATTACACTGAACGTTTTTTATTTAAAAACTTATCACGATTTATGTTTTTTCTACTAATTGAAGTTAACTTTTTCAGTTAGTTTTTTTGTAAAAAAGCATTTTACCCTTACCCCTTAAAGGACGAAATCTGTAATTTTTACTAATCTTTTATTTTTTTCTTTTTATTTTGTTTTATTTACTTTATTTCTCTCTATTTTTTTTTTTTTTCTTTTTTCTCACTACTTTTATTTTCATAAACTTATTTTCTTAATAGTCATTTTACCTTTAACCCTTAAAATGACAAAATGTGTTATTATTAATCTTTTATTATTATTATTATTATTATTATTATTATTATTATTATTATTATTATCATTTTTATTATTATTATTATTATTATTATTATTATTATTTTAGTTTTATTTTATTTTCTTTACTTTTATTTATTTTTAGACCCTTTTGTTTAAAGAAATGATCATAAATATTAGTAGTAATTTTATTTTATTTTTTTTATAAAATGTAATTTTGTTCATAGATTTTTATTTTCTTATAATTCTTTAATTTGTTCATTACCTTTGTAATAAAACTTATAGAAATTAGACAACTAAATTTTTTTTGGAACAAGATTTTTTAATCGTTTCAAGTTATTTGGTTTAGGGTTTATATTCGAAACCGGTTGGAGAAAGTAAGATTTTAGTTTATGACATGAATTTTTATTTTTTTTTGTATTCAATCAAATGGTTTGTTTTTAATATAAATATAATGTGATAGCGCGTTACTTTTATTTAAAATTAAATGTACTAAAATGTTACTAAAGAACTACTCGAAGTTTTTAAATAAATAATCATTCAAATTTTTTTTATTAAATGTACTTTTATTCATGGTTTTATCGACAAAAATAAAGCCAAACCACTTAAAATTAAAACAAAACTGAACCAAACTGTAAGGCCCCGATCCCGGAAACCTCACAGTTGGTCATTCATAGCAATTAAAACATTAATCATTACAAATAATGAGCTTATGCAGCGGAATACGTTTATCAAAAGCCATTCATTTCATTTAAACCTCTGTTGTTGAGCAATACATCATCGTTTAACTGATTGCAAAAGAATTGTTTATATGCATTATAAAACAACAGCAACATAGAATACGAATGGATGTCAGTCTTTCCCTTGCTGAGTAGCTTCACTCTCGTGCCATCCTCAGCAATGATTACCTGCCAACTGAAAATGTATAAAAGTCAGCGTTGCTGAGTGAGCTCTAGTTTTTTTAAAGTAATAAAATACTTTCTATATGTTGTATAAGAAAATACTCTTTTCTGTAAAATACAACTCTGTACTGTATATGCGAGCACGCATCCACTATATGAACAAATAATGTTCGATTTCTATACTGTATGCCTTGTCTGTAAAACTTTAGCTTTATGTTTCACTTTCTGTATGGATCAGTGAGCAATACCCCAACTATATGCGCGATGGAAAACAGGTGATGGGCCATCTATATCCCTCGAAAGGGTCAACTGTATCCCTCGAAAGGGTCAACTATATCCCCCGAAAGGGTAACTGTATCCCCCGAAAGGGTCAACTATATCCCCCGAAAGGGTAACTGTATCCCCCGAAAAGGTCAACTATATCCCCCGAAAGGGTAACTATATCCCCCGAAAGGGTCTGTGTACTATGTACAAGGCCGACCCAATCACCCAGGGCACGCTACAAAGGTCCTGCCATTCTCAATTGATTGACCCTGTGTGCATAAAAGGGTAGCTAACTCGCAGCACAGTTGAGCTAACGACAACACGGTCGTGTCCCCCCTGTAAGCTTGCAAGACTTGTTAACATTTTATTAATGTTCCTCTTCTTTCTTTATTGCTCTTTCATTTTATAATTACGAAATACTTTACGTTACGATAATAACATACCACGTAAAGTCACATACTATGGGTAATAATAATAATAGCAATAACCATAATAAGGAACAATCATAATCAATCATATCATGCATAAAACAACATTATTAATAAGCCCTTAGTCAACCTCGGTCAAATCCCTAAAGCACAGACTCCCAGAAAATTCTGTAAAAATTTCTAAGTCTTAGGCGCATGGGAACTATTTGGGCGCATGAGCCCTATTTGGGCGTTTCATCACTATTTAGGCGCATCAGCCTAACACTTAAACATTTTCACTTTAGGCGCATGAACTCATTCAGGCGCATGGCCACTATTGGTGCGTATGAACACTTAGGCGCATGGGCCACTTGGGCGCATGGGCCACTTGGGCGCATGGGCACTATTGGGGCGCATGGCCCTACACTTAGTCGTCCGACTATTATTTTCTAGGCGCATGGACAACTGTTCAGGCGCATGGGCTATACTTTATCATTTCTAAGGTAATCTTAGGCGCATGGAATACTGTTTGGGCGCATGGATCACACTTAGTTCTTACTATGGCATTTTCAGGCGCATGAACCTTATTTAGGCGCATGGACCTTCTGTACTATATGTTTCCAGTATGTTTTCAACCCAAATCATCGAATCTGTCTGTTCTAAGCTTAATGTGGCTATTCTAACATGAATAACCTATAAGCATACAAGAATCACCTTCATTCATGCACAATGCACACGGGTAAAAATACATGAACTTTATAAAACCATTTTAATACATTTTCAGCCTCATCATTTAAAACAAGTAAAACGGGGTCTAGAACTCACGTGATGCAACTTGGGTATTTCTTCCTTTGAACCCACTTGCAAAGAGTTCCAAAACACCTAAAATCAACACCATACGCACACACCCGAACACAACACAAGCACATAAGTATGAAACCGAGATAAAACCCGTCATAAACATGTAAAAACCACAAATTCTTACCTTGAATTCGACTTCTCTTCTTCTTCTTATCTTCAACCGGGAGTTCTCTGCTCTCTCTCTCTCTCCGAAGAAGATGGTGATGTGAAAAGAGGGTGGGCGGCCATGCCCACCTTTACACCAACTTTACAAGATTTTTTTGTCCTTTTTACATTTTTAGTCCCTCCACTTGGACTTAATTGCCCTTTCTTTCTTTTATTCTTTATTTCTTGTCTTCTAAAATAACCTGATGTTACACAAACAATTATTAAGGGTTTGCTTTACTTTGGTTTGGTTTTACGATTAAGTTTATTGAACATTTTTCAGTAAAAATGCTTAAATACTCCATATACTAAAATATAAAAAATGTCATATACTAAAATCATACGGTCTCTAATAGGTTTCTAATATAAATCGTAAGTCAAACTATTTAAAATAGTTGAAAATTCTTTTACCAAAAAGGTAATAGAAAAACAATGATGAAACAAAATCGATTACTAGTTTAAATTTATAACATAAAAAAATATTGTAAGCTCTCCATCTTGTTCTCGTATGATTAGAAAGGTAGATAACTAATTTTTAAAAATAAAAAATATAATAAATAAAAAAACTATAGATAAATTTATATTTTATAAAAATATTTAAGTAATAATATTTCATATAAGTTTATAAAATAAAAATTGATTAAAACAGATATAGTAAATAAAATAAAAACAAAATAAAAATAATAAAAGATTAAGAAAAATTGCAGATTTTGTCCTTTAAGGGATTAGGATAAAATGGTAGATTCACACAAAACTAACTTCAAAAATTAACTTCAGTTAGTAGGACATAAAATGTGATAAATTTTTAAATAAAGAACACTTAGTGTAATTATCAAAGTTTAAGGAAACGATCCATAATTTTAATCATACGTAAATGACAAAATTTGTAATTTACTCTTAATATTTTATATGCAGGATCTGTATTTTGTCCTGTTATTCATGTATTCTATTTTTCATAAGCATTATCATTATTAACTCAACATTGATTTTACTTGTATTCTTGTATTCTCTAATAACATTATCATTATTAAGTTCAAAATTTAAATTAGTTCATGTATTATATTTTTATTAGCATTATCATTATTATAATTAAGTTTGATTCTAGTTATAAGTTTTTGCATTATCATACCAAATGAAGTATGTTAACGCAATTTCAAAGATGGTTAAAAGAGGATTTTAACACAATGTCATAGATTGTTGTTGTAAACAATGCTGACGTGGATGATGTAGATGAAGAACATGGAATAGAAAATGATATGGATGATGAGTTAAAAAGAAGATGGATTTAGAGATGAAACATAAGTAGATAAACATGAAACACCATATGCTAATTTTCAAGTGCGTTCAACTTATACCAATTTAGAGAGAACTAATTTGACGGTTGATGATAGTTGGATGACATCGTATTTTGAGAGTGAAATGATCTCATTTTTGAGTTGGGAAAAGATTCTTTCAATAACAAGGAAGAAGTTATTAGAGCCATCAAGCTTTACAATATCATGACATTTAAACATTTTGCGATTGTTAATCACGATCAACTATTTGGTCTATAACAGTGGATCTTTTGAAATCACAAAGTATATCGGTCTACATACGTGTTTGTGTAATCACATTAGTTAAGACTGTAACGCCCGGAAATATTCTTTGAAGCCGACGAAAGAGGAAAAAGAAATAAAGTCCAAAGTCGAGGGATCAAACTTGCCAACGAGAGAAACTACGATAAATGGGAGTATAAAAGGGGAGACACCCCATTCTTACCATTTTCAGCCAAGAAGAGGGAGAGGAGAAGAGGAGAAAAAGAGAAGAAGTGTTGGTACGGGTTGGTTCGAGCGGCCAAAATCGACGTGTAGCGTGTCAAATCGAAGCTCTACTCGACGGGATCGTTAAGGTGAGTTCTAGGACCTCTCTCTTACACGATTTTGAATGATTTTGGGGCTGGAACGCATCTGAAAACCCTTTTTCGAGTTTTTGGGTGTAAACCCGTTTTTATGCATTTGTGTATGTGTATGATTCGTTTGGGACTTGATTTCGGGCTTGGGTATGCTTGAATGAGGTCGGGTATGTTTTCCTAAGGTTTAGGATGGTCGATTTGGGCTTAAAATGGGTTTAGATGAGTTTGGAGGCCGAAAACCCTCGGCTGCAGTCGGGATGAACTGCATTCTGCATCAGCTAGGGCTAGGCGACCGACTGGAGGGAGAATGAAGGCCAGTCGACCGACTGGAGGGAGAATGAAGGCCATTCGGCTGACTGGAGGGAGAATGAAGGCCATTTGGCTGACTCGAGGGAGAATGAAGGCCATTTGGCCGATTGGGGGGAGAATGAAGGCCATTCGACCGATTAGGGGAGAATGAAGGTCCAGTCACCCGAATGAAGGCCAGTCGCCGAACGAGGGCCAGTCGCCCGAACGGTGGGCCAGTCGCCCGAACGGAGGGCCAGTCGCCCGAACGGAGGGCCAGTCGCCCGAACGGAGGGCCAGTCGCCCGAACGGAGGGCCAGTCGCCCGAACGGAGGGCCAGTCGCCCGAACGGAGGGCCAGTCGCCCGAACGGAGGGCCAGTCGCCCGAACGGAGGGCCAGTCGCCCGAACGGAGGGCCAGTCGCCCGGACGGAGGGCCAGTCGCCCGAACGGAGGGCCAGTCGCCCGGACGGAGGGCCAGTCGCCCGAACGGAGGGCCAGTCGCCCGGACGGAGGGCCAGTCGCCCGGATGAAGGGCCAGTCGCATAGAGGCCAGGTGACTAAAGGGTGTCCATACGCCCAAATGACCGTAGTATTGTCCGACTTTCGGAAAGTGCAGACTTAGACATGGACCCTCAGGGTTGTAGATGATGAGATGGGCATGGATGATGCAAGACGATGTATGATGATGAGTTGATGACGATGATGTGTATGATGTTATGTGTGATGTATGCCTGGCAGTGCGTGTGAGGCATTGTATGTCAGATGTGTGTTATGTATGTATGATGATGCCTGTACGGTGATGATGTATGTTTATGGTTATTGTATGTTCCTTATTATGTATGTGTGTCTTCCCTTGGCTTTGCGTTGAACATAATGAATGTAATGAAAGTGTTAAGTAACCTAAAGTGGAAGATAATGAAAAGAGGAACGTAATGAATGAATGCGAGCATAAACGAATGAATGAGAGTAAGGATGGCTTGCGAAAGAAAGAAAGGAGGTTCACGACTCATTGAGAGTTGTTACCTCAACTGTGTGTGTATCATAGCGTGCGATCTTGGCTTACTCACAAGGGGACATAGACAGTGGGAGTTCAGTTTTAGTAACTGCTCCAATACGTGCGATATGGTATTTACCGTGTGGTATGTAGCGTGTGATTTTGGCTGCCTCATGTGGTTTATGTAGCATGCGATCTTGGCTAACCCATGAGATGGCGTGCGATTCTGGCTAAACCCCGAGAGTTCTCACACGCACAAGGGGGAGTCGGTCTTCGTGACCACTCCAATGGTACGATTGGTGCGATATGTGCGATGGACGACATAAGGGTAGCATGCGCTTTTGGCTGCCTCATGTAGTTTATATAGCGTGCGATCTTGGCTAACCCATGGGATAGCATGCGATTCTGGCTTCCTTATGTGTGCGATCCGTGCGATATGTAGTTCGGGTACGATGATGCGAAGGTGCGATCTGAGCAAAAGTGCGATAATGAATGAACGGGATCCTTGTCATTCGACCTCAGTAATCATAGTTGAGTGCAATGAGGAGGGTAAAGCTTGACAGGATCTAGATGAGAAATGAATGATAATAAAAGTATGAAATGTGCGAACGTGCGCTATGTATGTAACGAACGTTAATGAATTATCATAATAATGTGCGATACAGATCCTTATCATTCAACCTTAGTAATCGTGGCTGAGTGCCACGAAGAGGGTAAAGTCTGACCGAATCTCGAGAAAAGTGAAAGATAATGACATATGTTGAATGAACGAAAGTTAAAGAACGTAATGATGAAGATAATAATGATATTATCTATGTGTACATATGATGTATGATCACGAGCGAATGTAAAGTATAGTATGAATTTAAAAGAAAGTAAAAGAACGGTTTTACAAAAGAAAAGTATGTTTTATTTATAAAACTAGAAGTCACTCAGCAACGCTGACTTTGATGTGTTTCCAGTTGGCATACATGTTGCTAAGGATGGCACGGGGCGGCTACTCAGCTTATTATGGAGGGCATCCAACATTATAATGCTTTTGTAAAAGAAATTGTGAAATGAACGGTTGTAATGTTTTGCAAAAGTATTTTGATGAAATGAAGATATTGTTTTTAATGTTTCCGCTGCAATGTTTTATGAAAGTGAAATGAAATATTATGTTTTAAGAGCGATGAGGATCCAGCTGTAAGCGTCCTGGAAACGGGGCCTTACAAAGACCATCCAAACCTAGTTGCAAGCTTGATTGCTCAAGAAATTCAACATATTATAAAAGAGCAACTTTCTATTAGTATCACTACTTTAAGAGCTTAAGTAAATGAGAAGTAAGGCTATACTTCTTCATACAAAAAGGTCTGTGTAGGAAAACTAAAGGCAGTTGAAAAAACATTTAGGGATTGGGAAGAATCTTATATTATTTGACCCAAATTTCTAGAGGCAATAATGTTTAATCCAGGGACCATCATTGAATGGTGTGTTTTAAGATATATTGGTGTAGATCAAGTGGAATTTAGACATATGTTTCGGCCATTTTCTCCTTCCATCAATGGATTTAAGCATTATCAGATTTAAGCATTATCAACCTATGATTAGCATCGATGCCACACATTTGTATGGTAAGTATACATGAAAGATGATGATTGCAATGGGAGTTGATAGTAACAATCACATGTTACCCCTTGCATTTGCTATCGTTGAAAACGAATCGTACGCTAGTTAGAATTGGTTCCTTTTTCGTGTCAAGAAACAAGTGGTAAAAGATACTAAAGGAATATGTTTAATATCTGGTCATTATAATGGAATCATAATATTATACAATATTATTAGGGTTATTTGTATGAGCCCATGGGTCCAATTAGGTTTTAGGGTTTGTATTATATTATTTATATATTGTAAGCAAACCAATTAATAATATTCAATTCATCTTTTACCATCTTATTTGGTATCAAAGCCTTAGGGTTCTGGTTAATGTCTTCCTTGACAAATACAAAAAATAAAAACCTAAGTCATTTCCACCAAGTTCAAACCCTATACAGGGCGGTGTGCCGCCACTTGTCGCCGCCACCCTATCCCACCTTCCTTTCCTATTTTGTTCTTATTAATATTTCTAGTAAGATTCAAACTTAATATTTATTCTTTGGTACGTTCATCATCATTATCTTGGTTCGTTCCTAAATTGCGACTCCAGAATTAGCGATCGCTTCTTTTTCTTTTTCCTCGTTTATCGGTGTTTTAACCGCACCAAGGACCATGATCCACAGTCACCAATCTCAAACTAGAGTTTGATTTAATATTTGTATTCATTTTTGATCGACACATCTTATCTCTTTAGCTACGGGTCCAAGAGATCACCGTCTGACCATGGTCACCGGATTGGCTTTTATTTCTCTTTATGTATCTATAGATCTCATCTCTTGATCTACGTATCTAAGAGAGCATTGCCTGTTAGCCTTCACACATCATGAATTATTAGGGTATTCAGTTATTGACTTATCATTCCGAGAATCAAGAACAATGAATTATCCATGTCACATCCCGACGGAAGCATAATATACTTGGATGTGACTTTTTAGCTCAGAACACATTGATTACAAAAAATATAACAAATAATATAATAAGTGTCATAACATAGCATTATCATAGATAAGTAAGAGTTTGGGTTACATCATAACTAAATTTACCAAAATCTAATATAACCCTATTATAAAGTTTTATTAACTGCTACATCTTCAGTAGTAGTGGAAGTGTGCATCCACAATCAAACTAAAATCATACATGTCACAGTTAATTTAACATAAACTCTTCCCATCACCTCACACCATCCATTGTAAACATCATATGAGAACATAATACTTTAGTCATTACGAAAACCTAAAAAAAAATACTCAAAACAGTCAACATAATATTGATGAGAACACAAGTCGGATTTCTTAAACAAAAAATATATATTGATGCAACGTATAAGATTACAACTAAACCTACTTACATGCCAGATGATTTATAATTGTCACATATATAAATCACAAAAATTCGATAATATAGCATCACAACACTTATCCTGTTGGTACATGAAATATTTTCCCAAATAGCACTACCTATATTACCGGACGGTTCCACATCCGAACCAATGGTTGTAATGTAAGGCAAAATGACAGTAATCTCAGAAAAATCTCATTTATATTAACATCAATCACAAAATAGTATGATTTTTCCTTAAAAATCATAAATATAAAAGGGGCTATGTTACTCATTTTTATTCCAACAAAAATCCTAAAAAATATTTATAGGTTAAAGTTAAATAACATTTCTTTAAAACTTTTAGCACTTGTAAATATTTATTTCAAAACAATAGTTACAGTTATTCATATATTACTAAATTTGATAGCAGTATATCCATAAATCCTTTTTATTATATAAAAATTTCAACTAGTAACTATTACAGTTGATTTTTAGAATTTTTAAAATATTCAAATAAATCAGTAGAAATATCTATGGCTTCTCAAAATTTACTAAAATATACCAGGATCTATATTCTAAAATCTATATTACCCCATAAATTTTTTGGGGTAATTGCATATATCCCTCTCTAAACTTGTGAAATTATATATATATCTCCAAAGCATGCATAAAATGCATTGTATTTATGCATTGAATGATTTTAATTCATAATAATAAATTTTCAATGATTTTTACCAATTTTACAGTAATCAGCATAAATAAAAAAACATCTCCAAAATTCTGAATTTTACATAAACTGTTCTAATTAACATACCATATTTTATGTAAAATTTTCATAATGTAACTTAGTGTTTAGATATTTTTCCAAAATTCCTAATTATAGAATTCTCTAAAATATATAACTCAGGCATATATGCGAATTAAATCATGAAATTTATTCTACAATTCCTATAAAATATAAGGATTATCATATAATTATTCTAGGTCTTTACCAGGTTCAGAGCTCCTAGACGATAATTTCCTTTCATTAAGTTAAATAAATTATATAAATTAATTTAATTATTATAGTTACATCAAAATTCACAGAATGTTATTTTTAGTATTTTAAAACTAGTTTCTAATTTTTTTCCACAAGCACAATCATTAAAGTATTTGATCCAATTCATCAGGAATATTAGGTTTTTATCCTTTTTGTTTGTAACTTTTATGCTAAAGCCTTTTCTTATAAAGAGTTTTCTTATTTTTAACCTCTATTTTTACTGATTTAAAAGAAAATCAGAGATGATGTGATTTCATGATTATTCTTCATGATTTGTTTTTCAAGAGTTAGATCATATTTGTTTATTTAAATACATAGGGATCTTTTAAAGATGGTTAGTGATGTTTTTTTAGAATCTAACCTTTCTTGAAAGAGTATTTGAGGCTTGATGATTCAGTTGAGGTGGTCTTCAAGCTCTTGAACTCGCGATGGTGATAGATGAGAAGATGATGATGAGATGGTTGAAGTTATTAACTTGAGAACCGAGAGAACAAGGGTGAAGAATGTTTGGTGTTTGATGGGATTGTGAATCCCTTCGGTCAAAACTCTTGTAGTGGGGTTTAGCCATCATTACTTCTAATACTAGGGTGGTGAGGTGGTATTTTTAGGGTGTCTTAGTCGACTGATGGAATAGGTGGTGGGTTTGGGGTGTGGTTTGGTGGCTAGAGGGTGCTAGGTGACCAATTCTTGGACTTAGTCAATATCTTAGTGTTAATCCTATTAGAGGTTAATAAATCTTGTTTTGTTAACCCTTAATGAGCCGAGCACAACATAAGTTAATTTATGTTTATTGATGATCCAAGTTTTTGAGTTGGATTTGTATGTTAGTTTGATGTTGAAGTGCTCTTATGATTGGTTTGATTTTAGTTTGTTATCAATTTTATAAAGATCAATTTTGTTGGATGAGGTTTTATGAAGCTTAATGCTTAGTTTTTATATATTTAGATGAAGAAATTAATTCAACAAGCAACAAGTCATATTACCTAGATTACAAAGTTAACAAGTTCATATGCAAGCGCACGTAAATAATTATGCATGGATGTATAAATAATTATGCATGGATGTATGCATGCACATATATATACATAACCAACTAAACACAAAACATTTATAAGGAGAGAGTCAAATAAAACTTATCTTTGTGATTTCTCAATGAGGTGTGTATATATATATATATATATATATATATATATAAATCAATGGTATTAACTTATCTAACCTGAGGGTTGTCACAATCAAGTAACTACAGATAGTACAATCAACCAAAATATGCATAACAACATCAAGCACGATATCGTTTGTTGGCAAAAGTTTAGATAGTGGAGCCGATTGAAACATGTTTATATTATTAATGTTATTGTTATCATTATTATTATTATTGTTGTTGTTGTTGTTGTTGTTTTATGTTTTTTGTTTCACATCATAGCATGGGGTTACTTCTACTACAACTGCGGGAGAGTATTAGATAATATTATTAGGGTTATTAGTATGAGCATGAATCTAGGGTTTTAAGATTTGTATTATATTCTTTATATATTGTAACCAAACTTATTAATGATATTCAATCAGTCTTTTACCATTTTACACCTAAAAACAGTTAATGAACAAGGATCTCCTTAATTAGAGCCATAGGGTTTCCACTGGTATTGTTTATTAACTTTTATTATATAACCTGTAACCCTTTGTAATTTCGTTAAATAAAATTAACATTGTTATATTCTTGTAAGGACCTTTTTGCCATTTAATGAAACTTTGTGGGCTCATTTATGCAAGTTTCTTTATTAATTTAAAAGTTGATAAATTAGTTCATTAAATAATAATAATAGTAATTATAACTTTTGCTATTTATAAAACTTAACATTAAGTTATAATAATAAAAATAATAATAGTAAAATAAAATGAAAATAAAAATAATAATCTATAAAAGTTAAACAATTAATAAATTATGAAAATATTTAAAACTTAAAGTTTAAATAAGTCCAGGAGATATTTATGCAAATTTGGAAACTTAAAATAGAAGTTTTATACATAAAATATTAAGTTGAAAACCACAGGGACTGAAGTTGTAAATATTCAAAATCCAAACCCCCTCCCTTCTTTTCCCTTGTGTTTTCGGTGACCTGCCTCGGCCACACTCCGGCGACACCCCCAAACGCCCAAATCAATTGATTTTGTTGCAATTAAACCATCCCCTTTTGAACATGAACATGGATCGAACCTCTAACCACTATCAACTTGATTGAAACGGTTGTTTCATTAAAAAGCATTCAAAACCGAAACCACAATCAAGATTCACCCGTGGCAACCCTCAAATCGAGTTAAGGATCAAATTAATGCATTTAATTGTGTTTAAAACAACATTAATCAGGGGAATTGGAATCAAAACCATCCCGACCTACAACCCATTCGAAGACCCCTTTTCGATCAATCTAACCTAAAATTAAGAGATGGCTTTTACTCCTCATGTTCCCCTGAAGCTTAGAAAAGCATCAATTGGATCGATAACACCAACGTCATCACGATCATACTCTACTGTTGGTCGCGGTTATTCCATCTTCTTCCTCATCATTCTCAAACAAAATCGGGTAAGGTAAACACACCCTTACATTCGTTTGTGCATGGGGAACAAAAGCACAATGGTTAATTTGATTAACATATTTGATTGGTGCTCTAATTTGGGAAAACCATACTAGGGTTCATAAAGCATTTTTTTAATAAATTTAATCATAGAAAAATCTTAATAATTATATATATCATCTTTGTATAGTTTGTATATTTTTAAAATCATCAAATTATTTTCTGCAATTTTTTTAAAATTAAATATTTATATATAATTTTTAATAAAACAATATAACAAAAATTATTTTATTTTATTACTTATAAAATGGATTACAAATGATAGTTTAAATTAATAAATTATTATTGGTCCAAACGTTACCTTTAATTATTGTTTGAATCATGATTATTTCAAATAATTATAAAAATTTATTTAAACTTTATAATTAAACTTTACTAATTATTATAAATGAGTTACTTTCATTTTTTATATTAAAATACTTAAATAGTATACTTCTTTTTCATTGAATCCAAAATATAAGTGATTCCATTTGTTAAATTTATTTATTTGTCAAAAGCCCCAAACTCCAATTGAAACCCTAGTTCACATATAAGTTGTTAATATTACATTTAAAATAAATTTTGAAACTTATATGCTTAGGTATCTTGTAAAAGAAATCGTTAGAGCATCATTTAATTACTTGATATTACCCTTAACATCAACTTATACAACATGTGAGTTTTCATGCCCCTCTTTTACCTTATTTCACACCTTTTGGGGTGAAACATGTTAATGTATAAACTTGCACTTGTAAACGCCTTGAAACTTGTATATGCACTAGCAATTCATCTTTAGTCTTGTTATGATTATTTGTAATATTGTGAGACTTATATGATAGACATTATATGTTGACAAGCATTAATTATTGCTAGCCTAGCGATGTCATAGATCTATGGGCCATAAGCCTATTTGGTGCTAAAGCCGAGTTTATTGTCGGCTCCTGATGACATACGACTTATTCATCATGGGAACCAAGTACACTTAGCTAATATTTATAACTTGGAATGGATATATTTGTCAAGGTTTGATTGTAGCTATATGTTATCTATAAACTTGCTTTATTCGTAACCGTTGACATGAATTGCTACTTCTAAATTTAAAATACACACACACACACACACACATACACACACACACACACACACACACACACACACATATATATATATATATAATATATATATATATTATATATATATATATATATATATATATATATATTATTGCAGGATCGGTGTTTGTCACTTAAACACAATGTTTTTCTCTCAAACTCAACTAGAATCACACTCGGGTAGAGTCAATAAGAGTTGATCACAATATAAAAAGTAACTAAGAACACAGAAAGATAATTTTCAAGATACTTTTATATATTGATTCTCAACTCAAAATACAAAGACTCTTACAAGCAGAAGATGATCTCTCACTTAGTTACAATGAGTTTCAAAGAGTACCTATATATAATACTATCTACAGCCGGATATACTTTGATACCAGCTGGGATCCTTTAGCTAAAGGCTATACTATAAGACTGTAGTTTAAGGTATCTCGGATAAAGTCTTATCTGAGATTTGGTAGTCAGGACATGTCCCTGACTTACCTTTTGTCACCAACTAAAGTTGGTAACATGTACTATCATGAAAATGTAAACTGTGGAATAAAGTATGGTCAACAACATGGTTCTTTAGGAAGAAGCCATGCTGTATCAGAAGTCTGCAGCGGAGTGTCAGAGACCATACTTGTGTCCACTGTTATAGCAGTGTCTTTCGAAGGTTAAATGGCTTCGGAAGAGTAAGTACTTCTGAAGCCACTTTATACTTCGGAAGAGGCTGCTTCCTCCAAGGCTTGGAGTCTTCTTTTTTTCATCATACTTCGGAAGTAATCTTCACTTTAGTCTTCTAAGTCTTGAACTTCGGAAGTATGCATTTGTTTTCGGAAGTAGAGTTCTGTCTTTGGAAGTTGGTATTTTCCTTTGTCTTTGGAAGAACTCTACAACCTTCGGAAGTTCCATGATAAGCTTCGGAAGCCTTTGCATGCAGCACCAAAATAACTTAAGTGATCTAGTTTTGGTTGCATTAGCCTTCTTCTTGATCCAACAAACTCCCCCTAGGCTGATGCTACCAAAACTTCACTTATCTCTACTTCTCAAAACTTTCAGCACCAAAAAGAGCAAATATTTGTCTGTCTCTTTGTTCTTCCCTGATGTGGTGCTGAGAAGTTTGTATAGATCCTTGGTAGACAGGAAATCCAGTCTGTCATCTTGGATAACATGTACCCTTTGTTGTTGCCCTCTGAAAAGAGCTAGTTGATGGGAAGTGTAATCATATTCGCATCAAACTATAGGTTCCAATTCAGGACCTTCCACCATCTGTAGAAAGGTAGCACCTTTGGTGGGAGATCTTTCCTTGTCTTCCTGTCTTCTCAACTTCAACTCTTCTTCAATCTTTGCCTTTGCAGTTAGCTCAGCTACATGAAGACTTCTGATATGATTTCTGATGAGTGCAGCAGTTTCAGAGTTGGAGGGGTTGGAGAATGGATTCTCTGCTAACTCAACAATGTCGAATCTGCTGGAGTGTAACAGAGAGGTTGCATTGAGTCTGTTGATTTCACCATTCTCTCTTTCCATAACAAAGTTGTGAGAAGGTTCATCGAACCTCCACTGGATTATCTTCCTTCTAGGCACAAGAGACTGACTAGGAATCTTGTCCTCTTTTCTTGTATCCAGCAGAGTCACCAGTTTCCTTCTAAGCTTCTTTTCTTCCTTATTTAAAGAGTTTGAATTGAGGCCCAAAAGTCTTGCAGTCTGGTCCAAAGTTTCTCTAGGCAAATCAAGGAATCTGTCTCTTGTGATGGAACTTGAAGATCCGTCTACATAGGTGATGTTAACAAAGTCTTCTACACAAGAGACTTCGCTCAAAGTAGTGCAATTAGTGAGCTTCGTCTTGATTGCCTTAAACTCCTCAAGGGAGAGATGTTGAGAAGGTTGAAGGGATGGTTTGGATGGTAATTGGGCAGTTTTAGGCTTAGAGGTTCGGCTAGTGTTTTGGGTTGGATAATGGGAAGTTTAGGTGGTTGAGGTGAGGGAGTAGGTGAGGGTAGTGATGTGGGTTCAGGGGTGAAAGGTTTAGGTTTAATGGTGAATGGTGAGGGTGAAGGTTTAGGTTGTGGTTGGGTAGAAGCAGTGAAGGTCATCCCTTTTACCCTTCTATACATCTCTTTCCTTTTCCCCATCCGGATGTCAGCCTTAATTTCACTGACAATCCGTTGGAGTGTCCTTTCAGACATAGGACCCACCTGCCTACCAGAGAAACCATGAGCCCGAAGATAGTCCTTCATCCAGGCTTTCTCAGTGAGCTTCTTGGAGGCAGTGACCCTATCCCCTTCTTCCTTCTTCTTCTCTCTCTGGCCTTTTCTTTTGCAACCTTCTTCCTTTCTTTCTCCATTTGATCCTGCTCTTTGTTGTAAATCCAGAGGATCGTATCATCGTTTCTGGAGAGAGTTCTTGAAGATCAAAGCCTCTGGAGAGTAGGAAGTTTATCCTACCTCTCCTCAGCTGCAATTCAGCCTCCTTTTGTTTCTCTTCCTCTATCTCCAAGGCCAACCTGGCTTTTTCTTCAAGTCTCAGCCTGGTTGCCTTCTCCAGATCCACCAACTCCTCTAATGGTAGCAGGAGTGTTTCTTCATGGCAGCTCCTATTTCAATGAGCTGGTCAATGATCTGCTCTCTTTTTTTATTGATGACAACCTCCTGATTGGAAGCAGCTGCTTTTGTACAGGCAGCTAGAAACTTTTCAGTCTGAAGTCTTCCTTTCTTTTTAAGTTTCTCAATCTTTTCCTCTTCCTGAAGCTCTTCCGTAGTCATCTTCCTTTTTCCTTTGTCTTTTGAAGATCCTGACTGTGGTGGTTCTTGGAGAGAGGTTTCTGATTATGAGAGAGTCAGAGATGGTGTCTGAGATGGAGGTGCAATTGGAAAGTCCTCACTTCTCACCTCAGATGCCATTTACAGGATAGCATCTGTGATGATCAGTTCCTCGGTCATTTTGAATAGTCCTTCCACAACTTCTATTTCAGCTTCGAAAGATTCAGCTTGTTCTTCCGAGGCTTTAACTTCAGCTTCGGAAGTTAAAGGAGATGCAGATTCTGTCCCAACTGTTTCAGTTGCTAGGCCATCAGTTCCCATTTCCCCTTCGAATTGAATCTTAGGTTCCATGAGGACCTTAGGTTGACCAACTTCTTCCACAGTAGTAGAAGGTGCAGTCAGCCTTTGAAGCTCTTCTGCTCCAAAGTAGATCATTGCAGCATTATGGCTTGGCTGCTCAAAGGAAGATCTTAACAGAAACTTGGTGAAGAGTCTGTAGAGATCACTGAGCATCCTTGGATCAATCTGAAGAGTGA
This sequence comes from Flaveria trinervia, assembly GCA_025506515.1. Taxonomy (NCBI): domain Eukaryota; kingdom Viridiplantae; phylum Streptophyta; class Magnoliopsida; order Asterales; family Asteraceae; genus Flaveria; species Flaveria trinervia. Next base: position 89,224,650 of record CM046445.1, on the reverse strand, counting down.
CTTGAGATGTTTCAGGTGTAGAGATGATGGGAGAAGAAGATGTTGAAGTTGAAAGGCGGCTCTGTGGTTTCTCATGTGTTTGTCTTTGAACATTCTCCCCTTTTTTGGTAGCATAATCTTGAGAGCTAGATGAGCTGGAGGAGGAAGTCAGTGAGACCTGAATAGGTACATGCCTAATAGACCTCTCTATCTATTTTTCAGCTAGTTGAGCCTTGAGATTGTCAATCTCAAGTTGCTGAGTGGCAGACCTTGCCTCTAAAGTCCTAACCAGAGATTCCAAGTTTGAGACTTTAGAAAGAAGATCTTGAATGAGGAGTTGCAGGCTTCCCTCATCTTCTTTCGAAGAATCACGGGGAGATGAGGTAACATACATAGTATGTTCAGCCGTAGATTCAGTCTGAGAAATGTTACCACTGTCCACAAGGTCCATTGAGGCACCTTCTGTAGTGGCAACTGAATCTACATGAGTCCCCTCCACATCAGTGGGACTCACCTCAGTTGTTGGTTGCTGATGGGGGCTAGAGATAAGGGATTTCTCCGGGCTCTGTTGATCTTGGAGAGGGTGTTGTAGATCAACTTCATTGCCATGGAGAGATATTATCTCTTCATCAGTTTTAAACAGAAGGTGAGTGAAAGATAGGGAGGGTAATCCTACTGACCCGGGACTTTGGTCAATGTCTACAGGCATTGAGCCTCTGGTGGGCTGTCCCTTCTTAGCATCTCAGAAGAGTGTAAATACTCATTCTGAGGGCTGCTGGTTTGGGTGTCTAGCTCATGGGTTTAAGACTGAGGAAACTCAAAACCCAAATTAAGGTCAAAAGAGAAGGATGGAGAGACCTCTGACTGAGTGGGAGCCTATGTTTCCACTCTAGTCTTTTTGGATTGAACAGGAGGGGCTTGTTCAATCAGAGTAGATTAAACAAGGGTTCGTTTGGGGCGTCTTTGATAAGTGATGGTGATGGGTGGAGAAGGTAGTGTTGGAATTGTGGTGGAGGTTGCTGGTGTGGGTTCATCACCTGTGGGGTGAACAGGGATGTCACCAGGAGCTATGCGCTCAATCATACCTGGAAGCAGAGCAGTGTGACTTCCAGTGAAGTTGGTGGACATCTTCTTCAAGGTCTTGAAGATGGAAGGCCGCATTGGGGGACAGTCAGAGTAGCTGCACAGACAAGCATGCTCTGGTCCAACTCACTATTGATTATGTGTTGATGGAATTTGGGATACATGAAGAATGTCTCCCTTTGCAGATTCCCTATTAGATTTGAGAACACAAATCGTGAGTAATTGAAGCGCTGGCCTCTCACCAGTCCATGAACTAAGCATCCTAGTTCATAAGGGAGTTGATCCCATCCTCCGAATTTGTTGGACAAGCAATGAAGAACAACATGCAGGAGGAACTTCCAATTGTAGGAGAAGTTGAACTTGTAAATAGTCGACCTGCTGATGTCTCCACCATATCTTATTAGGATATAAGTGCTATCCAAATCTTCCTTTGGGAATTCAGTAGGAGCTCCTTCATCATGAAGCTCAAGGTGCTCCCTAATGAGTTGTTCAGTGATGATCAATTCCTGTCCGCAGATGCTGGACCGCAGTACACGAATCGCATTAGGGTTTCAACCGGACCATGTTCCCAATATTCTGCCATTTGGTTGGAGTAAATAGTGGGGTTAACGGTAAGGGCAGTGTAGTAGGTTGATTGGGTGAGAAAGGAGATGATTTCAGAGAAGTCAACATCTCTTGAAGAATCAAGAAGTGCGACTTGGTTGTGCTGAGGGTTGAGTGCCATTTGGAAAGATGAATATGAATGATTTGAGCTGGGGTAAAGTTAGAGAGGAGAAATTTCTAGGGCAGTAAAATTTTCAAGTAAGAAAATGAAATTGAGTAGTCGAGATTATTTAAAAGATTGTGGAATGGCGATAATGGGGGGTTAGGATAAGGTGATGTGATGGTTTAGTGGATGAAATGACAGCGGCCGTAAGGTTAAAATCAGTTAAATAATCCGACATCATTAACAAAATCTTTGCTTTTTACAGTTTGGGGCCCAAGAGATTTACGTTACACAGTGAAATCTCTCTTCCGAGTGTAAAACATTTCCGAAGGTAACTTGTCTTCCGAAGGCAATTCTTACTTCCGAAGCCAAAACTTTGCTTCCAAAGGTTAAAGTTGATTCCGAATAGAGAATTTGTAAGTTTCAGAAGTAGATCTGATATACAATCAATCGCTTCTTCCGAGGCCAAAAATTCTGAATCCATAGCAGTTGAGCACAGCACTAGCAACAGCAATGTATTCAGCTTCAGCAGTTGATGTAGAGACACAAGATTGTTTCTTGCATTGCCATGAGATGATCCTTCCACCAAGAAATTGACATCCTCCTGATGTTGATTTCTTGTCAACATTGCAGCCTCCATAGTCACTGTCAGAGTATCCATAAAGATTGAAATCCTTGTTTCTGGGATACCAGAGACCTAGTTTAGGTGCTCCTTTGAGGTATCTGAGGATTCTCTTAACAGCATCTAGGTGACACACCTTTGGAGCAGCCTGATATCTTGCACAAATGCAAGTAGCAAACATGATATCAGGTCTACTGGCTATTAGATACATTAGAGAACCAATAATTGCCCTATACTGATGTTGATCAGTATCCTCCCCCTTAAGGTTAGGACAAAGATTATGGTTTCTGGGTATGGGTGTCTTGGCAGGCTTGCAATCCTTCATCTCAAATCTTTCTAAGATGTCAGAGAAATATTTAGATTGATTAATGAAGAAACCTTCCTTCATTTGATTTACTTGAATTCCAAGGAAAAAGTCCATTTTTCCCATGGAGCTCATCTCAAACTTTTTCTTCATAATGCTCTCAAAGTTCTTGCACATTTGGTCATTTGAGGAACCAAATATGATGTCATCAACATAGACTTGTACGAGCAAAATGTCCTTTCCAGATCTTTTGATGAAGAGAGTCTTATCAATGGTACCTCTAGGGTAGCCATTCTTCAGAAGAAACTAAGACAAAGTCTCATACTACAGCCTAGGTGCTTGGTGCAGCCCATATAGATCTTTATCCAATTTGCACACATAGTTGGGGTGCTGTGGATCTTCAAATCCTGGAGGTTGGCATACATAGACTTCCTTGTCTATATCCCCATATAGAAATGCACACTTGACATCAAGTTGGTATACTGTGAAGTCCTTGGATGCAGCATAAGCAAGGAAGATCCTAACTGCCTCAAGTCTTGCAACTGGTGCATAGACATCGTATAATCGATTCCTTCCTCTTGAGTGTATCCTTGAACTACAAGTCTTTCCTTATTCTTGATGATCAAGTCTCTATCATCTCTCTTGTTTCTGAAAACCTATTTGGTGCCTATAGGTACTTGACCAGATGGTAGCGACATAGGTTCCATACCTCTGTCTCTTGAATTGAAGCAGCTCCTCTTGCATTGATTCAATCCAGCTACTATCTTTCAAGGCATCTTCTACCTTCTTGGGTTCCATCTGAGATAGAAAGCATGAGTACAAGCAAACATTTCCTTGATGAGTCTATCCTCTTGTTCTCACACCCTCAGAGACATTCCCTATGATGTTCTCAGTTGGATGAGTGTTGTGAATCCTAAGACGAGGAATCATTTCCAGTTACAGAGATAGATCCAAGTTAGACATATTCTGCTCAGGAACTGGAAAACTCTATCCAGCTGCTGTTTCAAAGTCATTCAATGATGACTGATTGAATGAATGAGAAACATCATCAATAGTTGGCTGTGAAGTAGTATTAACAGTTGCCTGTTCCTTCAAAATACTACTTCCTTCTGCCTAGTGTTGTGATGGATCACTTGATGAGTTTTGAGGCTCAGTAGGTGATTCACTTGTTGAGGCTTCACTATTCCTTGATATAGTTAAACTATCGGATGTGTGAATAGTGGAAGCTTGATGTATTGCAACACTTGGAGAATTTGGTCTAGGCCTGGGAAGCTCAAACAATTGATTATTAGCAGCAACATCAACATCATTTGGAGAACCTATCCCAACTGAAACATTCTCACAAGAGGGCTTAGAATAGTTTGGAAACAATTCTAAGTCAAAGATGTGATCAGGTCCATTCCCCCTAACACAAGGAGTGTGCTCATTAACAACTATATTGGATGACTCCTTAAATTGTTGATTCTTAATGTTGTATACTTTGTAAGCTTTGGAGCTAGAAGAATATCCAACAAAGATAGCATCATTCGAATTTTCAGCAAATTTTGCTAAATTGTCCCTTGTGTTAAGTATGGTACACCAGCTACCAAGGACCTTAGAAAGCCAATGAACGGTGGCATCTTGTTCCATAGCTCATAAGGGGTTTTTCCATATGGCTTAACTACAAGAACTTTGTTCTGCACATAGCATGTAGTGCTAACTGCCTCTGCCCAGAATGTTAGAGGTAGCTTTGAATCAACTAACATAGTTCGAGCAACCTCAATAAGTGTCCTATTCCTCCTCTTAGCAACACCATTTTGTTGAGGAGTTCTGGGAGCACTATATTGTCTGGCAATCCCTTTTGAGTTACAGAATGAGTCAAGAACGAAGTTCTTAAACTCAATCCCTTGATCACATCTAATTATTTTAACCTTGTGATCAATTTGATTTTCTATTTTAAGAATATTAGATTTTAATGTTTCAGCAGTTTCATCTTTAGTTCTTAAAAAGAATACCCACGTGAATCTTGTAAAATCATCAACTATCACAAGGCAATATGATTTCTTCCAATGCTCATTATACTTGTGGGACTAAAAAGATCCATGTGCAATAAGTGTAATGGAGTAGTGATAGAGTTAACACATTTGGATTTATGAGATGTCCTGTGTTGTTTCCCTTTCAGGCATGCAACACAGTTGTTTTTGTAGAAAAACTCCTTTTTAGGCAAACCATGTACCAAGTTATTTTTAGCCAATTTATTCATTGTATTAAAATTTACATAACACATATTTTATCCACAGTGTTGACTCATCACTATCAGCTTTGGAAAAAAAGCAAGCTACTTCACCCATTGGGGAAGCATTGTTCATATCAAGCTTGTACATATCCCCTTTCTTGGGAGATCTAAGAAGCACTAATTCCGGAGGAATTGTCATCCCTGGTTTGAGGATAATGCACTCATGTTTTGTGAATAACATTTTATGCTTTTGATCACAAAATTGAGAAACACTTAATAGATTGTGTTCAAGCTGTTTGACAAAATGGACTTTGTCAACTTTTAACTTACCATTGGATATACTCCCTCTGCCAGAAATATATCCTCTGGCCTCACCTCCAAATTGGACAGGACCTCCATCATAGTTCTGAAACTATTGAAGTAGAGATCTGTTCCCTGTCATGTGCCTGGAGCATCCACTATCTACAATCCATACATTGTTGTTCTTGTCAAATGGATGTTCCTGCACATAAGATGAGATTTCAGTTTTGATTGGAAACCCAAGACTTGCTGGTCTTGGGTTCTTCCAAGGATAATGACATGAGTGAACCAAATGATATGCATGGGGGTTCAACAGAGGTCTTTGAAGAAGAAGTTTGGGCTACAACATCTTCCTTGATCTTCCAGTCCACCCTTTCGCTGATCTTGGAGGATGAGCTTGTTGAAGCTTTTGCAGCATGGTCTTCTTCCGAAGCTTCTTTCTTTTTGGAAGAAGTCCTCACCACCTTTTCTTCCGAAGCAGTCTTCTTCTGGGATGGTTTCAAGGGAGCTTTCTTGTTCTTCTGAACCTTAGTAGCTGTTGCTTCCGAAGCCATTTTCCCTTCGGAAGAAGGAGTTTCTTCCTAAAGCAACTTGGCTTTGGAAACTAGCTTTCCCTTCTTCACCACTTGAACCGTATGGAAGGGTCCAAATGTGAAACCTTCCCTGACTCCTTCTTTTCTAACATTATTTGCATAATGTGTGCTTGCAGGATTGTAGTCACAATCTTTTGCCATGTGATTTTGCAAGCCACACATGATGTATGCAATGTTAGTCTTTTAGGAAAGTGAGGGTTGATGTTTCTTGGTTTTCCTTTCTTCGTCAGCAACTTTCCCTTTAACTTCTGATCCTTTGGTAGGACAGGAATGCTGGTATTACATTCCTTTCCTGAATCAGAAATACCTAACACTTGGAATCCAGCTGAGATAAAGACACTCTTCTGCTTGGGTCATTTTCAGTTTGGATTCAGCCACCTTCTTAGCGTTTTCCTAGCAGCTTTAGCTCTGCTTCTTCTGGCTTTAGTGGTTAGGATTTGGTCTCACAGGAGGTGATGGGTACATCTACCTGTTCCTTCCCTGTTGTGGCCACTATTAGTGCCTCATCCTTCAACTTTGGAAAGAAAGGTCAGCAATTAGAACCTCTTGCTCTTTAGTACCACATCTAGGATGTCTAATAGACTCATAGGAATGTGGTGGAGTAATTTCATTGGTTCCCAACCCTCCTTTGTTTTGATAATAGAGTTTGGAATGGGAGGATGATGCAAGAATAGCTTGGAAGTTCTGCTCAGAGATAGCATGCTTCCTGGCCTGAGCCTCAGCAGTGACAAGCTGGGCTTGAGCCTGAGACAATTTGGATATCAGATCCTTGATTTGAGTCTTGTAGTTGGTGTGTTCATGTTTCAAAAGAGATACAGTTTTCTCTAACTCATCAATTTTCTTTTGATAGTCAGATTCAGCTCTTTTAAAATCAGATTTTAGAATATTTAAAGAGTCAATGTCAGATCTGATTTCCATATTGTAATCCTGATAGAGTTTAACTTTAGCTATACAGGCTAGAGTGCAAAGATGTTCATATACCTGGGCATCATCTGTTCCGGCCATGAGAGCTTGAGCAGGAGTCACATCCTGTACCATGAAGCTCCAATCAACTTCTTGAGCCATTGCAGCTGTTTCAGTTGACTTCTCAGTGGGCTTTGAGGTTGAGGGATGTGTGGAGGCCTGTGGGGTTCCCGGATTGGTCTTGGGAGCCTTGCATTCCCTTGCGAAGTGACCCATTGGTTACAGTTGTAACACTTTGCCTTGGTCTTGTCAAACCCGAACTTGCTGGTAGTTGGGTTTTGAGGGAAATGCCTTCCAGTTCTCTTAAAGAACTTCTTTGCTCTGTAAGTTAAGAGAGCCATTTGCTGGACAATGTCCACGTACTCTACATCATCTGGGCTAAAACACTCAAGATCATCAAAGCAGTATTGAAAATCTCCTGAGTGTCCACCTCCTGAAACAAAAGCACAACTTTCCTGGAAGGAATTGTTTGAGCCTGTTGAGACCTTGGAGTCTCAGGATAAGTGATGTAAGGACCAGAAGAGCAGGATGGCTGCTGTATGTCAGGTAATGCTGAGGTTGTGGGGTTAATGAGCCTTCAACAACCATTAAAGCGTTGCTAGCAGAAGACTCATGGGTCTGCTTGTTTGGTGGCCCTTCTTACTCTCCATCTCTAGACGATATCCATCAAGGATGCCATAGAGCTCAGTCATGGAAAGAGTGTTCAAGTTTTCTGTTCTCTTGATAGAGACACAATAGAATGTCCACTCATTTGGAAGAGTACTCATGAACTTTCTGGTGAGATCTCTAAGTTTAGGAGTGATCTTCACAGACTGAAGGGAAGAGATAAGATCCATGTACCTGAAGTACTGCTGGCTGAGGGTCTCTCCAGCAATATGAGTGAAGTTCTCGAACTGCTGCTTCAGTGAGTCCTTCTTTGAGTCGTTGGAGTTGGAGTACATCTGGGCAAGTGCATCAAACAATTATTTGGCTGTCTTGTAATGCTCGAACCCCACCATGATAGAGTTCGGTATTGTAGTCATGAGAATTGTCATAGCATTGCTGTCGATGTCTATCTTCTTCCTGTCTTCATCAGAATAGTCCTGTATTTTCCTCTTTCTCTATGGCACCATTTCCACCAGTGAGCCACCTTTGGCTTGTACGGTCCATTGACAATAGAGTTCCACATTTTGCTGTCTTGGTATCTAATGAAGCCTTCCATTCTTCTACTCCAAGACCTAAAGTTTTCAGGAGTAATGATGGAGCTTTTGTCATTGTTCCCATCTCTACCTCGGATTTGTTAAGGGCCATTTGAGTGAGTGGGTGGTAGGGAGAGTGAAAAACAGGTTGATTTGGATGGTTAGGTCACGCAATCAAGAGCCTGAGAAGCTCTGATACCAATTGAAGGATCGGTGTTTGTCACTTAAACACACTGTTTTCTCTCAAACTCACCTATAATTTTCAAGATAATATATTGATTCTCAACTCAAAACAAAGACTCTTACAAGCAGAAGATGATCTCTCACTTGGTTACAATGAGTTTTAAAGAGAACCTATATATAATACTATCTACAACCGGATATACTTTGATACCAGCTGGGATCCTTTAGCTAAAGGCTATACTAGAAGACTATAGTTTAAGGTATCTTGGATAAAGTCTTATCTGAGATTTGGTAGTCAGGACATGTCCCTGACTTACCTTTTGTCACCAACTAAAGTTGGTAACATGTACTATCATGAAAAGGTAAACAGTGGAATAAAGTATGGTCAACAACATGTTCTTTAGGAAGAAGCCATGCTGTATCAGAAGTCTACAGCGGAGTGTCAGAGACCAACTTGTGTCCACTGGTTATAGCAGTGTCTTCCAAAGGTTAAATGGCTTCGGAAGAGTAAGTACTTCCGAAGCCACTTTATACTTCGGAAGAGGATGCTTCTTCCAAGGCTTGGAGACTTCTTCTTTTCATCATACTTCGGAAGTAATCTTCACTTTAGTCTTCTAAGTCTTGAACTTCGGAAGTATGCATTTGTCTTCGGAAGTAGAGTTCGTCTTTGGAAGTTGGTCTTTTCCTTTGTCTTCGGAAGAACTCTACAACCTTCTGAAGTTCCATGATAAGCTTCGGAAGCCTTTGCATGCAGCACCAAAATAACTTAAGTGATCTAGTTTTGGTTGCATTAGCCTTCTTCTTGATCCAACACACACACACACACACACACACACACACACACATATATATATATATATATCTATATATATATATATATGTATGTATGTATGTTATATATGTACATTTAACCATGAAAACTCACCAACTTTCAAAGTTGACTTTATTTTTAACACGTTTCTAGAAATGCAGAAGGTTGATGAATAATATGAAGCATTCTTACATCTAGGACTTGGACCTAGGAAATAAATAACATGTCTTTGAAATCTTGAACTTATGTTATGTTTCATCGTTGTTAAGACTTATTGGTTGTAGTCTCTTATTTTTAGACTTATGGTGAATCATATTTACATTTAATGGTAGTGTTATGTGGTTGTGGACAATCTTAACCCTCTCATCTCAACGTTTCCACCGTTAAGGTTGGGGTGTGACGATTGGTATTAGAGCCCATAACTATTGGGATTTAGGTTATTAGAAATGGTGACCTAGACTATAGTTGATGCATGAACCTTATATGAAAATCTTCATGATCTTGTAAATATTTTTGTTGTATGCTACATAATGCTATATTTTAGGAAGGTATCTTAATGTGCAACTTGATACCTTTAGTTAGGATTGCTTTGTAATTGAGAAACTTGATTGCCTAGTGTCTCCTTATACTTATTCTTGACCCTTATCCTCACGATGATGAAACCTCTTAAACTTGTTCTTGATGACACGTAGGATCGTACGCTTTATAATGAAAGGTTCAAATATTTTGACTTTATGTCTAATCTATGAAAAGCTATCAAGATTTTAATTTGATGAGACTAAAGGAATATTGTGTGACTCATAGACACTTGTATTATGGATTTCCTGGCAAAAATCCCTCGGGTTAACGTACGCATTTCGCATAAATCCCTATCAACCGTGGGACTAGTTATGCTTGGGGATTTCTGGGATGAGTGATAAAATATGGTCAATATACACAAGTTTCTAAGGCAATTGGAGTTAACTCACCTTGACATGTCAATGTTTCCAAATGGCAATGTGCTACCAAATGGAATCATTTTGTGTGTGTTTAATAAGTCTTGAATAATCCTTGCTTGATATACTATGTTTACCTTCAAATTCCTATGACTAATTTACCTTGTATCCAGCATGTCTCGTCATCATGGATATCGTGGTAGCTCCGATTGCAAGTTAGTTGCCATGCCATGATTGCCTGTCAAATGGCCGTCATCCTTCCGATTATGGTGGCCATGCACTTTGATGACCAACGCTAGAAACAATCAAACCTGCACATTTAAGCACTTCAACTCGTGAAAACCCACCAGCTTTAGTGGGAAGGAAGGAGCCACTGGACTTCTCGAGTGGTTTGAAAACTTGGAGAACATCTTCATCAATTGTGAGTGTCTTGAGGCACTCAAGGTCCGTTGCGCCACAAGTGTTCTTTAACAAAGGGCATCTACATGGTGGATTTAAGAACATTATCATCTATAAGTTCTGCCCAAGAAGTGAACTGCAAAAGCTTGAGGAGGAGTTCTGGAATCTCAACACTGTCATCCATGCTGTGTTGGCGCTTATATGGTCGACACTGTTCCCCGCAACATTGAGAAGTTCGTTAAGGGGATGCCACCCCAAATTCAAGATGTTGTGGTGGGTAGTAGACTCTTAACTCTAGAGGATGCAATTACCATCGCCACTCAACTCATTGAAAATCATATTAGAGCGGGCACCTTGTCCGTTAAAGGTGCTAAAAAGACTGAGAAGGTGGTTCCTGAAGCAACCAAAAAAGGTAAGAATGACTTTCCTACAACAAAAAGAAGCACAAGTTCACTCCAACCCGAACCTTTACTGTGGCTACACCCAATGTACCTCAAAGACAACCCATTTCTATTGCATAAGCACCTGCTACTAGGGCCTATGCGAGTCCCAAACCATTGTGCAAAGTCTACAGATATCACCATGCGGGTAATAGCTCGTGTCGCATTTGTTCACTATGCAGTAAATATAGGCATTTTGTGGCTACTTGTCACCGTGCACCAAACAACATCGCACTAGTTACTAACCGTGCTTTCTGCAATTGTGGGGAACTTGGTCATTTTCACCCACAATGCCCTCGTCTTGCGGGTAATGTTCCACAAGCCCGAGGACGTGCTTTCAACATCAATGCAAACCAAGCACAAGCAAAGAATAACGTGGTAAATGGTACGTCGAGTCCAACCTTAACCTTTGTAATCTAAGTCCTTTGTTGCTTTACCGGTATCGTTAAACGTCTTTAAAACTGAACAAGTATGTTCCTCGTTAATAATTCATATGCTTACATTCTATTCGATTCGGGAGCCAATAAAAGTTGTCTTGTTAGAATTTGAGCCTATACTTGCTAAGACACATATGAAATCTGAAAGACCTCTCATTATTGAAGTCGCTGATGGAGAACCCATCACTGTTGATGTCATTATCCGTGATTTCATCTTGAGCCTAAACGAACATGATTTCCTTATTAATCTTATTCTATGAAACTTGGAAGCTTTGACGTCATCATTGGCATGGATTGGTTAGCCAAACATCATGCGAAAATCATTTGTTTCAAGAAGTCTATTCGAATTCCTTTACCTTTGGTGGATACATTGAAACTGTTTGATGAAAAATCCTCCAAAGGACTCAAGCTTATATCATGTACCCAATCCCGAAAATGTCCTAGCAAGAATTACATGGCTTTCTTGGCCAATGTGGTTAACACGAAAGTCAAAGGGAAAGACCATAAGGATGTCCCGATTGTACGAGACTTTCCGAAAGTATTTCTCGATGAACTTAGTGGTCTACCTCCTGTACATGAAGTTGATTTTAAGATCGACTTGATTCCGGGAGTGAACCCCATGGCTAAGTCACCTTATCGACTTGCACCATCGGAAATGCAAGAGCTAGCCAGTCAACTTCAAGAACTGTTTGACAAGGGCTTCATCCATCCTAGCTCTTCGCCATGGGGTGCACATGTTTTGTTCATGAAGAAGAAAGATGGATCGTTCCGTATGTGCATTGATTATTATAAGCTCAATAATTTTACCATCAAGAAGCGTTACCCTCTTCCTCGCATTGATGATCTTTTTGATCAACTTTAAGGAGCTGCTATTTTCTCAAAGATTGATTCATATTCTGGCTATCATCAATTACGAGTTCGTGATGATGATATCTCAAAAACTGCATTCCGTACTTGATATGGACACTACGAGTTAATGGTTATGCCTTTTGGGTGAACAAATGCTCCTGCTGTCTTTATGGATCTCATGAATCGAGTATGAAAGCCATATCTAGACAAGTTTGTGATTGTCTTTATAGATGACATACTTATCTATTTAAAGTCCAAAACCAATCACGAACTTCACTTGCGACAAGTTCTTGAGCTGTTGAAGAAAGAATATTGTACAAAAAAGTTTTCAAAGTGCGAATTCTAGCTTGAGGAGGTCCAATTTCTAGGACACGTGGTGAATAGCTAAGGAATTCATGTTGACCCTGCAAATGTTGAAGTTGTGAAAAATTGGTGTGTTCCTACAACCCCAATCGAAGTTCGTTCTTTCCTTGGTCTTGCCAACTATTATCGATGTTTCATTGCCAACTTTTCTAGAATTGCGAAGCCGCTTACTTCCTTGACATAAAAGAATAAACCGTTCGAGTGGGGGTCTGAACACGAAGAAGCCTTTGAAGCATTAAAGCACAAACTGTGTAATGCTCCTATCTTGACCCTTCCTGTTGGAAATGATGATTTCACCGTATATTGTGATGCATCTAGACAAGGCTTGGTTGTGTTCTCAGGCAATGAGGAAAGGTCATAGCATATGCATCAAGACAACTGAAGGTCCATGAGGTGAATTACACAACACATCATCTTGAACTTGGTGCTATGGTTTTTTCCTTATAGATTTGGAGGAATTACCTTTATAGGACACAATGTATAGTCTAAACCGATCACAAAAGACTTCAACACATTTTCAATCTAAAGGATTTCAACATGAGACAACGTTGCTGGGTCGAGTTGATTAGTGATTATGACTATGACCTTCTTTACCACCTGGAAAGGCAAATGTCATAGCCGATGCACTAAGTCGTAAGATTCATGACAAGATGGCCTCGATTCAAGAAATTCACGATCAACAACAATGGTTTGATTCCTTAGGGGAATTTGATACTGAGATTCGTCTAGATGTTAACGAGACTACGGTGCTGCTGCAAAATTAAGGATTGAGAATGACATCGAGACTTGTATCTTGGAGGCTCAATAAATGGTTCAAATGGAAGGAAAAATAGGAGAGGAATTAGAGTATAATCTATGAGCTCAACTAGAAACAAAACCCAATGGATTGTTGTACTTCTTGAATCGAATTTTGGTTCCAAATCGTGATAATCTTCTTACCTTCATCATGAATGAAGCTCATCAAACTCATTACTCTATTCACCATGGTTCCGATAAGATGTATATGGATGTGCGTGGACAATACTGGTGGCCTGGAATGAAGAAAGACATCGCAACTTATGTAGCCAAGTGTCTTGCGTGTATGCAGGTTAAAGCCGAACATCAGCGTCCTTGTGGATTGCTTGAGAAACCTGAGATGCCTATGTGGAAATGGGAACACATATCCATGGACTTCATAACCAAGCTACCCCGCACCTCTCATAGTCATGATAGCATATGGGTGATTGTTGACCGTTTGACCAAATCGACACATTTCATACCCGTACGTGACACTTACAAAACATCAAGGTTGGCTCGTGTATACATTGATGAGACTATGAGTCATCACGGCGTACCTTTGCACGTTATATTTGATTGAGACGCTTGTTTCACTTTGCACTTTTGGTCGTCTATGCAAGAACTCTTGGGTACTCAAATTGATTTAAGCACGGCTTACCATCCTCAAATGGACGGTCAAACCGAGAGAACCATTCAAACCCCGGAGGATTTGATACGTCTTTGTGTCCTTGACTTTGGTGGTGACTAGGTTATGCATTTACCTCTAGCGAAATTTTCATATAATAATAGTTACCACTCGAGTATCAAGATGGCACCTTTCGAAGCAGTTTATGGTCGCAAATGTCGTTCCCCGATCTGCTAGGCGGACATTGATGAAATTTCATCACTAGTGCTGAGCTCATACAAGAAATGACCGATAAAGTCTCCACGATTCGTAAGAACCTTGAAATGGCTAGAAGTCGAGAAAAGAGTTATGCTGATAAACAACACAAGCCGTTGGAATTCCAAGTTGGGGATATGGTTCTTCTTAAAGTCTCACCATGGAAGGGAGTCGTTCACTTTGGGAAGAAGGGTAAACTAGTTCCACGATTTGTAGGACCTTTCAAGATTCTAAAAAGGATAGGGAAAGTGACTTATTAACTAGAACTACCTTCCGATCTTAGCGGGGTTCATCCTATTTACATGTTTCAAATTTGAGGAAATGTTTGACTGACAAAAGTCTGCATGTCCCGTTGGATGACATCCAGATCGACAAGTCCTTACATTTTGTTGAGAAGCCTATTGAGGTCATGGATCGCATAATGAAGAAGACTAGAACCACTACCACCCCAATCGTCAAGGTTCATTGGGAGAATAAGTGTGAGTTTACTTAGGAATGCGAGGATCATATGAAGAAGAAATACCCGCACTTGTTCGTTTAGTTTCATTTTTAACTTGGATAGCACAATCAACCAAAATATGCATGACAACAACAAGCACAATATCGTTTGTTGGCAAAAGTTTGGATAGTGGAGCTGATTGAAATATGTTTATCTTATTATTATTATTATTATTATTATTATTATTATTATTATTATTATTATTATTGTTATTGTTTTATGTTTTTTTTGTTTCACAATCATAGCATCGGGTTATTCTGCTACAACAGCGAGGGGGTATTATACAATATTATTAGGGTTATTAGTATGAGCATGAATCTAGGGTTTTAAGATTTGTATTATATTATCTATATATTATAACCAAACTTATCAATGATATTCAATCAATCTTTTACCATTTTACACTTAAAAGCAGTTAATGAACAAGGATCTCCTTAATTAGAGCCATGGGGTTTCCACCGGTATTGTTTATTAAGTTTTATTATATAACCTGTAATCTTTCGAATTTTTGTTAAATAAAAATTAACGTCGTTATATTCTTGTAAGGACCTTTTTGTTATTTAATGAAACTTTGAGGGCTCATTTATGCAAGTTTCTTTATAATTTAAAAGTTGATAAATTAGTTCATAATTAATAATAATAGTAATTTTAACTTTTGCTATTTATAAAATTTACATTAAGTATATAATAAAAATAATAATAGTAAAATAAAAAAAAATAAAAATAATAATAATAAAAATAGTAATTTATAAAAATTAAACAATAATAAATTATGAAAATATTTAAAACTTAAAGTTTAAATAGGTCTAGGAGATATTTATGCAACTTTGGAAACTTAAAATAGAAGTTTTATACATAAAATCTTAAGTTGAAAACCGCAGGGACTAAAGCTATAAATATTCAAAACCCAAACCCCCTTCCTTCTTTTCCCCCGTGTTTCCGGTGACCTGCCTCCGGCCACACTCCGACGACACCCCCAAACGCCCAAATCGATTGATTTTGTTGCAATTAAACCATACCCTTTGGTACGTGAACATGGATCGAACCTCTAACCACTATCAACTTGATTTAAACGGTTGTTTCATTAAAAAGCATTCAAAACCGAAACCACAATCAAGATTCACCCGTGGCTACCCTCAAATAGAGTTAAGGATCAAATTAATTGAACATGAACGTACATCTAATCATTAAGAACTCAATAATGTGTTTAATTGCATTTAAAACAACATTAATTAGGGGTATTGGAATCAAAACCATAGTGACCTACAACCCATTCGAAGACCCCTTTTCGGTAATCTAACCTAGAATTAAGGGATGGCTTTTACTCCTCACATTCCCCTGAAGCTTAGAAAAGCATCAATTGGATCGATAGCACCAACGTTATTACGATCATACTCTTCTCTTGGTCGCGACTATTCTGTAACATCATGTAAATTTGGTTATTTAGAAGTTAGCATTGTTTATTATTGTAAGGACCTTCACTGTCATTTATGAAACTTTTTGGTTGTTATGTCATTACTAGTTTGAAAGTTAACAATTATTTAATTAAATATAATAATAGATAATGATAATATTTCTAATAATAATAATAATAATTGTAATATTGATAAAAAGTCATAATAATAATACTAATAATAATACTAATGATAATAACTAAATAATAGTAACAATACTAATTTTAATATTAATTTATAAAACTACTAATCTTCGAAAGGTTTAAAAACTTAAAGTAATTAAGTTAGGGGGGTTAAGTTTGCCATTTTTAAAACTTTAAATGCAAGTTTCGTGCATAAAATAATAAAAACAAAATTGCAGGTACTAAATGTTTAAATTATTAAAACCCATACCCCACCATTTCCTTGACTGGGTTTGAGTAAGAGTGATATTCTTACTGAGAATCGAATATGATAATCAAGTCAATGATTGAGTGGCGTAAACAAACAATCAAAGAACATTCAAAGCAAGAAAATTACTCATAAATGCTGTTTGTATTAATATATGAAAGTTGATAAGTTAAGAGAATAATTACAACAAAAGTTCTCTATCTATCGGCCGTCACCTCAGTACGAGGTTAACTATTCTATTTATAGGAAGACAAGATGTCTTTACAAAATGACTAAACTACCCCTGACCTATTACATCAGAAACTAGTCTGTCTTGATCCGCATCTCTGCTTGTTCATCCGCATTGACAAATGCGGATGAGTTAATCTTGATCAACATTTCTACTTGATCATCAGCATTAGTAAGTTAGTTATCCACATTAGTTAATGCGTATGAACAAATACTTGTGCGCATTTGGTTGGTCATCCGCATTTGTCAATGCGGATGAGCAAAGTCTTGTCCGCATCTTCTTTTGTTCTTCCTCATTAGTCAATGGGGAAGAGTAACTTGTTTAGCATTAGTATTATGTCTTCCGCATTAGTCAATGCGGAAGAGTAAACACTTGTCCGCATCAGAGTTTTGTCTTCCGCATTAACTAATGCGGAATATAACACTTGTTATTTTTCTTGCAGATCTTCATCCGCATTTCATCTTAGACTTGTGGGATTCCATCTGAGCAATCATCAATTCACCCATTGAGTTGGCATGTATGATCCTTTCAGGGTGCAACAATACTCCCCCTAAGGATTATACAACCTAGTTTTCCTCAATGTTTAGGAGGTGATTGATGTTATGATGATTCAGCTGGGTCTTCAGGAGGTAGTATGAATGCAGCTTTAGTAGGATCCAGGATAGCCTTGATCATGTTTACAAAATCAGTTGCTTCTGACATCTTGTCTCTACTCAGCACATGTATCTTCATTCTGCTCATGTTATAGATGGCTTCCATTGGTAACTTTTTCAGTGAAATAGGTTCCCATATGGAGATTGTGGAAAGACCATCTCTATGAATCAATAAACTCCCTCCTACATCCACTTCAAGCTTAACAATATTTCCAAGTTGCAGTGGTGTTTTCTTCTTCTTTCTTTTGTCTCTTTTAATATTTATTCTATCATAGGCCAATTTCAACAACTTGATGCATTTCAGAAAGAAGTGCATGTCTTGTTCACCCAATTTGTTGTTTAATTCCTTCAAGTGCCTGGTATAAATGTAGTGAATGTATGATTCATCAAGTAATCTTACTTCATATCCACTGAATAGTCTTATGTCAGCTCCTTCTTTTCCTCCCTGCTTCCTTTCTATCACCATCTCATAGGTTTTCTCATCATAGTACACGTTTGAGATAGGAGTGGAGGAATGAGTACCAGATAGTACTTTCCTCTTCAATGACTCAGTTGGATTTACCTTCAACTCAGGGAATACAATTTCCTCTGCTTCCATCTTTTTCTTCTTATCCAGGGGATTGACAAAAGTTTCATCTTTTCTCAAGCAAATTGTCTTTAATGAATTGAAGTTGTTTGTTCTTCTAAACATCTTAAGTATGTTCTTAAATTCATATCCCCTGAACATAGCTGCATGATTGGTCAATTCAAGTTGAGCCAGCTCTTTCAAATCATGAATCTCAAGGGCATTTACAAGAGCTGAGTACTCTGTAAAGAATTATACCAGCCCTAAGATTCTCTTCACTATGAACATGTTCCATGTGCTATCATACTTTCAGGCTGTTATCTTTTGATCTACCTTGCCCTTGGGAGTAGACACCCCTCTGATTAGTTCTGCAGTAGTCAGTCCTTCTTGCAGTTTCAATTGAGATGGTTCTGCAAACCATTCAGGGTACTTGTGGAGCACTGGGGCAAGTAGTTCTTGGTCTTTTTGGTTCAGCAGCATGTCTTCAGCTGACACTCTGCTTCTGGGTTTGGTCCTTGTCAATTCTTCTTCAAGTTTCTTGAGTTTTTCTTTCTTTTCATTGATCAATTGAAGAGTTGCAGCCCTTAAAGAATTTGTCTTCATGTTGGCAATCCTTCTTCTTGTGAATCCCTGACTTGAGAGATATTCCTTCATTTCCTTATCAGACATATTATAAGGATCAGGAAATAATGATTCATGGGATGAGGATGATTTCTTCATTTGTGACAGTTTGTGTAGGGGACCCCTTCTTGGCAGTGGTATTTCATACCCTGTAGATTTCTTCAAAGATGAATCTTTATGTTTTGGAGTATCCTTTGTCATTGTTTTCTCATATTCTATGTCTATTGTTGGATCAAGCAACAATTTTACTTTCTCTTCCTCCTCCTTCATTCTCTCATAAGTCCTTCCAACACTTCATCAGGATCATAGCCTTGATTGATCAGAAACATGGCCTTAATCATCAAGTCATCAGTTTGTGCTTTTGTTACCATGTCTTCCACTGCTTATTCTACTTTAATAGGACTGTCCATGAGAACATCCTTTTCTACTTCATCTCCACCAGCAATTTCTCCTTCTTCCAGATCAATTGCTCCAGCCAATTTTTTCAACTAAGCTTCTGCCTGCTCATGTTCTTCCAAAAATTCAGCAATTCTTGCTAAGCTTCTTGGGTCATCTTTTTGTTTCTTTGCTGGTTCTTCTTCTATTATTGGTCTCTTACCTTTGGCTTTTTTAGCTAAATACTTCCTCTTTCGTGAGTAAGTTTGAAGTTAAGGGGTAGAGGTTTTAGGTTGTTCTTCTGGTTCAGAGACATTTTCAGGTGTACTTGGCTCTTGATCCTTCATTTTACTTTTCTTTTTCTCTTTCTGCTCAGTTTCAGTTTCTTCTTTCCTTTCCTTTTCATATCTTTCTTTGAGTTCTTCCTTTTGTTCTTTAGTTAATGAGATAGCAGGGAGAATTTGCAGAGTTAATTCTTTTTCCAAAGGCACTGGTGATTTGGGAATAAAGACAATAGGCTCTACCTCAGTTCTTTGATTATTTATGAATTCCCAGAAATTATTATCAATGCTGAATTGTTCAGATGCAAAACTATCCAGTGCACTGAAGAGCTCTTCAAATTCACCTTGTTCAGAGTCTGAATAACTAGTGTTTCAGAATACACTACCATGTCTAGACTCTGATCTTTAATCTCAGTTTGACTTTCATCACCTCCTTGTTCTTCATTCTCATCTGCTGATTTGTTGTTATCATCATCAGCCTTTTCTTGTTTTTCTTTCTCATCATCATCATTCACTTCAATTCTTTTTATCATCATTTCAAGCTTGGATATTCTTTTGTTCTGCCTCTCAATTTCCTTTTCAAGTTTTGAGATGATATCAGCTTGTTCTTCTACGATGTTTTCTTGTTCCTCCATTGAAATCATTTGTATTTCAAGAGTATCTACATGTCCACTTACTTCTTCTCTTGAGTGTTTTAGTGCAACTTTTAAGTTCTCAATCTCCTTGTCTTGTTCTTTTCTTTCAGCTGCATATTTCTCTTTAAGTTCTTTCAGTTCACATTCTTTCTCATCCAGTTCTAGGATTCTGTCATTGATGATTCCAACTCTCCTGTTTAAAGTTCTTTCCATCCTTTCTACTTTGAGTAATAGCTCAGAGATTAATTCATCCTTTTCATGAGGCCTGTTGATGTTGGATTCAGCATAGCTCTCTGAGGGAGCAGCCTCAGAAGGTTCTTTCAGAACTTTGGTTTGATCATGATGATCCTCCTCATTAGAAGATGATTTGGATGATTTATATGCACTTGTTGATCCTTCTATTTCATCAGGGTGATCATGGGATGATAGTAAAGGTTGGTAAGGAGAAATAGGTGATTGGTGTGGTGATATTGGAGATTGATGATGTGGTGATATAGGTGTAGGTTGAGTGGTTACTGGTGGTGTTGGTTGTGGAGTTGAAAGTGATGATGGTTGAGGTAATGTTTGTAGAGATGGTTGTGGAGAAGGTTGAGGTATTTGTTGTGGTAATGGCATTAGTGATGGTATTGGTGATGGTATTGGAGATTGTATTGGAGATGGTATTGGTGATGGTTGTGGAGTTGGTTGAGCTTGACCCGCTTGATGTATTTGTTGAAGCATCCAAGGAAAAAGGGGTGAAGGGGCACCAGTGTAAAAGTTCCTTGGGTCCTTCTTTTTGATGTACTTATAGGATCTTGCATCATAATAGGAAGTTAAGCACAGGTACTTCATTAACAATGTCATGAAATGATTCATTGATTAGACATTGAATGAATCTGGGGTACATTAGAAACTTGTATCTAAACCCTTCTTGAATGTTGGAGATTAGGCCATTGAATACATATGTAGACATATTGAACCGTCTGTTGGTGCAGAGAGCATAGATTGCAGAAGATGTGAGGATTGGAATGTCATTCCATCCTGTTTTCCTTTTAGACAGACAATGTTGGAACATATGAATTAGGAATCTCCAAGGCAAATCCACTAATCCTTTGACTATCTATTTTGCTTCATAACTCCCTTCATAACCAATTTCAGAGAAAAATGTGGTTATTTCATCATCATCCAATTCAAGAGGATCATCAGCATTATCATTGAATTACAGACATCTTCTAACAGACTCTTTTGTGATCTCAGAGTGAGTTCATTGTTGATTCTCCCGGATAGAGTTTTCACTCCATTATCTTCAACTAATTCAGCTGATTCCCAGAATGACCTGATGGGATTCTCATAGATTGTTGGTCTTACTTTTATGGTATATGCTACCCTTGTGGTAGATAAGAATCTTATCATATCTCTAAGATCTTCGGCTTCAGGCACATCAGGGTTTAGATAACCGCTGACGTTATGGAGCTTGCTCCGTGTAAGATTTGCCATGTAATCTGCACACGAGACATGTGTGTTAGTTAAAAATTTTGACTTCAACTTTGATTTGATTTGTTAATGTGACTTTGATTTGGTACACATTTTTCTTTTTCACTTGCTATGTTTTTCATAGTAAACATGGTTATCAAGGTTTTCAATATCATTTGAATTCCTATCAATTATATGTTTATTGAGATCGAAAATGTGTATTGCATCACATTAATGAGTTTGATTTTGGTGTGCTTCAATATTTTCTGGTTCATTGTTCGATTTAGGTTAACAGTCCGAGACTTAGGCCTTGGTTTCAAAATCTGTTGAAGTTATACCTTATCTTTGAAATAATTGTGGTTCTGAATCGATGACAAGAATGTTTTAAGAAGAAACACAACAAAATCTTGGAATGTTTATGAAGATGATGATGATTGATGGTGGTGTACTGTAGGTTTGCGCTCGTCTCACTATAAACTCTCTCAAATTTGAAAAGTATTAAATGACCAATTTGAATTCTTTTAAATAGTCAAATAATACATTGAAAAATTTTATAAGTTTACAAGCAGATACAATCAACACTATAGCAAATGCTGAAGGTTAATTTGTTTGATTTTGGTCATCCGCATTTGTTGACTGTAGCAAATGCGGAAGACAAACTTTTGACATTGAAAGTCCGCATTTGACTACTTTTGGTCATCTGCATTTGTGACTGTAGCTAATGCGGAAGGTTTAATTTTTGACTGACTGTCCGCATTACCCTACTGTTACAAATACAGAAGTTTTGTTTCTTAATTTTTTTATTCCATTCTCATTTGTGTACTGTTGCAAATGCGGAAGTTAAACTGAACTTTTTGGCAGTCCGCATTTGTTTCGTAGTAAATGTGGAAGAACAACATTGTAATGCGGTTGAGTTGCTTGTTTTACCATATCTGTATTTGTATAGTAGCAAATGCGATAGAACAAAGGCGATCAGCATTTGTGCAACTACATCAAATGCGGTTTACAAGTCAACATAGCACTGTAGCAAATGCGATAGAGACTTGTTCATACACATTTGTTAACTGTATCAAATGCGGTAGAGTAAATTTCACCTTCACTTCACACACTAATGCGGTAGATTAAAATCATTGTCCGCATTAGTTGCACTCCAAAAATATTGTTACCCGCATTAGTTACACGCATGGGTTACCTTCACTCGCATTAACTATGCACTTACCTGCATTAGCTTTTGAACTTAATCAAGAGTTAATGTGCTTGAATTGATTATTCATCTTATTAAGATGGTGTCCTTGTTGATTTTGCTTATGAAGTTGGCTGTTGAAGTTGTCAATTCTTGCTTGGATTGACTTGTATGTCACAACTAATACAGGTTTCTCAATTTTGACAGATCTTGGCCTTATCATGCTTCTAAGAATCTGCATAAGCTGAGATATAATGGTAAAACTTATTGCAACAACACCAACTAAAACTCTTTTTGTTTTGTTTTTCAAAATTAGTTAATAAACAAAAATTTAGACTTACTCAAACCTTTTAAATTACTCCCCCTAAAGTTTATGTCCATATTTGGATAGAAACTTTAAAGATATAAAAGTTTTGAATATTATTTTGATATATATTAATAATGAAGAGAAAAATCTCTTTGTTGGGATCATATCAATCTTACAGTACACATGTGCATCTTTTATGATTAAATGGACATGATTATGAACTTGAAGATTGAAGGTATGTTTGTCCTCTTAAACTCATACCCGGTTGATATTTTGATGCAAATAACTACCTCACACACATAAGCATGAAATGATCAACCCTCTTTATACAATGCATGGTAGAACTTTTTCACAGCTTTTCTTACTAGGTTACTTAAGTCATGAAATGTCATTTTAACTGATCCTTATTGGGATTCTTTTAATTTGATTCTTTTCCATGTTGATCCACATTGGGATTCTTTTCACTTCACTTTGAAAGGTGATCCATGATAGGATTCTTTTGTTCATTCACTTGGAATGTATTACTTTGTTGATTCATCCAATTTTTGGATGTGTTCCATATTGGAATCTTTTGGATCATGACATCTGCACTATGTGCAAGTTTCATCAGGTCTTTGCTCAGCAAAACAAAGATGAAACATGATGTGGTGAAAGAAATTCATAAAGTATCATTACCTGGTGTGTTTAGGCTACTACACACATGCATTCAGATAAGCCAATACATACCTGTACTTTGTGATGAGTGTTTCACAATTGAATATGTCTTTAATTCATCACTGCATGTATCTTTTCTTCCAAGTTGAGCCTACCAACATATCTGGTAATTCATTTCAATCTTTTACATTTTGAAATTAAGCACAATGAATGATATAACGATTGTAATTATATCATTTCCCATAGAGTTCTTTTCTTCATAAAACTTGATTTCTTTTTGTGATTTTTCTGATGTTTTAAATTGTTTTTGATGTTTTTCATAGTTTTTACTCAAGGTTAATCATGCCAATTGACTGAACCAGAAATTAAAACCAACTAGGTTCAAATGCCTTGGTAAACAAATCAGCTAATTGATTTTCTGTTGGTACTTGAATCAATTTGATTAAACCCTTTTTAGCACAGTCTCTCAAAAAATGATATCTAATCTCAATATGTTTTGTTTTTGAGTGCTGAACTGGATTATTAGTTATAAAGACAGCAGCTGTGTTGTCAATAGAATTAGTGTATGCAAAAAGTTAAAACCATAATCAAGCATCTGGTTTTGAATCCAGAGAACTTGAGAGCAACATGCTGATGCAACAATATACTAAGCTTCTGCTATGGACACAAACACATTTGTCTGCTTCTTGCATTGCCAGGATACTAGTCTGGGACCAAGAAATTGACAATCGCCAGAAGTGGATTTTCTGTTGAAGTTGCATCCTCCATAATCACTGTCTGTGTAGGCATATAGATTAAATTCTTCTTCCTTTGGATACCATAATTCAAGAGCTGGTTTGCCCTTCAGATATCTGAATATCCTCTTGACTGCGTTCACATGTGATTCTTTTGGATCAGCTTGATATCTAGCACACACACAAACACCAAACATAATGTCAGGCCAACTGGCTGTTAGATACATAAATGAACCTATCATTGATCGATAGTGAGTCTGATCCACTGATTTGCCTTTAGGGTCAGGTCCAATCTTCACTTTAGTATCCACAGGAGTTCTCATAGACTGATAGTCAGCAAAGTGGAATTTTTCAACATGGTTTCTACATATTTTGATTGATTGATGAAGATTCCATCTGCTGTTTGCTGGACTTGCACCCCTAAAAGAATGCGAGATCCCCCATAGCACTTATTTGGAACTTTGAATGCATAATATCTTCAAATTCTTTGCAGAGTTGCTTGTTTGTCGAGCCAAATATAATGTCATCCACGTAGATCTGGACTAACAGCATGTCTTTCCCTCTTATTCTTCTGAAGAGAGTCTGATCAATCTTTCCTCTTTCATACCCATGTTCAAGAAGAAAGGATGATAGAGTCTTCATACCACTTTCTTGGTGCTTGATGAAGACCATACAGAGCTTTGTCAAGCTTTTAAACTCTATGAGGGAAATCTGGATCTTCAAAGCCAGGTGGTTGACTCACATAGACTTCTTCAACAATCTTTCCATACAAGAGGCATACTTTACATCCATTTGATAAATAGTAAATTTCATGGACGTAGAATATGCAAGAAAGATTCTGATTGCTTCTAGTCTGGCAACAGGAGCAAACACTTCGTCGTAGTCAATTCCTTCTTCCTGAGTGTATCCCTGTGCCACTAGTCTTGCTTTATTTCTGATGACTATCCCTCTATCATCAGTCTTGTTCCTGTACAACCATCTGGTACCGATAGGGTATTGTCCTTACCGAAGATCTACCAGCTACCATACTTTCTTCTTGAATTGGAGCAATTCTTCATACATTGCTTCAATCCAACTATTGTCTTGAAGCCTCTTTGATGTTTTTGGGTACTGTTTGACATAGAAAGCAGGAGAACAAATAATGTTTGCAATACTGGACTTGCTTCTTGTCACCCTCTCATTAAGAACACCAATAATGATTTCAACTAGATGATTCTTGTGTATTCTTGTGGTTGGAATGGTGTCACCAGCAATAGTTACATCAAGATTGGAGACATTCAGTTCATTATGGTCAGAGGCACATTCATCTTGTATTGTTGTTGAATTATGAAGATTGTCAACTTCTATTTCAGTAACTGCTACATCTTTAGCAGCACTGAGGTTGCTTGTATCATTTGATGTACCTTGAGTTTCTTCTGGATGAGAAGCCTGTTTTTGATTTCTGATCTCATAGACAAGTCATCTGAGTGAGATGGTACCAAGCTGGGACCTTCTTCAGAAGAAACACTAAGGTTTTATGATAGATGTCAGATTGGATCAGCTTGAAGAGGAACTTCTTCATTCATATGTTCATCAGATGTAGGTGGATCAATGGATAATTATCTCTTCTTTCTACAGTTGATGAAGTGTCACTTGAATGTATATTTCCTGTATCAGACAATTGAAATTGGTCAAATGATTTAGTAAAAGTGTCAATATCAAACAACCAATCAGGACCATTTGTAGATTTGGGAAACGAATGTTCTTTGAATTGAACATTTGTAGATTCATCGATAATGTTCAGTCTAGGATTGAACACTCTATAAGCCTTTGAGACGGAAGAATAACCTACAAAAAATCCTACATCAGACTTAGATGAAAATTTCCCAAATGATCACGTGTGTTTAATATTAAGACTGGACGACCAAATGATTTGAGGAATCCAATAAATGTTTTCCTATGAAAGATCAGTTCATAAGGTGTCATGTTACTTTTTAACAATTAGGTTCGATTTTGCACAAAGCACGATGTATTAAACTGCTTCTGCCCAGAAGGTGATTGGCAGTTTAGCATGGCTAGTATCGTTCTTGCTGCTTCAATCAGTGTTCTATTTCGCCTTTCAGCTACCCCATTTTGTTGAGGAGTTCTAGCTGCACTGAATTGATGAGCAATGCTTTGGTTGCACAAAAGGAACTCATATTTTCATTTTTGAACTCTTACCATTATCACTTCTTATTATTTTGACTTTGAAATCCAAGTTGGTTTTCAATTTTTGTGATAAATTCTTGAATGATTTGGGATGCTTTGTTTTTATTAAGTAGAAGAACACCCATGTGAATCGAGAAAAGTCATCAATGATCACTAAACAATATTGTTTCTTTCCATACTCATTACATGAGTTGGTCCAAAAAGATCCATGTGAAGTACTTCAATGGAGTATTGTTAGTGTTCACCAGCTTGGTTTTGTGAGACGATTTGTGTTGTTTTCCTTTGAGGCATGCCGAACATTGATCAATAAAATTGAATTCTTTTTAAGGAAGACCAATTACATGGTTTCCTTTGACTAACTTATTCATATTTTTAAAGTTAGTGTGCCCCAAACGTCTATGCCAAAGCTGTGACTCATCAAATGATGCTTTAGGCAAAAGACATGTTTCTTCCTTAGGTGATGCAGAACACAGGTTTAAGACATATGTATTATTCTTCCTCAGAGTCTTTAAGACAACCCATTCTTCAGGAATCTGAAATCCAGGTTTCAGAATGTAGCAGTGAGTGTCTATAAAGTGAGTTGAATATTTTTTGTCGCAGATCTGAGACACGCTTAGCAGATTGAAATTCAGGTGTTCACAGTAATTCACTCTGTCAAAGCTCAGCATCCCGTTTGTCATAGATCCTTCTCCGGTAATCCTACCACATTCTGAATCTCCACTGAATGCCATAGTAGTTCCTTGTATGTACTTGAAATCATGAAGGAGGGAACGATCTCTAGTCGTGTGTCGGGAGCATCCACTGTCTACGTACCATAGGCTATTAGACCTGTGTGGATGAACCTACAAACAAAAAGAACTAATTAGAATAAGGAACCCAAGCCATGATGGTCTTGGGTTTCCCGTTCCTATCATGATAGTCACCTCCTGGTATAATCCTCTGAATAGTGATTTAGATGGAGGTGATCTGGGAGACTTTTGGTAATGAATTGGTCGAGTCGCTCATCAACATCTACTGAGGATTCAGATGAATAATGAAATCGTTGGTCTCTCTATTCTTTGTAAAAGTTTAGCCCGAGTTTCATTATCAAAAGTTGGTTTTTGCTTAGAAGGTCAAGTTTGTGTTTATTGTGAGATGATTTCTTTGACCCTTCCTCAAATCCTTCAGGTTATTTCTGTCATTTGTTGATCTAGATGTCCTAGATTGAGTATTATGAAGATGAGGTCTGATAGAATGCATCACAGTAGATGTTTTAAGATGGGCTTGTGTGTGGAATTCTCAACCCCTTCTGATTAAAGTAACAATCAGATGTATTGTGATGTTCATGTCATAGTTTGAACAATACCTATTGGAATAGCAATTTTTGGTGGAGTGATTGTCATATAACAGATAGAACAATATTGATTGAGAAACATTATTTGTCTTGTGATTGAACATGTCACAAATATCACAATACATTTGTTTGTTTCTTGAATCAGATTTTTCTTTGTGTGACTCAACTGAAACTTTCTTTTGATGAGTCACTTTCTTTTCTTTTCGCGTTGAATCAGAATCAGCCCTTTTAGTAGATTGTTTCACAACACTACTTTTGTTCAGTTGTTTAGGTTGTTTCTGTTTCTTCAACCTACTTCTCACCTCTTTCTCAAACTGGTCAACATGTTCTTTGTTACATATATCAAACCCAACTCCCTGCCTTAACCTTGATGACTGAGGGTCTGATGAATTTTATGTGTTGACCTTAGTTTTACAATTTGTTTCTTTTTCAGTGAAACCGTTTCTGATTTGCTTGAATTTTTGTGGAGATACAATCTCATTATCAGAACTACTCTTAGTAGTGGGTTTCACTATTTTGACATATTTCTGTTTGCCTTGTATAACAGATGGTATGAATTTTATAAAAGGCACAATTGCTTTTACAGGGCTTGATGGTTTCATGACATTCACTATCTTGTCTGAGCACTCTTTGATTTTGATTGGGTGTCCTAACTTGATTTTATCCTCATTGGTTTCAAATAAACATCAGGTTTTTTTTTAGGATTTGTCACTTGTTTCACTACTGATTTAGGTTCCATATTTTTAGGTTTGATTGATTCAAAGAGTGAGATAGAGTCAGCATGACAGTGTGACTGTCATTGTATGGTGGAGGACATGAATTATACCCAATCCCTGACATCCTTTGGATCCTTTTGTGAATCCAGCATCTCTTGTAGCTTGACTGAAGACATTTGAAACTTTTCAATTTCACTTCAGTCATAGATTGTTGAGCTTTAGCTTGAGCTAACTTTTTAGTAGTAGCTCATTTTTAGCTGCAAGATTGTATTTCTCACCATGCAATTTTTCTATGTCAGAAATGAGAGATTTGATTTTGATTTCAAAACTTTTTAGTTCTCTCTTCATCATTTCTGACTTCACCTTTTCTTCTTTAATTTTATCTGCCAGTTTATGATTGTGTTCTTTATACTTGTAATTCATTTATGCATTTCTCACTAAAAAGTTAGTTTTACCTCAGTAGGCATTGAAGATGGTCCATCATTGATGTGAGCATAAGAGCATGATTTTGGAATTGAGGCTTGACTTCCTCAGCATACACACTCCAGTCACATATCCCATCTTGTTTGATCACAAGGGCACTGGCAAAAGGCTGACTGCTTGCATGGGCTTGATTAGTCAGCTGTGGTTGATTATGGTATTTTTGTTGATGATGAGAATGATGGTACCGCTGTTGTTGATTGTTTGAGTGATAGCTTGAATTGGGTTGTGATGATGATTGACCTGGAGAGTTCCTTGAATGGTTGTTTTTTAGGAGCATTGCACTCTCTTGAGAAATGGCCAGTCATGCCACAGTTGAAGCATTTTACCTTGGATTTGTCATATCCAAGTTTTATGTTCTCATTCAGGCTCAACTTTCTTCTTTTTCTGAAGAATTTCTTTGCTCTCATGGCAATCATTGCCATTTGCCACTATAGATCCATCTCTTCAACATCATCAGGATCTATTTCTTCTAAGTCTTCTTGTATTAGGTGGGCAGAAGTGAGTCTTCCCCCAAGATATGCTTCAAAACTTGCAACAAAGTCATTGTAAGTTGCCTTTTGTTCTTCTGATTTTAAGTCTTCTGGAGAGGTTTGAGGAGCAGTGGAGACTTTTGGGGCTTGAGCTGAAGTTGAAGGGTGATTGAATGGTGAAGATGCAATGAACCAGTATTGTTCATTTGATCTCTTGATGAGATGAATTCATCTTCCACTGTCATGAAAGCATTTTCAACAGAATGTGATTCTAAAGGGGAATTTGTAGGCTTCAATCACTCTTGGCCCACTCAGATTTCTGCTTCGTTCATCAAGTTCCAAAGCTTAAATCTTGGTTATCATAATATCTAGAGTGGTACTCTCAAGATCAGAGTATTTTTCAGCATTGTGACATTTTGCTTCCAGCTTTCAGGTAGACTGTGAAGCATTTTCTTGTTAAGTTCTTTAATGTTGTATGAAACACCCATAATTTCCAAATCATTGACCAACTGTAAAATCTATGCATTTGTTTTGATATGGATTCTCCTTTGGTGTGATGAAGGTTTCATACTGATTGACTAGCTTTTCTTTGTTATTTCAGCAACCTCACTACTACCTTCACACAAATTTGAGAGCATCCCAAATACTTTAGCAGTTCCATATTTTTCCAATCTTTCAGCACATCCATTTGAGTGCTTGAGTCAAAATTGAGTATGCTTTGAGATCAATTTTGATTTTCTTATAGTCGTCTTCATCCGGAGTTAAGTCTTAATTGGTATTCTAGCAGTCTTGTACAGTGCAGCTTGAGCTGTTGATATAGTAACAGGAATATGTGGACCCTTACATATTGAGATCCAAAGTCAGGATTTACACCTGTGATATAATTTCTAAACCGTATTCTCCATTGTTTAAACTCAGATTTGTGTTTAAGCATGGAGGTTTTGGTGTATGACCTAATTTAGAGTAACTATTAGAATCCATGTTGATTTGTGTAAGTATAGATTTAGTTGATTTTAAGATTTGTTCAAGTAGTTCTTTCAAGGTTCAGAATGAGTATTCTTGCTATTTAACAGGAGTATTCTTGTTGTTTGCTAAGTGAGATGATGATATCTACTACTAGCAACTTGATTATCAGATCAATCGAGTTCTATTCAGTCTGTGAGCATATCTGAAAGAGAATCGAGAGCCAAAGCTCTGATACCATTGACTGGGTTTGAGTAAGAGTGATATTCTTACTGAGAATCGAATATGATAATCAAGTCAATGATTGAGTGGCGTAAACAAACAATCAAAGAACATTCAAAGCAAGAAAATTACTCATAAATGTTGTTTGTATTGATATATGAAAGTTGATAAGTTACAGAGAATAATTACAACAAAAATTCTCTATCTATCAATCGTCACCTCAGTATGAGGTTAACTATTCAATTTATAGGCAGACAAGATGCCTTTACAAAATGACTAAACTACCCCTGACCTACTACATCAGAAACATCTAAGTCTTGATCCGCATCTCTGCTTGTTCATCCGCATTGACAAATGCGGATGAGTTAATCTTGATCAGCATTTCTACTTGATCATCAGCATTAGTAAGTTGGTCATCCGCATTAGTTAATGCGGATGAACAAATACTTGTGCGTATTTGGTTGGTCATCCGTATTTGTCAATGCGGATGAGCAAAGTCTTGTCCGCATCTTCTTTTGTTCTTCCACATTAGTCAATGCGGAAGAGTAACTTGTTCAGCATTAGTATTATGTCTTCCGCATTAGTCAATGCAGAAGAGTAAACACTTGTCTGCATCAGAGTTTTGTCTTCCGCATTAACTAATGCGGAAGATAACACTTGTTATTTTTCTTGCAGATCTTCATCTGCATTTCATCTTGGACTTGTGGGATTCCAGCTGAGCAATCATCAATTCACCCATTGAGTTGACATGTATGATCCTTTCAAGTTGCAACCTGCATTTGTCAATGCGGATGAGCAAAGTCTTGTTCGCATCTTCTTTTGTTCTTCTGCATTAGTCAATGCGGAAGAGTAACTTGTTCAGCATTAGTATTATGTCTTCCGCATTAGTCAATGCGAAGAGTAAACACTTGTCCGCATCAGAGTTTTGTCTTCGCATTAACTAATGCGGAAGATAACACTTGTTATTTTTTCTTGCAGATCTTCATCCGCATTTCATCTTGGACTTGTGGATTCCAGCTGAGCAATCATCAACTCACCCATTGAGTTGACATGTATGATCCTTTCAGGGTGTAACATTCCTAAACCATGCAAATCCGCCACCAATTCCGGCCAACCTTTGGCGAGCTTCGGCCACCTCAAAACCACGATATTCGATCGTTTTAAACGTCCAAACCGTCTTAATTCGTTTCCTTTACCTACTTCGAACTTGAATACATCAATTAACCAGCTTTAATTGTCGGTGATGAGCGTAATCGAACGAAAAATCAAAACCTTAAACTCATAGAACCATTGGACCATTAAAGTTCAATAATAATTCGATTAAATGAACCCAAACGATCAATTATCCTTTCCTAATCGTATACTAGTTCCAATTGCATCAGAAACACACTAAAATTACACGCTCGATTCCTCTTAAACCGCGACTTGCACTCTTGATCGACACCTACTTTTCGGTCATTTTAACCATAATTGACAAAGAGCTTTCAGTTGAATACACTCCCTCGAGCTCTACCTGTGTTTAGTTTGAGTGATATCATCGTCTTTGTGTTGAATCCCATCTCACTCACGGTTGCGACTACTCTCATCTTAATCACCACTAATTCGGGGAAAAAAAGCCTCATGGTTAATTTGATTCAGAACATCGAATTGATGTTCAATTTGATCTAAGAACGGTTCTAGGGTTCTTGGATTTGGGGATCTACTTGGCTATGTTTATAAGACTTTAAAACCAACTCATATCGTGGCTGAGGCCATTGGTTAAATGGTAGAACGCGTGTCTCCTAAACAGGAGGTCCTTGGTTCGAATCCGGGAGACCTCATGTTTTAGTTTTAAGGCTTTCAGCCTTTGTTTTAAATTCAAATATTTTTAAATTTTATAAAAAAACAATTTGTGAACTTGTTAAAGTTTTTAAAGACACCTTACTATTTTCTGCAAATTTATTTCATAAAATATCTTAACATTTTTATTAAATATTTTAGAAAAACAATATAATAGTTTATTTTCTTATAAAATAGACTTTAAATATTGTTTAACATACTAAATCATTATTCGTTCAAGTAATATATTTAGGTTATTTTCGTATAAGATAGACTTTAAATATGTTTAACTTACTAAAATTATTTGTTCAAATAATATATTTAGGTTATTTTCTTATAAGTTGTAAGGCCTCGTTCCCGAGATGCTTATAGCTGGCCAATCATCACACATAAAACATATAGTTTTATCAACTTAAAGAAAACATTACAACGGAAACATTAAAAGAAACATATCATTTCATTATAAATGCTTTTGCAAGTTAATACAACATTCATACAAAACATTGTTTGTTCGCATTACAATGCAAAAAACATTAAACAAAAGAATGCCATCCAAAAGAGCCAAGTAGCCACCCCGTGCCATCCTTAGCAACCATTACCTGCCAACTGGAACACATAAAAGTCAGCTTTGCTGAGTGAGTTCTAGCTTTAAAATAAACATACTTTACTTTCATTTAAAACCGTTCTTTACAATCGTACGTGACTTGTAACACCCAGTTATTTTTTTAGAGTCAAAGAAAGAAGAATAAAGTGAAGAAAAAAAAGAAAAGATATGTTACCCAAGTTAAGGGTAAAAGTGTTAAAAAGGACAAAAGTTTTGAAAAGTGGGCATGGCCGCCCACTCTCTTCTTACAACACCCAAATCTTCAGACAATTAGAGAGAGAAAGTGCAGATTTGAATTTTGAAGAAGAACAAGTGCAAAAGTCGAATTCAATGTAAGAATTCATGTTTTTAAGATGTTCTTAACTGGTTTCATCCTTGGTTGTGTGCTTACGTATGTTGTGTGTGTTCGGGTGTGTGTTTTGGTGGGTTTCTAGGTGGTTGAACTCAATTGCAAACGGGTTTGAATGAAGTCATACCTAAGAGGCTGCTAAGGTGAGTTCTAGAACCCCTCTTTTACATATTGTAACTGATTTTGGGGCTGGAAATGCATGTATGAACTTTTTATAAAACTAGGGTTTCATACCCGTATGTATGAAAGTGTGTATGTTGTGGGTATGGTGTGATTTTGGACTATGTTCATGCTTGATGATGTTATGGTTGTGTTTTTAAGGATTAGAATGTATGATTGAAGCTTAGAACATGATGGATGGTGTTTGGGGACCGAATTATGATGATAAGTGTGCCCTAGGCTGTTCATGCTCCCAAACAATAGTTCATACGCCTAAGTTTAGAAAAACTGCTTAAGTGTTTCAAATGTGGATGAACAAATGCAGATGAGCACTGACAAATGTGGATGTGAAAGTCAATGCGGATGAGAAAGTCAAAGCGGATGAGTAAGGAAATGTGGATGAGTAAAGTCAATGAGGATGAACAAATGCGGATGAACAAATGCGGATGAGCATTGACAAATGCGGATGAGTAAAGTCAAAGCGGATGAACAAATGCGGATGAGCATTGAAAAATATGGATGAGTATAGTCAATGCGGATGAAAAAATGCGGATGAGCATTGACAAATGCGGATGAGCATTGAGAAATGCGGATGAGTAAAGTCAATGCGGATGAACAAATACGGATGAGAATTGACAAATGTGAACGAGTAAAGTCATTGCAGATGAAGAAATGAGGATGAGCATTGACAAATGCGGATGAGTAAAGTCAATGCGGATGAGTAAAAGAAATGCGGATGAACAAAAAGAAATGCGGATGAACAAAAAGGGAAATGTAGATGAACACTTAGAATATTTTCTGACTTTTTGGGGGAAAAAGTGAATTGTAGGCTTTGACTTGGGAGGTTCCCGGGGGTTCATGTAAGCTGACTTTTGAGGTCATAGATGATGTGATGGGCATTCTATGATGATGTTATGATGTATGAGTCATGCTTATGCATGATGGTATGTATGATGTATGTTATGTGTGTATGATGCCTTGTATGATGATGTTGACTGTGTATGTTGATGTCCTTACTATGTATGATTATTTTCCTATGGCTTTACATTGAATGTTCAAGAATGAAATGAAAGTATTATGTAACGTAAAGTGAAAGATAATGAAAAGAGGAACATGATGAAAGAATTCATGCATTAATTAACGAAGGAAAGTAAAGTAAGTCTTACAAGCCTTGTATGTGGAAACACGCCCAATGAAGGGTGTTAGTTCAACAATATGTGGGTTAGCTCCCCTAGAAGGATGCACACTGGGGTCTTTCTTTGTGATTGACCATTTGTATAGAACCTTTGTCGCTTACCCTAGATACTGTGGCCAGGCCGCTATGCGCCATGACGGGGGGGGGGGGGGGGGGGGGTCTATGATAGACCTCAGCCTAGTATCAGCTTTATGTAGGATAGTGGGTATAGCACATGACAATGGTATACCTGAATTTTACCCTAGGTACTATGGCCAGGATGCTATGCGCCAGGACGGGAGGTCTATGATAGACCCCGACGCAGTACCAGCTTTATGCATGACGGTGGGGTAAAGTTCATGGTTTTTGATGGAATGAAAAGAAGTAATGATGAACATATGAATAAAAGTAAGAAAGCATGAATGAATGAAAGTTAATGAATGAATGATGAATATAATAATGATATTATCTATGTGTACGTATGATGTGTGACCACACGCAAAAGTAAAGAACGGTTTTAATGAAAGTAAAGTATGTTTTACTTAAAACTAGAACTCACTCAACAACGCTGACTTTTTATGCATTTTTCCAATTGGAAGGTAAAGTTGCCGAGGATGGCACGGGGAAGCTACTTGGCTCTTTTGGATGACATTCTCTTGTTTAATGTTTTTGCATTGTAATACGAACAAATGAAATTGTGTAACGAATGTTGTATTATTTTGCAAAAGTATTTGTAACGAAAATGTTGTTTTAAAATGTATCTACTGCAACATTTTATTTAAGTTAATGAAAATATATGTTTTATGTGTGATTTTTGGCCCGCTGGAAGCGTCCCGGGAACGGGGCCTTACAAGTTGGTATCAGAGCCAAAGTTTAAGTGAAACGGGTAAATTTTCAAAATAAAGTTAAACTTAAACTGAAAATAGGATGGAAAGGGAATGGATGCCAGTCCGAGTAGCTGCGTGCCAACAATTATTTTCTTGATGATAATCGGTATTACGTGAAGGAGGATGTTGTTGAAGAGGTGCATAAGGTCATACAGACAATCTTACCGTCTGTGGTGACCGAAGTTATCAAGGCTGTGAGGGAAGGTTAAATGAAAGAAAGAAGTAGACCTACGGGCGAAAGGAGATAGCCCGAGACTCAGACAGTTCTATCTTATGACGAAGAAGAAGAGGAAGAAGAAGAGCCTACGCCGGAGGCGACACGAGGATGTAACTACGGGGCATTTCAAAGGTGTAAGCCCCCTACTTTTGATGGTAATGACACTGCTATTGCTGCTCACTAATGGGTTAGGGAAATGGAAGCTGTTTAGAATATCAGCGAGTGCCGAGAAGACCAAAAGGTGAAATTGCTGCCCACTCGTTTGTAGACTCGCTCTGTGTTAGTGGGACAATATAGTCCAAGCCGAGGGTAGTCGGGCAATTAGGAGAATGAGTGGTCTGAGTTGAAAAAGTTGGTGATTGAGGAGTTCTGTCCTCACAGGGAAATGGATAAGGTGGAAAGGGAATTTTTGCAGTTGGAGGTGAGAACCATGACACATCAACAATACACCACTAAATTCAATGAATGACATGGCTGGTTCCGGATCAGGTGACGCTTCTGTCATGAAAGATTAAAAGGTATATTCAGGGCTTGCCGACAGATATCCATAGGCACATGATCGCTGGCCAACCGAGCATGTTTAGGTCGGCGGTTGATTTGAAAGGGAGATTTTATGATGAAAGAACTGTGGTGGTGACTGAAGGCAGCAAAAAAGGTGGTGGTGACCGGAATTGGAATGGAAAAAGGTTTGGTCGGGGTGGTGCCCGACGACTAACAAGAAGGCACGAGTAGATGACCGTCGTGTGGTCACATCTGGTGCGGGGTCGAAGAAGTGTGGTAGATGTGGAAGAGTGCATATCGGTGAATGTAGGTTGGGATCAAACTTATGCTTCAAATGTGGGAAGACGTGGCATATAGCAAAGGATTGTCGTAGGGTCCGATGTTTTAACTATGGTGGAGAGGGTCATATGAGTAGAGACTGTAAGAAGCCGAGGGCTGAGGGTTCTAGGGTGATGAAGACTGGAGGTGAAGGACCGAGGGCGAGCGCCAGAGCGTTTACGATGACGCAGGAGGAGGCTAGGACGGACCCTGATGTTGTGTGAGGTACATTTCTAGTGAACCAAACTTTAGCCTCTGTGTTATTCGATTCTTGTGCTAATAAAAGTTTCATTTCTGCTATTTTTTGTGCTAAATTGCCTGTTAGTAGTAAGAATATATATGCGCCCTTTGATATAGAAACTACCATTGGTAAGTCTACCAGGATTTCTAAGATGATAAAAGGATGTGATGTGGAATTTAAAGGTCACAAGTTTCTTGTTAGACCATTCGTGATGACCTTAGGCGGGTTTGATGTAGTCCTGGGGATGGATTGGTTAGCGGACTACGATGCAAACATTGTGTGTCCCAAGAAGATGATTTGTTTGACAATGCCTTATGGAGTTCGATGATGGTTTATGGTGCTTAAGTCACGATGATTTTGAAAGTGATTTCGATGGCGATGGCGGGAAAGTGCATGAGGCGTGGATGTAGCGCCTACTTGGCCTACGTGAAGGATGTGGACACACCAATACCATAACTGATCGACATACTAGTGGTGTGTGACATTCTAGATGTATTTCTCGAAGACTTACCAGGAGTGCCACCAAACCACGAGATCAAGTTTCAGATTGATCTAATACTGGGTGCCCAACCTGTTGCCAAGGCACCGTATCGGTTGGCTCCGACTGAGATGAAAGAGTTGATGGAGCAATTGCAAGAGCTACTTGATAAAGGTTTTATTAGACCAAGTATCTCTCCTTGGGGTGCTCCGGTCTTATTCGTGAAGAAGAAAGATGATAGTATGAGGATGTGTATTGACTACCATGAGTTGAATAAGTTGACGATAAAGAACTGATACCCCTTACCAAGAATTGATGATTTGTTTGATCAGCTTCAAGGTGCCAGTTGGTTCTCAATGATAGATATTCGATCGGGCTACCATCAGTTCAAGGTTAAGAAAGAATGTGATATTCCTAAACAGCTTTTTGCATGCGTTATGGTCAGTACGAGTTCCTCGTTATGTCATTTTGTTTGACCAATGCGCCAGCTGCTTTAATGGATCTGATGAATCGGGTTTGTTGGCCGATGTTGGATAAATCAGTGATTGTGTTTATCGATGATATCTTGATTTATTCCAAGAGTGAGGAGGAGCATACCGGTCACATTCGAGAGGTGATGGAGACATTGAGAAGGGAGAAGTTGTATGCTAAATTCTCCAAATGTGCATTCTGGTTGTGCGAGGTTCAATTCTTGGGTCATGTGGTGAATCCTGACGGGATTATGGTGGACCTGGCAAAGGTGGAGGCAGTGATGCAATGGAAGTCTCCAAAGACGCCATCCGAGATTCATAGTTTCTTGGGTTTGGCGGGCTATTACAGGAGATTCATTCAAGACTTCTCTAAGATGGCTTCTCCACTAGCCAAGTTGACCCGTAAAGATGTAAAGTTCGTATGGGGTCAAGCTCAAGAGAAGGCGTTCGAGGAATTAAAGGAGAGGTTGACTCAAGCTCCTGTCTGTCATTACCCGATGGAAGTGAAGATATGGTGGTTTATTCTGATGCTTCCTACTCGGGGATGGGGTTTTTGTTAATGCAGAGGGGAAAAGTTATAGCCTATGCATCCCGACAGTTAAAGGTTCATGAGGTTAATTACCCTACTCATGATATGGAGCTAGCAGCTACGGTCTTCGCGTTAAAGATTTGGAGGCACTACCTATACGGTACAAAGTGCACCATATTCACCGACCAGAAGAGCTTGAAGTACTTCTTCGACCAGAAGGACCTGAACATGAGGCAGAGATGATGGTTGGAGCTCATAAAGGATTATGATTGCAAGATCCACTACCATCCGGGCAAAGGTAACGTGGTGGCTGATGCCCTTAGCCGAAAAGAGAGACCCTAGCCGATTCGGGTGAAAGCTTACCAGTTAATCATGACCTCTGATAAGATGAAGCAAGTTAAGGAGTTTCGAGATGAGGCGTTGAAGGAAGATCATCTTAACTCTGAAAGAATGAGAGGTCTGGTCGCGGAATTGGGTGGAAACACACTTGGTGTTAAGACCCGATTCAAACGGATGTGGATTCCTCTCTATGGGAATCTACGCGTGAAGATTATGGATGAAGCTCATAAGACTCGATACTCTATTCATCCTGGTGCTACAAAGATGTACCAAGACATGAAGAAAGATTATTAGTGGTCGGGTATGAAGCGTGATGTGGTGGAGTATGTGAGTAAATGCCTTACTTGTTTACAAGTGAAGGCCGAGCACCAAAAGCCGTATGGGAAGATCCAACCTTTGGATATACCGGAGTGGAAGTGGGAACATATCACCATGGATTTCATTACAAAGCTACCGCGCACCACACGAGGGTATTATGTTATATGGGTGATAGTTGATCGTTTTACGAAGAGTGCTCACTTTCTACCGATCCGCGAGACATATTCATCTGAGTGGTTGTCTGATCTTTTCATTAAGGATATTGTAACTTGTCATGGTATGCCGGTGTCTATTGTGTCTGATCGTGACACCCGGTTTACATCTAAAATTTGGAAGAAATTCCATGATGCGATGGAGACGAGGTTACATATTAGTACGACTTATCATCCTCAAATGATGGTCAGTCGGAGAGGACGATTCAGATGCTGGAGGATATGCTTCGAGCGTGTGTCATCAATTTTGGAGGAAGTTGGAATGACCACTTACCGTTAGCTAAGTTCTCATATAACAACAACTATCATGCGAGCATTGGTATGCCCGCTTATGAGATTCTATATGGTAGGAGATGCCGAACACCCGTGTGTTGGGGTGATATTGGTCAGAAACAGTTAGGGAGCATCGAGGTGATCAAGTCTACGAATAAGAAGCTTGAAAAGATAAAAGCCATCATGAAGGCAGTGAAAGATAGACATAAGTCATATGCTGATAAAGGACGTAGACCGATTGAGTTTCAGGTGGGTGACAAGGTTATGTTGAAAGTCTCATCTTGGAAGGGTATCATTCGGTTCAGAAAGTGGGTCAAGTTGAGCCTGAGATACATAAGCATTTCTGAATCATTGCTAGAGTAGGAGAGGTGGCCAATAGATTGGAGTTACCAGATGAGTTAAGTGGAATTCATCTGACATTCTACGTATCTCATCTAAGGAATTGTTTCGCAGACGAGACATGGCTGTACCACCGGAAGATATTGAGGTAGACGAATGGCTCAATTATGTGGAGCAACCAGTGGCAATCATTGATCGTAAAGAGAAAAGGTTAAGGACTAAAGTGGTTCCTCTGGTGCGTGTACAGTGAAAGCACAGAAAGAGATCTGAGTCTACGTGAGAGACTGAAGAAGAGATGAGACAACATTACCCATGATTGTTTGAGGAATAACAGGTTTCGAGGACAAAACCTATATAAGGGGGGTGGACTTGTAACACCTGGTTATTTTTTTAGAGTCAAAGAAAGAAGAATAAAGTGAAGAAAAAAGAAAAGATATATTACCCAAGTTAAGGGGTAAAAAGTGTCAAAATGACAAAAGGTTTGAAAGGTGGGCATGGCTCCCCACTCTCTTCTTAAAACACTCAAATCTTTGGACAATTAGAGAGAGAAAGTGCATATTCGGATTTTTGAAGAAGAATAAGTGCAAAAGTCGAATCAAGGTAAGAATTCATGTATTCAACATGTTCTTAACTGGTTTCATCCTTGGTTGTGTGCTTATGTATGTTGTGTGTGTTCGGTGTGTGTTTTGGTGGGTTTCTAGGCGTTTGAACTCAATTGCAAACGGGTTTGAACGAAGTCACACCTAAGAGGCTGCTAAGGTGAGTTCTAGAACCCCTCTTTTATATGTTTTAACTAATTTTAGGGCTGGAAATGCATGTATGAACTTTTTATAAAACTAGGGTTTCATACCCGTATGTATGAATGTGTGTACGTTGCGGGTATGGTGTGATTTTGGACTATGTTCATGCTTGATGATGTTATGGTTATGTTTCTAAGGCTTAGAATGTATGATTTAAGCTTAAAACATGATAGATGGTGTTTGGGGACTGAATTATGAGGATAAGTGTGCCCTAGGTTGCTCATGCGCCCAAACAATAGTTCATATGCCTAAGTTTAGAAAAACTGCTTAAGTGTTCCAAATGCGGATGAGAAAGTCAATGCGGATGAGTTCGTCAATGCGGATGAGAAAGTCAATGCAAATGAGAAAGTCAATGTGGATGAGTAAGAAAATGCGGATGAACATTGACAAATGCGGATGAGTAAAGTCAATGCAGATGAACAAATGCGGATGAGCATTGACAAATGCGGATGAGTAAAGTCAATGCGGATGAACAAATGTGGATGAGCATTGACAAATGCGGATGAGTAAAGTCAATGCGGATGAACAAATGCGGATGAGTAAAGTCAATGCGGATGAACAAATGCGGATGAGTAAGAGAAATGCGGATGAACAAAAAGAACTGCGGATGAATAAAAGAAATGCGGATGAACAAAAAGGGAAATGCGGATGAACACTTAGAATATTTTCTGACTTTACGGGGAAAAAGTGAAATGTAGGCTTTAACTTGGGAGGTTCCCGGGGGTTCATGTAAGCTGACTTTTGAGGTCATAGATGATGTGTTGATACATGTATGTCCCTAGATCATGATATGAATGTAATAGATCTTGTTTGTCTGATTTTGATGTAATGTTTGGAATGATTAATGAAATGATATTGGTTATTTGTTAATTATAATGTTTAATATTTCATTAATGAGTCGATGTTGAATTGCTTAATTAGGTTTGTGATTGTTTGAAGTGTTATGCATAATGTTATAATATTGAATACACTCAAACTTGGTGAAGTGAATTCTCATGCGTCCGACTGGACCATGCGGCCCAACAATGGTCATGCGTCCGAATGGCCATGCGACTGAGTGTCCATGCGCCTAAATAGTCTATACGCCTGAACAACTTCATGCGACTGAATCAGGCGCACGACTAAACACTCAGTCGTGCAGATGAATCGACCGCATGGTTCAATCGCACGACTGAACCATACTAATGGTTCAGTAGCACGGATGAACAATACTAACCTATAAATACAACCCAATTCATGGAAAAACGTAAGCATTCATTCTATTTCGACTCCAGAAGTACCCTAGCCGTCCAGAAACCTCCAAGTTGATACTCCAAGTTCATAGAACGCTGTAGATTAATTCTTAATCGATTCTTAACGTTTGATTCAATACTTTATTGATTCTACGTGCGTTCTCATTGATTGGATCGCCAATCAAATAGGATTCCGCACTATTTGGTTTGATTTACACGTTAATCATTTGGTATTTCGTTCAAATACCAGGTCCTAACAAGTGGTATCAGAGCTTTGGCTCTTGATTACGTGTGATTCAACCAAGATTGATAAAAAGTTTGTGTTTTTACACTAAAAAAACGCAATCATTTGTGTCAAAAGTTGTCTTGGATGTTCCCTGCTCATCAAGTTTCGGTTTCTACGGCCTTAGGCGATTAGGGTTTGCGAAATTTCTAATTTTTACGACTAAAACACGTTTAACCTAGAAATTTTCGCAAAACAGCAGCTTCAGTCGCACGAGTGAGCCATTCGCATACTCCAGACGCACGATTGGACTGAGTCGCCTCTCCATTAGTACGACTAAACCATCCGTTCGCAGTGTTCATACGCATCAGCTTCATTCGCTCGACTGAACCAATCGCTTAGTTCAGCCGCACGATTGAACCAATCGCATAGTTCATTCGCACGGATAGCCCATTCGCATCACCCTGTCGCACCAGTTTGACAGTTTGGTTAGTACACTTAAAGGTTAATCGAGATGCAAGATCAGATGTCAGCGTTTACTGCCGGCAAGGACTCAAGGATCCAGAACCTACTGTTGCTTGAGAGTAACGTGGGGAATCATAATAAACCACCAAAACTCTTAACGTTGGATGAGTTTCCCCACTAAAAACAACGTTTTGAGATCTATCTCAATGGAGTGGATCCAAATTTGTGGGAAGCTATCGAGATTGGGTATAGTATGCCGGTGGGAGCAGATAGGGTAAAACTTACTTTAGGAGGGATGACCGATGCTCAGAAAGTCAAGTATAATGCAGAGAAGAGAGTTTATGCATTGATTACACAGTCTATTCCTATAAATATTTTCCACCAGTACTCGGAGAATAAGCAGGCCAAGAAGTTGTGGGATGAGCTAGAAAAGAGATACGATGAAAATGCTTCGCTGAAGGCAATTAAAGCTAAGGAACTGAAGAAGGAATTTGACAACTTCTCATCGATGGGAAACGAGAGTTTGGACGATGTTATTGATAGATTCTACCATCTGATGAGTGAACTGCATACACATGGTGTTGCTACTACCATGGAAGAGAAGGTGTCAAATTTTG
Organism: Flaveria trinervia; assembly: GCA_025506515.1. Classification (NCBI taxonomy): domain Eukaryota; kingdom Viridiplantae; phylum Streptophyta; class Magnoliopsida; order Asterales; family Asteraceae; genus Flaveria; species Flaveria trinervia. The sequence goes on along the minus strand of CM046445.1, from coordinate 89,181,664 downwards.
CAGATAGTTTGCCGGAAAAGTGGCTTCATTTGTGTCAAATCTGAGACAGAATGAGATGCTGGCAAAGTTGGATATCAGTGACTTCATTCTAAAGCTGCGAGAAGAAGCACTTATGATGAAGTACAGAGCTCAGAAGTCTTCATACTCTCAGAATCCAGCTTTGTACAATGCCACGTCTCAAGCTAAGACGTTTGGAGCACCTCTTCAGACTGCATTTGTGTCTAGCTCATCGGGTCCTTCACAAGCTTCTCCTTCAGGATCAGAAATTTCCGGGTCTTCGTGTACCCATTACATTGGAACTGAAGCGAATGCTACTAGACTAAAGACCGAGAACCTCAGTAATGTGACTGTGGAAGTAGCTCGAGATTACATGGATCTTTTGGCAGCAGTGGTTAATTCTTATGATGGACTGGTTGCTGGGAAGATTGGAAACTGCCATCTGGCAGATGAGGACTACGAGTAGGTGGATGAAATGGAGCTGGAGAGAATGGATATTATGTGGACCTTAGCTAGTGTTGTCCGAAGGTGAAGAAGTTTGTGAAAAAGACCGACAGAACTTGGTTGCTACTAAGGATACCACATTTGGCTTTGACAAGAGTAAAGTGACCTGCTTTAATTGTGGAGAAAAGGGGCACTTCTAGAGAGAATGTGTGAAGCCAAAGAAGACTGGGAATGGGAACCCATTCTCATACTTCACTCGTCAAGACAAGCAAGCTAGCAGTTCTACCTCATCAAGCAAGGATCCAAAAGCCTTGACTGCTCATGATGATGAAGGACAGGACTGGAGTTTTCGGTTTGTCTGTCCAGGGGAATCAAATATTGCCAGTGTCGAAGATTTAGATGATGATTCCACGAGTGAGGGAGATATTGCAGTTGAGATATCAATGTCAAATATAGAAGAGACAACTGCAACTGAGGTCAGCTACAAGCCTGAAGAAGAGATTTCAACAGCAAAGACAGAATCACCGGAACCAGAGACATCTGATGCTGCGTTGATGGCTAACTCTACTAAATCAACTCAGGTAAGTACTACTGACCAAATGTTTGATAATCATGCTTGTTCTAATTGTGATACTTTTAGGAATAGCATAGATAAAAAATTTGCTAGGTTATTAGATCATAATGATAACTTAGTAAGGGATTTGCAACTGTGCACTGAGGCTAATAGAGTTTTAAAACAAAATGAGCATAGTTACAAAGAAAATATAGACCTTTTGACTAAACAGCTTAGGGAAACTGAAGTAGTTGCATTTAACCAAGCTAATGACATTAGGTACTATCTTAACTCCTTAGAAGACACTAAGAAGCAAAAGGCAGTTTTAGAAGTAGAAGTAAACTCATTAAGCAAAAACTGCACAGTTGGACTAGTTTATCACACATTGTCCAGCACTTAGTGAGAGAACAAAACAACGGGGAGGGTTTGGGTTATAAAGTGGTTCCTCCACCACCTGAGACCTTGATGAACACTAAGAGTAGACCTATAAATAACAACCCCATAAAGGATCATGTGGTGTCTACTCCTCTTGTTAGTGATCCAGATTCCTCATGTTCATCAGTTGAATCTGGAACAAAACAAAAGGTGCCACTTCAAAGGCAAAGGGTAAAATGCCTTGTGTTAATCTGGAAAAAGAATTTGAAAAGATTAATATAAAGTCCAGGACAAAAAAAGTCAAATCTGATTCTAAAAGGACTGCTAATGTAACTCTTTCCCAAGCTTCATGTCAAAAACCAGTTACCCAAAAAGAAAAGGTTGTTAAAAATGTTAAAAAAATTTATTTCGTTAAACAAGAGAAAACATCAAAAGAACAGAGTCAAAACCCAAACTAAGTAATATTACCAGGGTGTCACACACATCTCCACAAGAAAGTTTAATCATAAAGTTAATAGCAGGTCGTGCTACAACTGTGGAGAGTGTGGACACATTGCTTCCTTTTGTCATTACTATCAGACACCTAGGAAGAAAATTGAACTTCAAAATTCAAAATCTAGGTCTTATAAGAGGAGATCCTTAACTCCACCTAGACGGACTAGCGAACCTAACATTCAACCCATTAGCCAGTCGACTGTTTATCACAAACAGGCATTGCACAAATCTGGCTTATGGAAAGAGAAGTCATCCTCTGTGTCTGATAATGATGACAAGAAGGAACCTAAGCTTCCCTCACCCTCTAAGGGACAATGGGTTGAATTATGATGTGTGATGCCTCAGGGAAACCCAAGCCAGTGAAGGCTTGGTTCCTAACATGAACTAATGTTTTCATTGAATGTGCAGGGTGTTCGCTATAATGCTTAGACTAACACGTGGATTGTAGATAGCAGAGCATCCAGGCACATGACAGGGAACATAGCTCTTTTATCAAACGTCAAGCAAGTAAAAGGAGGGCGTGTTTCGTTTGCTGGAAACAAGGGGGTTATATCATAGCTCAGGGAGAAGTTGGAAATCAGAAAGTTAAGTTTGATAGGGTGAACTACGTTCAGCAACTTCAAAACAACTTACTTTCTGTTTCCCAAATCCGTGATAAAGGTTTTAAAGTCATATTCGACAACAAGAAGTGTTACGTCCTTAAGAAAGACTACGTTATTCCAGAGGACCAAGTTCTGATGAAAGCTTCAAGATATAAAGACCTTTATGTTTTGGATCTCTTAACAGCTTCGACAACAGATCATGAAGTTCAGTGCTTTCTATCAAAAGCCACTGAGAAGGACTCCATCTCCTGGCATAGGAGAATGGGACACATCAATCAACGGAAGATGAATCACTTGATCCAGAAGGATCTTGTGAGAGGAGTTAATGTTAAGAATTTCCAACTTCCTGATTTTTGTGTTGCATGCAAAAAGGGCAAACAGACGAAGCATCGCATGGATCTATTTGGTCCAGTCAGTACAAGAAGCATCGCAGGCGACTTGTATAGCTATGTAATTAATGATGACTACTCAAGGTTCTCTTGGGTAATGTTTCTGAAATCCAAATCAGAAACATTTGAATCCTTCAAGGAATTGGTAACTACACTGGAATCCCTATACAAGCTGAAGGTAAGACAGGTGCAATCAGACAACGGAACCGAGTTCAAGAATAAATGGATTGAGGCTTATTGCAAGGAAAAGGCATTGTGCATCAATTCACCTCTGCATACACACCTCAGATGAATGGTGTTGCTGAGAGAAAGAAAATGTCAGGATCAGTGATCACAAGTTTGATGTAATAGAGCGTAACGCAGCGAAATAAGAACAAGAATTAGACAAATTGTAGCAAGAATTTGATACTCGTATGCATTAAGAACAAATACGGTTATAACGAGAGAATATATTTCTGTAAAAAGGAATGTTTCTATGATATCAATATTTCTGATCAAATCATCTCCATCTATTACAATAGGTTGACACTCCTTATATAGAGTGCAATCGCTGCTGTTATCACGGGAAAGTGACAACTGGCAGATCTCTTACAAAAATAACTAACTCTTAACAAACTACTAAAATGTTCACAACTACTGAGAACATATCAGAGTGTTAAGTACAAAATATAAAACTACTGATGAGCACAACAACTGAAGAAGTATTCTTCAGCTGTTGTGTCAAACTACTGACCAGATAAAACATAAAACTACTGAAAGGTAAACCGTCACAACTACTGAAGAAGACCTCTTCAGCTGTTGTGACAACATCTGATACTTTGGTCTTCAGCACTTGTGTCTTCAGACTTTGTCTTCAGCACTTGTGTCTTCAGACTTTGTCTTGAGCACTTGTCTTCAGACTTTGTCTTCACACTTGTCTTCAGACTTTGTCTTCAGCACTTGTGTCTTCAGACTTTGTCTTCAGCACTTGTCTTCAGACTTTGTCTTCAGCACTTGTCTTTAGACTTTGTCTTCAGCACTTGTCTTCAGACTTTGTCTTCAGCACTTGTCTTCAGACTTTGTCTTCAGCACTTGTCTTCAGACTTTGTAATCAGCTGTTGTCTTCAGCTGTTGTGGTCTTCAGTAGTTGTTGTGACGTCTGTGGGACTTAAAGGTTTTTCTGATCCGGCTCATTGGTTCTTTTGGTCCAACAAACTCCCCCTGAACCAATGCAGCCAAAAGCTTTAACTTTATTGAGGTCCCACTTATTGTTGGCAGAATGGTTGGTCTTTTTCCTTCTTGATCAGTTGAGAAGATGACCCATATAAGCACTGGCCTGGGAATAATCTCTGATGATTTGGTTGGCAATGTATGGATGGGCTCTGTATTGGGGAATTGGACACTGAGCTGTTCCCCCATCCATGAGACTCACTTCCCATGTATAAGCCTGTAGGATTCTCTGGTGTATGCTCTGAGAAACATAATTTGTTCTTCCATGGTCAGTTTCTCAGCTTCACCATCAAACAATCCTTCACGCCCATACAGCTCCGAGATGTACTTGGCCTGTTTGCCATTTTTGAGCTCAACTGTTGTAATCTGTCTGTATGCAAACTCATCAAGATGAGTCCCTTCAAGTAACAACTGAGCTCATTTTGTTTGAAGTTCTCAAGCCTCTTGTAGACTAACCCCTTTTTAATAACTCTGTTCACTAACATCTTTTGGGGTGGCTGTTTAGTCTCATAGGCCTTCTTGAAATCTTCTACAATCTCCCAGGGTGATACTACAAGGACCACTGTGATCTCTTCATCTACGATCCTTTTACTTGGCCCTGTATCTCGAAGGAATGTCTTTCTTACAATCCTGTGAGCCACCCTAGGATCAGGCCATACTCTCACCTTTTCCTTTTGATATTGAAATGTGTTAGCAAGGGTGTACAACCTCAGAGCTTCTTTCTTCATACTAATCTTGATGAAGAAGCAGCATAAGTTTTGTCGATGCTTTTCAACATCTCATTGTCATGAAGCCTTTGCTGCTGCTCTTCTTCAATCTTTACTCTCACAGTTTCCATCTGTGAGGTGGGAATGATGGGCATGGGTTTGGCTTTAGGCAATGTTAGGACTGCAGACAGAGGCAGCCTATCTTCTTCCACATCATCCTCTTCTTCTTCTTCTTCTAGCCTCAACACCCTTCTCTTCTTCTTCTTGGGTGCATCATCGACTGTTGGTTTAGAGGTAAGGGAGTTGGTTTTGTGGTTTGTGGTGTGGTTGTTTTGGAGAGGGAATGTTGACAGGTGAGTTAGCATTTTAGAGGTGAGTGTGGCTTTTGAGTGTTTGGCTAGCTCAGTCCTGCTCCCTGCTCCTGCTTCATTATTCAAAGCTTTGACTACTAACCCTTAGTGTATGCTTCAGACGAACAGATCTTGGAGGTTATGGCCAAGATACTGTCCCTGGTCCATGATTTAATCTCTATCAATGATCTCCCAAGATATTTGCAATGAATCTGATCATGATCTCTAGTCTCTCTCTTTCTAATGCATCATAACTTGCCCATCTTGAGTTAATTTCTTCAACTTCAAGTCTCCTGATCTCTGAGTCAAGCTGTGCAGTCTCGAACCCTTGTCTATACGTTGATCAATAATGGCATCCATTGATTTACTATGTGTAGCATCTGCCATTTTGATCATCTCATCAAGTTGGAGTTCTTTCTCTTTTCCTTCACCCTTCCTCTTCTTATATGTGACATGAAAGTCTTTGTGACTTTCACCCACTTGATCATTTTCTTCCCTTCACAGACTCCTCTTCCTTCTCAGTTTCCTTTCTTTTAGTTTGCTCTTCCTCTTTGCTTTCACTGACTGACTTCCCCCCTTTTTGGTTGCATTGGTTGCAAGGGTTTGAGTAGCAGAAAGCCTTGTCTCACAATCTCCTCCACCAGGGGTTGATGATTGAGAGAAGCCTCTCATCCATGGTTTTGATCACAATGTCTGTGATCATTGGGTGATGAAGGTAGGTTGTGCTGAAAGATAGCGACTGTTGCTCAGAGGGGTTCTGTCCCTGAGAAGCAGTGCCAGAAACAGAAGCTGGTGGCTTGGAGTTTTGAGTGGCTGAGTGTGTGGGAGACCTTTAGGTGAAGGTGCCATCTGTGGGTTTATTTGTTGGCAGATGGACTTGCTTGTTGAGAGAATGGTCAAGTAGTCTTTGTAGTCTACTGACTTCTTCCTCAAGAATTGTGTTTTGGGCCAGAACATCATAAAAGAAGCCCAGGTCATCATCAGCAGATGCTGAATCACCTACCTCCTGCTTGTAGCAGATGTACATGCACTGGGTGTAGACCAGTTTTAGCATGTGCCCCTTTTCTTGAACTAGGGACTTCCAGCTCAGGACTATGTCCTTCATCAGCTGTTGCCTCTAGTGAGGTCTTAGCTATGTTACCAGCCTCATTCTGATCATGTGCTGATTCAGAAGAGGTGGCAGCCTCACTAGATGTCCTAATCTCCATATCCACACCAGGAGATAGAACGTGTAAACCTCGGTGCTGTGGTTGTCAGAAGCATGGTGATCCTCGTCCTCAATAGTTGTGGTTCTCCCCTTTGTTGGTGGTTGTTGGGGAGGAGGAGAGGCATGCAGCTGAATCAGCACGTTTGCAATGATAATGGTTGGACTTAGGGGGGCGGTTGCATGGGGAGATAGGGTAAAAGCAGTGTGTACCTGGGGGAATGGTGCTCTTCAATGGCAATCTCCTCAATGAGGAAGATCCCAAATTTGTGGGTACCCCTTCTGTGGTTGCTGACGGCTCCTTTTGAGAGGAATCCTGAGCGGCTGTGGCTGGGAGAGTCCTTGTATCCACTAGGGGGTTATAACCATGGATATAGCTTGCGTTTGTGTTGCAGGGGCATCCTCAAGGGACTCATGTCCCTGAGTAGCCTTTTTTGATGTAATAGTTAGTGGGTTTGGTGGGGACTTTGATTTGGAGGTGGTGGCTGTGGTTCCAGCTGCGTGGGTTTGCGCAGCTTGGCAGCCATTTTGAGTGATTGGTCAGAGTTGTGTGGGAGTATACTTCCGTAGTACAGCCATAGCAGGACTCCCAGGACAACAAGTCCCTCAGCTTGAAGCTGGTTTTCAATTATGGCCATTATGAACCGAGGATATAATATCCAACGGTTAGCAGTTTGTTTTTGGGTCATATCCTTGAGCTCTAAAAATAGTATTTCAGAAAAAATTAAAGGTTGTTGCTCAAGGATGGAGTACATTACCTGTTGCCACCTTGTGGACATTTGATCCCATGATGAAGTCTTGGAGGCAAGGCATACATTTACCATATGAAATATGAGACGTTCGGCATCCGGGAAATGTTTCTTCAGTATGGTAGATGCACTCAGGTTACCCTGGTATCCATGGTGGGCAAATGATTGATCTGTTGTGCCCTTTGATAATCAGTTGGGAAAGTGGCATCATCCAGATTAAGGTTTTGGCGAAGAGTGTCTAGAGTAATGACCACTTTTTGGCCATGGATAAACGATTGAAGAGACTCTGCGTCATTCTCTCTCAGATACCAGAGTGACGTTTGTCCAGAATTGGTTAAGGGATTTGGCATATATGTGGGATTTACCAGAAAAGCCGTTTTGTAGGGTGACTGAACCATTAAATCAATGGCGTTGTGAAACTTTCCAGTATGGCGATTTGGTGAGATGTGCGACACAGTTGTGTCTTGGTTTTAGTTGCATGGTCGCCATTGATGAAGGAGGGTAGAGAGTTTTTGAACGTTAGGTTTTGAGAAGAGAAGATAAAAACTCTGAAGTGTGATAAGGTATTTAAAGGGTCGGGTTAGAAAACGACTGAAGGTTTTGGTGTGAGTCATCAGTTGTTGAAACTACTGATGACGTGGTATTAACTTTCAGAGGTTTGAAAAGGCTGACCGTATTGGGGTGATCACAGTTGTTATAAAACAACTGAAGACTTGTTTTAACCGTCGACGTTGAAACAGCTGAAGTCTCTGATTTAGTCATCAGTAGTATAAAACTACTGAAGACATTTTTGACTTCAGGTGATGAAACAACTGAAGACTTGGTATTAGTCATCAGTAGTTATGAAACTACTGAAGACAGTGGTTTTGTCAGCATTGTTGTAAACAGCTGAAGACTTGGTGTTAGTCTTCAGTAGTTGTAAACTACTGAAGACATAGTTTTGGCTTCAGTTGTTTTAATGAAACAGCAGTTGTAGAAACAACTGAAGAGTATTACTCATCAGCTATTTTCGTCAATTCATAGCTTTTCAGCTGTTTCACACTGTCCTCACACTTACTCATCAGACTTTTCATCTGATTTTCAGTGTTTCATAGGACATCAGTACTTATCTGCATTTCTGACATCAGTAGTTGTGGCTACAACAGCTGTTGTGACTACATCAGCTGTTGTAACTACATCAGCTGTTTTAACAGATAAAGTACTTTAGTACTGGTGAGATATGTAGCCTTCAGTAGTTATAAAAACTACTGAGGGTAAAAAACTCATCAGTACTTATATGTGACAATAATGAACTAATGATCATCAGTACTTATGAGATGAGATCATCAGTAGTTGTCACTTATTCTAGCTGCAGCATACCAAGCCTTAACACCAGGTTGTGGAAAGTTGAACTATCCAAAGGCTTAGTAAAAATGTCTGCAAGCTCATCACACTAGGAACAAATTTGGATCAATCAGACCTTTTTCAAAACATCTCTAATAAAATGGTGTCTGATTTCAATATGTTTAGTCCTAGAGTGCTGGACAGGATTCTTGACAATACAAAGAGCTGAAGAGCTGTCCATAACAATGGGGTCTTAGTCTCTGTTATGCCATAATCCAATAATTGGTTTTGAAGCCAGAGTACCTGAGATGTACAGCTTGCAGCGGCAATGTACTCTGCTTCAGCAGTTGATGTAGCAACTGAGGTCTGTTTCTTGCTCTGCCAAGAAATCAAGCAGTTGCCTTGGAATTGACATCCACCAGAAGTTGATTTCCTAGTCAACTTACCCCTGCATAGTCACTGTCAGAAAAAGCAACTAATTTACCAGAATGTCTAGTAGAATACCATAAACCTAGAGATGGAGTGCCTTGCAGATATCTAAAGATCCTCTTGACTGCAATCAAATGAGACTCCTTAGGTGCAGCCTGAAATCTAGCACAAACACATGTAGCAACATAATATCTTAGTCTAGAAGCTGTTAAATACATCAAGGACCCAATCATACATCTGTAAAGTGTTTCATCAACCATTACCTTTCTGATCTGTATCCAGTTGTGTGGTGCTGCACATGGGGGTAGAACAGGGCTTACAGTTTTGTAAATCAAACTTTTCCAAAAGATCTTTTGTGTATTTGGACTGATGAATGAAATTCCATCAGCCTTTGTTTGATTTGCAAACCCAGAAAGAACTGTAATTCTCCCATGGCACTCATTTCAAACTTCTGTTGCATCAATTTGTAAAGGCATCACACAACTGTGGATCAGAGGATGCAAAAATAATATCATCTACATAAATTTGAACAAGTAGATTATGCTGCCCAGCTTTCTTAATGAATAAAGTCTTATCTATGGAGCCTCTAGTGAAATTATTTTCCAGAAGAAAGTTTGATAATGTCTCATACAAGGCTCTAGGAGCTTGTTTCAACCCATAAAGAGCCTTATCAAGCTTATACACCCAATTAGGATGTTTATTGTCCTCAAAGCCTGGTGGTTGACATACATAACCTCTTCTTTAATTTTCCCATACAAAAATGCACTTTTGACATCCATTTGAAAAACTTTAAGGTTTGGATAAGCAGCATAAGCTAAAAACAATCAAATTGCTTCCAGTCTGGCTACAGGGGCAAAGGTTCATCATAATCAATACCTTTTTCTTGTGCAAACCCCTGAACAACCAGTCTGGCCTTGTTCTTAACAATAGCCCATTTTCATCAGTTTTGTTCCTAAACACCCATTTAGTGCCTATTGCACACTTACCTGGAGGTAGAGGAACCAGTTCCCACACTTGCTGTTTCTTGAACTGAAGAAGCTCAAGCTGCATGGCATCACCCATCCATTGTCCTTTAAAGCAATGTGATAATTCTTTGGCTCTTGCTGACTGATGAAGAGAGCATAGAAGCAGAAATTTGACAATTGACTTCTTGTTGATACGCCAGCAGTGATATCACCAATGATTTGAGACATAGGGTGATTCTTCAGATCTTGATACACAATGAGATTTGTGCAAGTGTTTGTAGCAGGCTCAGCAGCAACAGATGGTGATGGTGAATCATTTCCTTGAAACCAATCAGTGGATGGTAATTCAAAGGAAGTTGAATTTGAAGAAATCTCATCAGCATTTGTTGTGGATGGTGCTACTGGAGCTACAGGCCATCAGGTCTAGCTGGTCAAGCAGTTGATCACTAAAAGAAGAGGAGATATTACTGCTATCATCTCAGTAGCAGCACCAGCAGAACCACCAGGTGGTGAACTGTTGACAGGAGCAACAGCAGGAGTTTGATAAGGAACATATTGCAGTATGTCCAAATCAAATATCTCCACAGGGCTTTGTGGAATCTTGTCCTTTGGAGATTCATTAAACTTAACATGTAGAGTCTCTTCAACCATCTTGTTTCTACAGTTGAAGACTCTATGTATGCTTTGCAAGTTGATGAATAACCAACAAAGTACCCTGCATCCACCTTAGGATCAAATTTTTTGGAGTTGATCCCGTGTGTTTAGAATGAAACAAGGACACCCAAATGCTCTGAAGAATGAAATTAGAGGGGCCAAATGATGAAGAACTTCATATGGAGTCTTCATCAACCTCTGATTTACTAGAACTCTATTCTGTACATAGCAAGCTGTATTGACAGCTTCAGCCCAAAAAGTCATTGGCAGTCCAGAATCAGCCAACATGGACCTTGCAGCTTCAATAAGGGTCATGTTCTTTCTCTCCACTACTCCATTTTGCTCAGGAGTTCTTGGGATGCTATACTGCCTCTTGATTCCCTTTGATAAGTAAAACTCATCAAGTGTGTGGTTTCTGAATTCAGTACCATTATCACTCCTCACACACTTAACTGGTAGGGAATACTGCTTCTCAACGTGTAACACAAAGTTCATAATGGACTGCGCAGCCTCATCCTTTGAATGCAAGAAGAAAGTCCATACAAATATGGAGTAATCATCCACAATTACCAAACAATATTTCTTCTTAGCCATACTCATCACTCTCACAGGACCAAAGAGATCCATGTGAAGAAGCTGTAAGCAGGTACTGGACTTAGGTTCTTCTATGGAGGGAAATGAAGCTTTGTGTTGTTTTCCTTTTAAACAAGCAGTGCAGTTATCTTTACACTTGAACTCCTTCATAGGCAGTCCCCTTACTAAACCATGGTTTATCAGCTGATTTAAGTTTTTGGAGATTAACATGACCCAGCCTTCTATGCCATAGAATAGATTCTTGAGGGGAAGCCTTGGAAAATAGGCAAGATAGCCTTTGAGATCTATTTTCTTGGAAAGATCTAAGGCATACACTCTTCCTGTCCTGTTGGCCTTTAGGAGAGTGTGTTCATCCAACACCTTATCAATCAAACTTAGAACTTTGGATGACAGAATCCGACAGTTCTGACTGGTGAAAAGAGCAACATGGCCTTTGTCACACATTTGACTGACACTCAAGAGGTTGTACTTGAGATTTTCCACATGGTTAACATCATCAAACTTTATTTCCCCATTGGAAACAAAGCCTTTGCCGATGATGTAACCCTTTTCATCATTACCAAATGACGCAAACCCTTCCTTCCTTGAGAGTAGTCATTAAGAAGTGATCTGTTTCCTGTCATATGCATGGATCCTCCACTGTCTACATACCAGATGCCTCTGAGGAATGTTGAAGAACCCTGCAAAATACAACAAATTAGTTAGATTTTGAGACCCAAACCTTTTTGGTCTTGGGCTTGTTCTCATCAACAGATGGTAAACAAACATGTTTTTTGGAAACAACAGCCTGAGAGGAAGAAACTGGTGAAGAAAAGGAATCCTTTGGCTTGGACCTCATTTTCTGTGGTTTCAACATAGGAACATCTAATTGGTTAACTCTTCCTAATAGATGTTGAACCATCATAACCAGCTGTGTCTGATTTTGTGATAAGGCTTTCAGCTCTTCAGACACATAGGCATTGGAGTTTGATAAGTTCCTATGTTGCACCTTTTTCTTTTGAGCAATCTCAGCTGTTACCTGTTTAACCCCTTCCTTTTTGGACTTAAGGGTTTAGGATTTGATGTTGCTGGTACAAATGTGGCTTCAAACTCAGTTTTCATTTTAAACCATTTTCTCTTTACTTTCCTCTTTATGTTTGAGTTTGGATCCTCTTTTGTACCAACAATCATCTGTAAGATGATTGAACAAACCACATACTTCACATGGTTTCTTCTTCATCTTATGTTGATCATCAACTAAAGAGAATGAAATACTGAAGATTGCTCTTCAGTACTTTGGAAGCATTATTTGCTTTCTTGACTTCCTCTTTAGTAGTCTTAAACTCTTTCTACTGATAGTTTTCTTCTCTTCAGTGCTGACAGTAGTTGGAGTTTGAACTTCAGGTGCTAAATCTTGCTCTCCAGTCCTTTCAGGACTTCTAGAAATAGCTCTTGAGTTGATCATCTCTTTGATCATGTGAGTGTCAGCAGTGGTGCTGACTTCAACTTTTGATGCTGCTCTATCAAAAAGTGAATCACATGATGAGGTGGATTGGTTATTGCTTTCTCCATCAGATTTCACTTCTGCTCTTGAAGCAAAATCTGTAGGAGGAGCAGTGTGATTATAACCAATACCAAACTTCATATTGGAAGCAGATTGCTTACTAAGAAGCATTTCAAAACCTTTGCATGATTGTACCCATCGATCACACTCTACCTGGGTGACTGCAAGGGTTTCTTTGAGACTTCTCTGGTCTTCCAGAATAACCTCTAGCTTGGCCTTTTCATCATTTAATTGGCATTTAAGCTTATAATCTCATCATTTTTACTATTAAGAGCAGACTCAAACTCAGCTTTTCTTTTGGAAATGGTTTTCTCAAACTCAAGTTTTTGATTTATTATGCTACATTTGCCTCTCTAATGGAGACAAAGACAGCAATGCATGATTCAGAACATAACTTGGCTTTAGCCTCTGAAGATACCTGAGTTACCTGTGAAGATGATGCATTTGAGCTGAACCCTTAGAAGACTCCAGGGCCATGAGAGCCAGATTCCCAAAAGGACTGTCACCACTATGTTGACCAGCACCTGTGAACAGTTGTTCATGACCAGACATGTCATCCGGTAAACTGCTCCAGTCAACAGCTCCAGGGGTGAAGAAGCTGTGTTGTTGAGGTTGAGGAGGTTGATGAGATTGAGATGGTTGAGGTTCTGGTAGTGCATGAGGTTATGGTACTATAGGAACTTGAACTTGATTTGACTGTGGCATGTAATAACAAGGTAAGGATATGGCATTTGACCCTGAGGAAGAAAATATGCAAGAGATTGTGGTTGAGAATGATGACTAGAATTGACAGGATGTTGCCCTCTGTGTTGTTGACTATTGCCAGGAAAGTCACAAAAGGTGCAGAGGAATTAGATCCAGATGATCTGCATTCTCTAGCAAAGTGTCCAAGCCTGTGGCATTTGTGACACTTCAACTTACTCTTGTCAAAACCAACTTTGGTTTTGCCAGAGAGTCCTGGGAACTTTCTTCCAGTTCTTTTGTAGAACTTCTGAGATCTGATATTTATCAAGGCCATTTGGCTTAAAATATCCATCTCTTCTAAGTCATCATCAGCAATCCCCTTGAGATCATCCATGATGAAGCATAGATTGTCATTATTACACCCAGTAAACTGACTATCAACACTCACAAACGCAGAATCAGAAGTCTTTGAGGAGAAATCAATATGCTCATCATACTGGCATTCAGATGAAGCATATTCTAACTCATGACCAACCAAGGCAGTGTTTCCTGGTACAAAGTCTTCAGTGAGCTTTCCAGATGAAGACAGTTTTCGTTTCTGTTTTATCTCTCTCTGAAATGTGAGCAATTTCCCATGGAGTTGGGTGAGAGATAGTTTGTCCAAATTTGCACTAGACGTAGGACAATAGTATGTGTCCCATCTTTCAGGCAGTGATCTGAGAAATCTGTTATTCATCTGGATATTGGTGTACTCAAGTTTGACCATTTTTAATTCAGAGATCAAACAAGAGAACCGCTCAAACTGTTGAGTCAGTGTCTCACCCTTTCTATGAGAGAATTTCTCATATTGTTAGGCAAGGATTTCTCTATTATTTGCCAAGACCTCATCTGTTCCTCCAATTGTTCTTTCAAGGCATTCCAGAGGTCATGGGCAGTTTCATGATGCATTAGCCCAGAATAGATTTCATTGGGCAGTGCCATGGCCAGAATTCCATGGGCTTTTGCATCAATCTCAAACAATTTCTTATCCTCATCTAGTATTGTCCCTTCCTCTTCGGAACCATTTGATTGGTTTCCGGGTTATTCACCATAGGCTTGTGTGGACCATGTACCACTGATGTCCAACAACCTGCGCTGTTAACAGACAGGTGATGGAGCATTCGTCGTTGCCATATGTTATACTCATTCCTAACCAGCATTGGAGGCTTGGTTGAGGAACCAGTATTGTGAGGATCATTGAAAGAGTAGTCATTTTCAGTCCAAATACAATTTAATTCAAGCTTTTAACGTTTTACATAGACCACAACAGACTCAATGAAAACCAAGAGAAATCTCAGGATGAATGACCAGAAACCAGAAAATTCAATCTCTATAACCGTTTCTTGCAAAAAAGAAAAAATGCTAATTCAATCAAACTTGGATCTTGAATCAGTTTCAATGATCAATTATTAGATCGATCAATGATTAACCTGCTCTGATACCATTTGTCAGGATCAGTGATCACAAGTTTGATGTATAGAGCGTAACGTAGCGGAATAAGAACAAGAATTAGACAAATTGTAGCAAGAATTTGATACTCGTATGCATTAAGACAAAGCGGTTATAACAGAGAATATATTTCTGTAACAAGGAATGTTTCTATGATATCGAATATTTCTGATCAAATCATTCTCCATCTATTACAATAGGTTGACACTCCTTATATAGAGTGCAATCGCTGTTGTTATCACGGGAAAGTGACAACTGGCAGATCTATTACAAAAATAACTAACTCTTAACAAACTACTGAAATGTTCACAACTACTGAGAACATATCAGAGTGTTAAGTACAAAATATAAAAATACTGATAAGCACAACAACTGAAGAAGTATTCTTCAGCTGTTGTGTCAAACTACTGAACAGATAAAACATAAAACTACTGAAAGGTAAACCGTCACAACTACTGAAGAAGACCTCTTCAGCTATTGTGACAACGTCTGATACTTTGGTCTTCAGCACTTGTGTCTTCAGACTTTGTCTTCAGCACTTGTGTCTTCAGACTTTGTCTTGAGCACTTGTCTTCAGACTTTGTCTTCAGCACTTGTCTTCAGACTTTGTCTTCAGCACTTGTCTTCAGACTTTGTCTTCAGCACTTGTCTTCAGACTTTGTCTTCAGCACTTGTCTTCAGACTTTGTAATCAGCTGTTGTCTTCAGCTGTTGTGGTCTTCAGTAGTTGTTGTGACGTTTGTGGGACTTAAAGGTTTTTCTGATCCAGCTCATTGGTTCTTTTGGTCCAATAGAAAAGAAGCTTGATAGAGACAGCACGGACAATGCTGGCAGACTCAAAACTACCTATCCAATTCTGGAATGAGGCAGTGGCTAATGCGTGTTATACACTGAATCGAGTTCTGATAGTCAAGCGCCACGGAAAGACATGTTAGGAGCTACTACAACGACGTAAAACGAATCTGGAGCATCTCGAACCATTTGGCGCACCGTGTACACTTCTGAAGAAGACTCAAGAAGGTAAATTTAGCGAGAAGGCTGATGAAGGAATCTTCCTAGGATACAACATACCGAACAAGAGAGTTTACAACAACTCAACGGGTCTAGTAGAAGTGTGGTGTAATGTTGATGTTCATAGATATACCACCCCACCTACTGGCAAAGGACCCGCCTACGTTTTCGACTATGATGGATTCTTTAAGTCCTTCAACATCCCATCTCTCCTTCTGATGATGAGTTGCTACTCGAATGATGGATGATATCTTGAATACACCAACTCTTGATCCAATATCATCGAGTTCACAGGAGAATCATCTACTCAGTCAGGGGGAGTTCGACGACAGTAACTCCTCCTCTGTAGATGAGGATGAAGAAGATGACCAGAATAGTCAGGAGCAACAGTTCAAGTTCTTGAAAGTCCACAAGCATCTAACGTGATGCACCTTCGACTTCGGAACCTCAAACTCCTTCTATCTCAGATGCAGAACCAATGTTCATAACCTTGGCTCCGAGGTAGCTGTTCCTACTACTCCTGGATCACGTCTGAACGTTTATCATCCTTAGACAATGTCATTGGGGATGTCCGATCAGGAGTACAAACCCGAAATCAGCTGTACTCGCTGATTATGCCTCTGTTATGGAAAAGGGATACATTCATGATGGTGCTTATCGGTGTTTTGTCTCGCAGTTTGAGCCAATACGTCAGTGATGCACTAAACGATGAGGCATGGGTGAGTGCCATGCAAGAAGAACTTCTTCAGTTCAAGAAGTTAGGAGTATGGACTCTGGTAGATAAACCTAAAGGTGCTAAGGTCATTGGCACCAAAGGGGTCTTGAAATGCAAGAAGGATGACCAAGGGGTCATTATCAGAACAAGGCTCGACTGGTGTTCAGGGATTTCACCAAGTTGAGGGGATTGACTACAATGAAGTGTTTGCACCGTTGCAAGGATGGAAGCCATCCGATCTTCCTTGCCGCTATGCTATATATGAAGATTAAAGTCTATCAATTAGATGTGAAGAGTGCATTCCTTCATGGGGAAATTCGAGAGACAGTGTATGTCAGTCAACCCAGGGATTTGAAGATCCTTATCATCGGGATAGAGTTTACAAACTCGACAAGCCTTATACGGGCTTCATCAAGCTCCTAGGGCCTGGTATGAGAAACTCTCAACTCATCTTGTGAAACACGGCTTTCGCAGGGGAGTCATTGACTGCACACTGTTCATCAAAGAAAAAGATGGAGACCTACTGCTAGTACAAATCTATGTCGATGACATAATCTTCGGTTCAAAGAACGAAGAATTATGCAAAGAGTTTGAAGCAGATATGAAGAAAGAGTTTGAGATGAGTGCTATGGGGGAGATGAAATTCTTTCTCGGGTTACAGGTGTATCAGACACCGATTGGGATCTTTCTACATCAGACCAAGTATGTGGGAGACATTCTCAGTCGGTTTGACATGGAGAATGCGTCTGCTGCTGGGACTCCACTTGCTACAAATCATGATATAGCACCTGACGAAAATGGAGATCTGGTAGATGCCACAATGTACCGAGGAATGATTGGATCCCTCATGTATCTCACTGCCTCAAGACCTGATATCATGTATGCTACATGTTTATGTTCTAGATATCAGGCTAAGCCTAAGGTTAACCATCTGATCAGGGTCAAAAGGATATTTCGTTATCTAAGGGTACACCCACACTTGGGTTGTGGTATCCTCATGATGATGACTTTGAGCTCACGGAGTATAGTGACTCGGATTTGGGGCTGCAAGATGAATTACAAGTCTACATCAGCAGGGTGTCAATTCTTTGGGGGAGATTAGTTACCTGGCAGTGTAAGAAGCAGACCTCGGTTGTATTGTCAACCTGTGAAGCCGAATACGTTGCTGCTGCAAGTTGCTGTTCACAAATCATCTGGATTCAACAGCAAATACGGGATTACGGTTTAAAGATTTCTTCTACTCCTATCTTTGTTGACAACTCTGCTGCAATTGCAGTAACTAAAAATCCGGTACAACATCCAAAGACCAACACATCGGTATTAAATACCATTTCATAAGAGACTGTTTTGAAAAGACTAATTAATGTGTGTAAAAACTAATACTGACTTTCAACGCGCTGACCTCTATACAAAAGCCTTTGATAAACCATGTTTTCTATATTTGTTAGAGGTCAACGGTGTTTAAAAGAAAGTGATGTTATTCCAGATGATGATCATGTGTAGTCCGATGCATTGCAGTTATATTTTTCTTTTTTAATTTTTCTTTATTTATTTTACTTTGTTTAAATTAAATTCATGTTATTTAGCTATCTATTAAAATCCTAAAATAATTAAATCCAGTATGATTTTAGAATTTTAGGGGGAGAGTAGGTCAGCTAGTACATTTAAAAAAAAACGAGGGAGAAGGAGTAGATAGCCGATATAAGGTAGATCGTATCTGTGATACCGATTCAAATCTTTTGGAAAATGATAGTACACAGGAACAACTCAAAGGGACTTTAAAATTTAATTTCGAAATATGCAAAATTCAAAGTATAAGTCTGTGTAGTCTAAGCAATATAAAAGGGAAGATGACAGAAAACTGGTAACTACTAAGGTAACACAAAAAAGTAGACCTAGAGGTTGCTAGACCACAAATGATATGTCGGTAGATTCAACACAATAGATGATTAGACCTAACTGGTGATCTCAAGATCAAACTAAGTTGTTCAACTGACAATGGGCTGCCATCTTATCATGGTTAACACAATCAACAATATTCCAATAAGGGGTAATGAGCTTGTAAATGCCATAAATGTGTGCGGATGACCATAAATAGAGCAAAACACGAAAAAATTGAAAGACAAATGCTATCAAGCTAATGACTTATGTTGTTGGTGCATTCTGTGCAAAAGAAAATTTAGCTGCTCTAACAAGAAGATAGGTTGTGTGCCTCTCTGCTGTGCGATGGCACTGACCTGAGGATAAGCATAACCTAGATATTCTAGAATTCATTGTTGTTTGCCGCCTCTCTGCTGTGCGATGGCACTGATCTGAGGACTGGCTTCTCTTTGAAAGATCTAAGAATAGTCTCTTCTTGTAAAAATACCTGTAGACCACTCAAAAGCTCCTGAGGAATGTTGATTACCATATAAGAGTGGGATCCAAAAATGTCAGTTGAAATAATTAAACCTAAACCTATCACCAGTTTGTGTCTAAAGTCTGTGTATGGATTTAAGAGGACAAATATACTGACAATCATTGTGGCTGCAATTCTTGAAAGTTCAAATCAATGTGGGAATCTAACAGTACCAGTGTGATTTCCTAAATTTGCTAACGACTCTGGATGAAAACCAAGAATTGAGCATCAAAAGGTTTTTGATAACAAGTCCCAAATGATTTGACTTGCCTGTATGATTCCAAAATTGAATTGGTCCAGGTGTGGTTAAACTAAATTGAAGCTGCCTATTCTGGAACCAAATCCAGTAGATGTCTATCTTAGGATTTATCTCTCACAAAAAGTAAAAAAAACAAGTTTTATTTTTGTATTTAGTTTAAGTTTCTAGTTAGATAGTCATTTTAGTCTGTTTGTTCGTCGGACTATATCATGAAAATCAGTATGGGATTAACTCACCTAAAAGGGTCATGTCTGAGATGGCCACATGTGTTTTCAAAGTTTAAAAGGGTCACGTCTGAGGTGACTAAATGTTTAAAAGGGTCACGTCTGAGGTGACTAAATTGTTTAAAAGGATCACGTCTGAGGTGATTAAAATTTTATCAAGTTAAAAGGATCATGTCTGAGATGATCAAATGCTTATAATGTTGATACTATAGTTTGAAAAGGGTTTAAATGTAAAATGGTAAGAAATGCAGAAAATCTCATAAGTATGACCCATTCGCACGAATGGACCATTAGTATGGACTTATCATACGAATGGGAGCCATTAGTACGAATGGACCATGAGTATGGACCATCCAACCGAATGGCCCATACGAATGACCAAGTCGGATGTTTAAGTGCGAACGAATGAGTAAGTCGCATGATTGAACTCTAGTCGGACGACTGAATGGGGCGACTAAACCAATCGCATGACTGAGGCCCATTCGCCCGAATGAAATGTGCGTATGAGCCCAGTCGTACGATTAAATTTAGGGTTAGTATAGATAGAGAGAGAGTCGGTCGCAGAGACTCACCACTCTCAAATTTACTCTCAATCGCACGACTAACATTACGCTGCCCAAATTTCGTTTGATCGCTATAAACCCTCGATTCTCACATACTGACCTTCCGCATTGATTCTACAGGTACTTTGTGGTGCAGAAACACTACCAAATCATCCAATTTGACACTGAATCTGGACAATTGGACTTATTAGAAAACCGCGACTTATGTGGCAAAATAACCTAACCAAACGACGTAAACAAATGAAATTAAAGGTTTTAGATGTTAAACTAATGGATTCCGAGCCTAATGAACCAAAACTCAAAGTCTAAAACTCAAAATTGGTGAAAAATTGAATTGAATTGAGCGGACAGAACGACATGCGAATGGACAGGTTGATGAATTTCAGTCGCATGACTGAAGAGTGCGAACAGCTTAACCGCACGACTGAACTATGCGTATGAGTTCGGTCGCACGACTGGTGTAACCACATGAGGATACATATGCATGAGTCCAGTCGCACACTCAGTAGTACGTATGGAGTCATTCGCACGACTGAATCCCAGTCGCACAGCCTCATTCGCATGATAGAAAAGAAGTTTGTTCAAGTCCAAGTGTTTCATGACATTCTTAACCAATGGGTACTAATGTTTACGTTCCTTGTGTAACAGATGGCCAGCCGTTGGATTATGAGTACGAAGCACAATATTTGTGCTCATCTTGTTCTCATATCCAAAAATGCTTCAGACTTCTCTGGCATTATCTCCTTCCTCAGGAGATCGAGGATTGCACACGCTATATCTGCTCCATGTACACCTTATCGGTCTATTCAGCAGGCCTTCTGGGAAGCTGCGGTAGTTGATCGATCCTCTGAGCCTCACTGTATCAGAGGTACTATCTTTGGAGAGGCTATAGCTATCACAGAGGAGGATCTAAGGATCGTGTTACAGTTAGGGGACAATGCTGACTGTCCTACTAAATTACACCCCCTTACTGTCAGAGGATGTTTTCTTCGAGCCAAGTACTCTGGGGACATCAATGCTGGGGTGCTCAACAAGAGCAACCTATATCCCCAGTTCAAGTACCTTGCTCACGTATTGCTGAAATGCATAGTATCCAGAAAGGGAGGCTTTGATGAGTTGTCTGACCAGATCCAGAACGCTTATGTGGCGTTGGTGCTGAACCATCCGTTCAGCTTCTCCAGGATGATCTTCACCTACTTGGCGGAGAACATTGAGGGGAAAGGGAAGGAGGGCTTCTGCATGTACCCCGATTTATGCAGATGATTATAGACCAGAAGCTTCCCTTCCTGCCAAAGGAGAAGGATCATGTCGTAGTGCTTGAGGTAATGGATGATACCACCTTGGGCCGGATGAAGGTATACAGGGGGAAGCAGGTAAAACCCCCTGTCAGGATATTGTTTGGGCATCTGGCCCATGAGAACTATGTGGTGCCAGCTAGGAGGAAGTGGCGCCACGATGACAGTGATTCTGATGTTGAGCAGATTGCTTTACCCGCTGACGACTCTGATGATGATGGCGGTGGGGATGCTGGAGATGACATGCCCATTCCACCGAGGGGCGCAACTACAGACGTTATACCTCCAGTATCTGCCCTAACATGCGACATAGCTGAGTCAGCCGGGTTCCACAGGACTTTATACCTGGTGAGGAGGAAGAAGAGTCAGATGAGGAGCCATTGACTAGAACTGTGGGAAGCAAGGTTGTTCCCACAGAGTATGGACTCTCCGGCGGTTGGTGAACGCCCCAGGGATTCGGGAGAAACGACTGAAGATCCCAGCTATGCTCCTGAGTCTGCTAGCCGTGTTCTAGGGGAGCATCCACCTCGACTGGATCGAGGAAGAAACGGATGGCTTAGCCCCACGGCCAGAAGAAGAAGACGAGAAGACTCACCTTCCTCTCCACCACAGCCACTACATCTACCATCACCACTACCCCTTCTACAGCCACACCATCCACCACCACAGCCACCACAGCTACCACTACCACACCTCCCACTACTGTACATATGCCACCACCACCATATCTTTCACTCCTACATCACCTCCACTATCTCACAAACCAACCCTATCTTCACCACAACTACCACCACCACCACTCCCACCAAGCAGGACCCTCATCTCATCCCGCACATATATATGGATCTCATCTACCTCAATTTGGGGTAGAAGACCAGCTTTCAGCGCTAAACCGTATGGTGATGCGACTGTTAGCTGTTGATGAAGAGAAGACTGCGCAGATCCGACAGCTTGCAGATCTCACTACTGCGTAGTCACACCAGATCTCGGAGCAGGCTCGGCTGATCGAGGAGCAGGCCCAGCAAATAGATGTTCAGAGCCACGAGATCGCCCAACTCCAAGAGCATCGAGTCACTTATGCTAAGAAGATTGAGGAGTTGGAGAATGCTAAGAAGACCATCATGCTCAAACTTAAGGGATCTAAAGATGAGCCTCTGAAGATTAAAGAGGGAGATGGTGATGATGGTGATGATGATGATGAAGATGATGATGATGAGACTGAGGATGATGAGGGGATTGAGGATGAGAGGACAGAGGAGAGGAATGAGGATGATGATGAAGAAGGAGGCGATGCAGCTGCATCTACCTCTGCTCAAGGTCAAGAAAGGAGGTCTAAGAAGAATCAAGACCAACAAGCTTCCTCCTCTACTCCACCAAGTGATGACCCAGTTATCCAAGACAAAAGTAATAATTAGATGTCTATGTATTTGATTACTTTTGTATTTGACTCATGTATTTTAACTTATGTATTTAATGGTTATGTTAAGATTAATGCTTTTCTATTTTGATTATTAACTAATGGTTGATGTGCTACATGTTTAAATCAAACAGATCCAAACTATCAGAGGGATGAGTTTGATGTTGCTCCCCTTCAGCAGATCAAGAATCAACTAACTATGATTCTTGATCTGCAAGGGATCGTCAGAAGGTCGGTGAGTTATACCCCTGAAGAAGGGGAAATAATTCACGATCTATCAAATGAGCAACTAGCTGAGATCTTCAAGCTAAATCCCGATGAGATTGTAAAGGATGCTCCAACGTGCGACTCGACAAGTGACAAAGAGCTCAACGACGTTGATGAAATAGAGATAGAAGATGTCACTGCAGAGCACTACCCTCAGTATGCTGACAATGACGGAAATGTGGTCCCCAATCTGGGTGAATCCCTTGTCAGTGATACATTTGAGGTGTTAGACAAAATGGAGCAGGAGTCAGAGAAGAAAGAGGGATCGGCCCAAGCCTCAAATGATGATGTTGATATCCGAAAGGCTGAATGGGCTGCCTGTTTTGAAGAAGTTAGAGCCCAACATGCTGCACCTATACAGGATGCCTACACCAAACTCTACAGAGTCAAGAAACATCATAATATGTCAGGCAGGATTATAGCATGGGCATATTTTGAGGACCTTAACATTTATGCCGTTAAGAGGGAGAAGGGCATAGAGTACTTTAAATTCCACATGATCTAAAGACTCTACCAGGTTTTGAGCTCAACCAGCTAGCCAAACTGAAGCTGTTGTATGCGAACCCGAGAAAGATGTCAGGCTGGTTTGAGGCTGCCCTAAGGAAGGAGTACCACACCAGGTGGGTTAATTTCAGACCCCAACAGCCTACAAGGTACATCAGAAGGTCTAAAGTTAATGCCATTACCGGAAAGCCAAAGATAGTGTTGAAGTGGAGTTCCTCGCCCCATGTCAAGAATCCCACTCAGGGAAATGCCACAGGACTTCACTCCACACTTTAAGTGGTGGTACTACGATTGGAGGACAGGAAAAGTGGTCATAGTCCTAGACAAAGAGGGCAAAATGGATACCATTAGGGTATTTGACCCAATGTGGCTTACCAACTTGTTAGCGAATGATGTCTACACTCTATAAAAATGGCCACTGTTCTATGATACGCATGATATAATACAAGCCCTCCAGTTCCAAAATGTCATACGACTCTGTTTTGCATTTGAGATTCATGCAGGAGTCACAAAAGAGGATAAGTACAAGAAGTATGAGGAGGTAATGAAGACAACAAGACATTAGAGAAATCTAGGTCCAAAGGGGAGTTTGTTGATACATGGATGTCCCTAGATCATGATATGAATGTAATAGATCTTGTTTATCTGATTCTGATGTAATGTTTGGAATGATTAATGAAATGATATTGGTTATTTGTTAATTATAATGTTTAATATTTCATCAATGAGTCGATGTTGAATTGTTTAATTAGGTTTGTGATTGTTTGAAGTTTTATGCATAATGTTATAATATTGAATACACTCAAACTTGGTGAAGTGAAGTTCTTATGCATCCGACTGGACCATGCGGCCTAACAATGGTCATGCGTCCGAATGGCCATGCGACTGAGTGTCCGTGCGCCTAAATAGTCTATACGCCTGAACAACTTCATGCGACTGAATCAGGCGCACAACTGAACACTCAGTCGTGCAGATGAATCGACCGCATGGTTCAATCGCACGACTGAACCATACTAATGGTTCAGTCGCATGAATGAACAATACTAACCTATAAATACAACCCAATTCGTGGAAAAACGAGAGCTTTTATTCGATTTCGATTCCAGACGTACCCTAGCCGTCCATAAACCTCCAAGTTGATACTCCAAATTCATAGAACGCAGTAGATCGATTCCTAATCAATTCTTAATGTTAGATTCAATACTTTATTGATTCTACGTGCGTTCT
Source organism: Flaveria trinervia (assembly GCA_025506515.1). NCBI lineage: Eukaryota > Viridiplantae > Streptophyta > Magnoliopsida > Asterales > Asteraceae > Flaveria > Flaveria trinervia. Next base: position 89,157,031 of record CM046445.1, on the reverse strand, counting down.
CACTGATTGGATCGCCAATCAAATAGGATTCCGCACTATTTGGTTTGGTTTACACGTTAATCATTTGGTATTTCGTTCAAATACCAGGTCCTAACATGATTTGATGGGCATTGTATGATGATGTTAGGATGATTGAGTGATGCTTATGCATGATGGTATGTATGATGTATGTTGTGTGTGTATGATGCCTGTATGATGATGTTGACTGTGTATGTTGATGTTCTTATTATGTATGATTATTTTCCCATGGCTTACATTGAATGTTAATGAATGAAATGAAAGTATTATGTAACTAAAGTGGAAGATAATGAAAAGAGGAACATGATGAAAGAATGCATGCATTAATGAACGAAGGAAAGTAAAGTAAGTCTTGCAATTCTTGTATGTGGAAACACGCCCAATGAAGGGTGTTAGTTCAATGGTGTGTGGGTTAGCTACCCCAGAAGGATGCACACCGGGGTGTTTCTTTGTGATTAACCATTTGTATAGAACTTTGTCACTTACCCCAGATACTATGGCCAGGCTGCTGTTCGCCATGATGGGGGGGTCTATGATAGACCTCGGCCTTGTATCAGCTTTATGCATGAAGGTGGTATAGCACATGACAATGGTATACCTGAATTTTATCCTAGGTACTATGGCTAGGCTTATGTGCGCCATGACAGGGGTCTATGATAGACCCCGATCCAGTACCAGCTTTATGCATGACGGTGGGGTAAAGTTCATGGTTTTTGATAGAATGAAAAGAAGTAATGATGAACGTATTAATGAAAGTAAGAAAGCATGAATGAATGAAAGTTAATGAATGAATGATGAATATAATAATGATATTATCTATGTGTACGTATGATGTGTGACCACATGCAAAAGTAAAGAATGGTTTTAATGAAAGTAAAGTATCTTTTACTTAAAACTAGAACTCACTCACAACGCTGACTTTTTATGCATTTTTCCAGTTGCTAGGTAAAGTTGCTGAGGATGGCATGGGGCAGCTACTTGGCTCTTTTGGATGACAATCTCTTGTTTAATGTTTTTGTATTGTAATGTGAATAAATGAAATAGTGTAACGAATGTTGTATTATTTTGCAAAAGCATTTGTAATGAAAATGTTGTTTTATAATATTTCCGTTGCAACGTTTTATTTATGTTAATGAAAATATATATTTTATGTGCGATGTTTGGCCAGCTGTAAGCGTCCCGAGAATGGGGCCTTACATGACCACACATCATACATACACATAGATAATATCACTATTATCTCATCATTCGTTCGTTAACTTTCGTTCACTTTCGTTCACTTTCATACATAACTTCTTACTTTTATTCGTACGTTCATTACTTTCGATGACATGTACAATACCCCGAACATCATTCACGAAGCTGGTTACTGGGCCTAAGGTCTTTCATAGACCTTGAACATTGTGCACAAAGCTGACTCTAGTACCTAGGGTAAGTAAATTCACCACTTATCTTTTCTCTTTGATTCTGATCAATGCCATATGCTATACCCCGAACATTGTGCACGAAGCTGGTTACTGGGCCTGAGGTCTTTCATAGACCTCGAACATTATGCATGAAGCTGACTCCAGTACCTGGGGCAAGCGACAAAGATCCCATACATATGGTCAATCACAAGGATTGGACCCTAGTGTGAATCCTTCTAGGGTAGCCAACCCGCACACAGTTGAGCTAACACCCTTCATTGGGTGTGAACCTCCATACATTTGTTTGCAAGCCTTTCTTACATTTATTCATTCATTAATGCCGGCATTCTTTCATTACGTTCCTCTTTTCATTATGTTCCACTTTACGTTACATAATACTTTTCATTTCATTCATTAACATTCAACGTAAAACCACAGGAAAATAATCATACATAATAAGGAACATCAACACGAACATACAAACATCACCATACAAGGCACCATCATACATACCATCGTGCATAAGCATCAATTATACATCATCCATGCTACATCATACGTGCCTACTACATCATCTATGACTCCCAAAATTCAACTTGCTTAGCTCCGAGAACATCCCAAGTCAAAGCCTACTTTACACTTTTTCCTAAAAATCAAAAAATAAACTAAGTCCTTTAGGCGTATGGACATATTGGGGCTCATGGACATTATGGCGCATGGGGAACACTTAGGCGTATGGAGGGCTTCCAGACGCATGAACATTATAGGGCGTATGGACCCTCAATCGCATGACCTTCAGTCGCATGACTTCGGTCGCATGGCATTCAGTCGCATGACCTTCAGCCGCATTACCTTTAGTCGCATGACCTTCAGTCGCATGGCCTTGAGTCATATGACATTCAGCCGTATGGCCTTCAGCCGCTTGACATTCAGTTGCATGGCCTTCAGTCGCATGAGGAAACTTCCAAACGCATGAGCCTAATTGGGCGTTGAAACAGCCTCATTCGTACCTGAACGACAGATTGCAGTCCCCAAACCTTCCCTAACCTGTTCTAAGCTTATACCGTCTGTCCTAAGCCTGACAAACCTAACCATAACATCATCCTCAAACATAACCTACCAAATCCTTACCCCACCTAAATCGCACACAAACACATTCATACGGGTACAACACCCAACATAACAAAAACAATTTCATATGCATTTCCAGTGCCAAAATCTATTAAAACACGTAAAAGGGGTTCTAGAACTCACCTTAGCTGCCTCTTCGGGTAAGACTTCCTTCAAACCCGTTTGCCTTAAGCTTCACCTAGAAACCCACTTGAATTTGGCTTTTCACCTTGTTTCTCCAAACTCCCGAATGGATTTCTGCCTTTTTTCCCTTTTTCTTTCTCTCAAAACCGAATGGAATGGGGAGGATGAGGGGAGGGTGGGCGGCCATGCTCTCTTTACAGCCACTCTTCCAAAATGTTATCCTTTTTGGCACTTTTTACCCTTGACTTGGGTAAAATGTCTTTTCTTCCTTTTTCTTTCTTTTTCTTCAACTTATTCGTCTTTCTTTGGCTTTTAAAAATAATAATAATAACCAGGTGTTACATAAGTTAGACTTAAATATTGTTTTAACTTACTAAATCATTATTTGTTCAAATAATATATTTAAATTATTTTCCTTATAAAATAGACATTAAATATTGTTGTAACTCACTAAATTGTTATTTGTTCAAGTAACAAGTATAATTTATTGTCTAAAATGAGGGTTATTTTAAAAGTTATAAAAGTTATTGAACCTTGTAAACTAAACTTTATTACAAATAGTTTTCCTACATTTTTCTTATACTAAAATTCTTAACTTGTATATTTCATCTTTTATTATTTAATATAATTAATAAAATCTCTAAATACCTAATTCCATCTAAAACCTTAATTCTCGTTAACTCGTTAAACTTATTTATAAACTTAAGTCTTGTAATTATATATTTAGGTACCTATTGAAGGTTTACGTTGGAATGACGCATATTATTTTCTTATTAATCGTCAATTACATAACTCTTGATCATGTGAGTATTTCTATACCCTTTTTTTGCATATTTTTACACTTTGGGTGAAACATGTTTCTATATAACCATTGCACTTGTAAAACGTTTGATTCTTATAAACACTTGGGCAATTTCACTTATTTGTTGTGGTTAGTTGAACTTTAGTAACTACCATGTATTGACTTTTATACGTGCAATCATTAACTATTGCTAACCTGGCGACGTCATAGATCTATAGGCCTGACAAGCTGCTTAGTTAATCCAAATACACTTAGCTAATGTATAAACTTGTAAACGTGGAAACTTGTAAACGGTCAAGATTTGATTGTGCATCTGTCTTACATCCCTAGTTACTTTGCTCATTAACTTATAACATGAATTGCCATCTTTTATATACTTATGTATTGAAAACTATGGAAATCTCACCAACATTATGTAGACCTTTTATTTTAACATGTTTCCGGAAACGCGCAAGTTTGATTGCCACCTTTGAAGCTTATTCACACCTAGGAATGGACCTAGTTAAATAAATGAATGGACTTGAATTATTTCTTATTATGTATTGTGATTTCTTATTTGAGACTTATGTTTATAATGATACATTTGAAACTTATGATTATCATATCTGGGTTAATATAACGTTATGTGGCTGTGGACAATCTTAACCCTCACATCTCGATGTTTCCGCCGTCAAGGTTGGGTATGACATATTCCATCTTCTTCCCTATCATTCTGGAACAAAATCGGGTAAGCTAAACACACCCTTATATTCGTTTAAGCATGGGGAACAAAAGCCCTATGGTTATTTAAACTTTATATTTGAACTTTACTAACTATTATAAATGGGTTACTTTCATTTCTTTATATTAAAATACTTAAATAGTATACTTCTTTTTCATTGAATCCAAAATATAAGCGATTCCATATGTTAAATTTATTTATTTTTCAAAAGCCCCAAACTCCACTTGAAATCCTAGTTCACATATGAATCGTTAATCTTACATTAAAAATAAATTTTAAAACTTATATGTTTAGGTGTCTTGTAAAAGAAATCGTTGGAGCATCATTTAATTACTTTATATTACCCTTAACATCAACTTATACAACATGTGAGTTTTCATGCCCCTCTTTTACCTTATTTCACATCATTTGGGGTGAAACATGTTAACATATAAACTTGCACTTGTAAACGTATTGAAACTTGTATATGCACTAGCAATCTTTAGTCTTGTCATGGTTATTTGTAATATTATGAGACTTATATGATAGACATTATATGTTGACAAGCATTAACTATTGCTAGCCTAGCGACGTCATAGATCTATGGCTTGACAAACCTATTTGGTGCTAAAGCTAAGGTTATTATCGGCTCTGATTACATATGACTTGTTCATCATGGGAACCAAGTACACTTAACAACTAATTGTTATATCTTGTAATGGATATATTTGCCAAGGTTGATTGTAGCTATATGTTATCTATAAACTTGCTTTATTCGTAACCGTTGACATGAATTGCTACTTGTAAACTTTATATTATCTATATATATATATTATATATATATATATATATTATATAATATATTATATAAATATATGTTTAAGCCATGGAAACTCACTAACTTTCAAAGTGACTTAATTTTAATATGTTTCAGGAAATGCACAAGGTTGATGAATAATATTGAAGCATGCTTCATCTAGGACTTGGACCTAGGAAATAAATCACATGTCTTTGAAATCTTGAAATCCTGAACTTATGTTATGTTTCATCTTTGTTGAGACTTATTGGTTGTAATCTATTATTTAAGAGTTATGGTTAATCATATTTACATTTATGGTAGTGTTATGTAACTGTGAACAATATTAACCCTCACATCTCAAGTTTCTGCCGTTATGGTTGGGGTGTGACATAACCTTAATTATATTAATTTTAAAACTCACACCTTCAACTTTTTTCTTAGGTATTGCCTAAGACATTTCATCAGCAACTTTAATGATAAATCCCATAACTCACCATTAAAAGTTTTAGCTTATCGTGCGGGGAGTCAAAATCAATTCGAAAGTTCAACTCTACTATGAAAGAAAATGGGAAAATAAATGCGAAAGTATGTTAGTGGCTTGAAGCACATCCACTTAATAAATGGATGCTTGCACACGATGGTGGAAAGAGATATGGGTACCTCATTACAAATTTGTTAGAGAATTTGAATAGTGTACTTAAAGATGTTCTTATTAGCTATTACAAATTGTGTTCAACTTCAATTTTATAGAATTGATTATTATTTTGAAGTGAGACATTTGATGGAGTCTAGTGCTCAAGCTTACATAAATCGTACACTCCTCATGTTGTGGCAAAACAAACGGCTTTAATGTCAAAAGCTAGGGCATAATTATTGAGATCTTTTAGCTGACATAAAGGAATATTTGAGGTGATGACTTGGTGTGTGCAGATAGTATATTATATATATATTTTGATAAAGATTTCGCACATATTTTGTTTTAAAATGGTTAATACTGATAATAAACTACACTCATAAAAGGAAATTGTACATGTCGTGAGGTAATATAGTGTTAGTAAGAACCGAGTATCAATCCGTGAACACACTAAGCCTACTCAACAACCCTCATAAGACTATCAATTTTAATTTAGAAAATGATAAGTTGAATAAAATAACGACAAACAAAGATAGATTGAGAATTTTGGTGATTCTTTTAGTAAATTAAGGTTATTATCCTAATTTAGGTTACACTTGTGTAATTGTGATGAACCGGTGATGTGGTTAAAGATATTGATTAATGTAGTTATGTTAATGTTTATAAAATGTGAATCGGATTGATTTCTCATTTTATCCGCTCTGTAGTGACTAGGACATCATCGGGAGTAACTTACAAAACTGAATAAATCAAAGCCACTAGTAATGTAGGTAAATCTTTTGTAACTTTTTTACATACGATTTCTGAAAACATAACTTAATATTAAAAAGAGAGTTATCAAGTTCCTTCCTAACATACCATTAATTTTAGAAAATCATAACAATTACTGTATATATCTCAGACTACTAAAAAGGAATCCGCAAATGATGAGAAAGTTAAGATGATATGATTTCTAATAACCATTTCTAGTTCACTAGCCTTAAATTTATTATGAAGATTGGTTTCACAAATAAAAGTTAGTTCATACGTTTTTCAACCTTGTATGATATTCACAATTACAACTCATAAGTTTATATAACTTTCCGTTCAAATATAGATGCTACACATCAAAACTTTTCTCAAGATTACCATAACATTAACATAATATAAACCACACGATTAGTTTATCACAAGTTACATGAAGTTTCACTAAACTAGGATAACAAATGAAGTTTTGCTCATAATGAGCTTGAACATAACAACAAAGATAGAAGATAGTAATGAAACCATAGGTAAATTAAAACAATCAAATCGTTGATCCACTATTAATTATGTTAAATGATCCCGAGCTTCTTCTAAGTGTTGAGTGAACCTTCAAAACCTTCTAAGGACCTCCAAAGGTTGTTTTCCCGAGAAGGAACACCGGCGCTTCACCTCCCAAAAGCTCCATTTCAAAATGGCAAATGAGCTCATATTTATAATGATATATGTTACTCAATTATAAGTTATTATGGCATGTGATCATCTAAGTTTTGTCAATCTTCCTCATGAAGCATAATGGCTTTGACGATCATCTATTAGAACACTACTTTCTATTCGGATCTAAAATGAGATAAAAGGGGTCGTCTTTGCTGAATAAGACTGCGAAATGGAATGTATATTAAAGAGGGGAAAAACAATTCTGTAAGGATTCCTTAAGTCTGATGCAACCCAAAACATCCAAAGTGTCTCAGCAACATGCACTAAGTACTGAAGTGAAGAATGCTTCGGAAGTTTTACACAATACGTTAGAAAATTTCTAAGTGTAAATCTTCCGAAGTCAAGACCAATATCTTCCGAAGCCAAACATGAAGTCTTCCGAAGCTTCAAGAGAGAAAGTCTTCCGAAGCTTCACCCTATGAAGACAGATTTCTTCCGAAGACTTTTAGTACACATGCTTTATCTGATGTACTGTTCCATAAAGCACTTTTTCCGCTGCATCTCTAATAAGTCGCCAACTTAAAAGAGTGGTGAAAAGGTCCATGCTTTTGGTAACTGTACATTGAGGTCTTGAGTCTGAAACTTTCCACTTTATGTACTTTATCCTTTTGTAATGTATAAGGATGTGAGCTATGGCATGTCATAGTCACAAGGTCAAAAGGCAGATATGCCTTTTGATTCTACAATTGATTTTGTCAGTGTCTAGTCAATTGTATCCAGCTGGCTTTCATAGTATAGCCGGCTGTAGGTTGTAGTATAAGTATTTCAAGTTTCTTGTATCTTTAAAATACTTTGTAACACTTGTAAAAGAACTTGAGAAAGCAATATACTGCATCCTTGAAAAACCTATTCTCCTGTTCTGTCTCTTGCTTTACTTGTGTTTTTTGTATCACTTTTGGTTAACCCAGTTTACTGTTTGATTAGAGTTTAGATAATCTCCTCATTGTGTTGTTGTGTTGTAATTGTGTTCAGACCCTTAAACGATCCTGCAATTGGTATCAAAGCTTTCAGGCTCTTGATAGAATCTAACCATCTTAAGATCCCTCACACACACAAAAACTAAACTCTTCAAATGGCTTCCATCTCAAAGACTGATATGGAGATTGGAACCATGAACAAATCCCCACTGATCACTCTTGATGATTTTGACACCTGGTGCATGAGGATGGAAGGCTTCATCAGGTCTCTTGACTCAAGAATGTGGGAATCTGTTGAAAATGGACCTTTCACCTAGCAACCCTCTGCTACTGGTGCTGGTATGATTCCTAAAGATATGGCCAACTACTCAGATGAAGATAGAAAAAGAGTAGAGATTGACAGGAAGGCCATGACTGCTCTTCAGACTGCTCTCCCAAACTCTGTGTACAGAGGTTTTAAGAAGTGCAAAACAGCTAAACAGCTGTGGGATGCACTGAAGCTGATGTATGAAGGCTCCTCTGAAGCCAGGAGAACAAGAAAGATCTTTTGAAAGCAGCAGTTTGAAATTTCACCTTTAAAGCAGGTGAAACCATGACCAAACAATACTTCAGGTATGTTGAGATTGTGGATACCCTAGTGGATGGAGGAGTTCCTCTTGAGAACAGAGACATTGTAAGGAAGTTCATGTCCTCACTTCCTAGGCAATGGACACACTATTGTGTGGTGATCAAGAGGAGTGAGAACCTTAAAACTCTTACTCTGACAAAGTTATATGGGATTCTCAGTGGATACCAGATGGAGATGAACATACAAGGTTCATCTGGCAACTCAAACAATCAAATGGGTTCAGCCCTTCATGTGGTTGAAAGGGACAGCATAGAACCACAACATCATATATGCTACCTTGACAACTCACAAAAGGGTCCTTTCATCACCTTCCCGAAGACACCAAGGGAAAACTTTACTCAAGGAAGTCCATTCCAAGAGACAAGTTTCTTCTCAGGCCTTTGTGTCTACTAATGAAAGCTGTGGGAATTATCTCTTCACTCTTGAAGACCTGGACTGTATTCATCCAGATGACCTGGAATACATGGAGATAGTTCAGCAGATGGCTCTCCTCACTCACAGAGCCAAGAAGTTCTACAAGAGAACAGGAAGAAGATTTCCAAGCAATGCTACCAGTGGAAAGTTTGGGCTGGATAAAAGCAAAGTTAAGTGTACAACTGTAACCTTATGGGTCACTTTGCTAGGGAGTGTAAGGCACCAAAAGCAAATGGGGGCCAAAACACCACCCAGACCAAACTACACTGACAAGCTCCTCAGTCTGAGAAGCCTAAGCAACATGCTGCTGTTGCTGTTGAAGAAGGAGGCTTTGACTGGAGTTTTAGGTGGAAGATGATTCTCCCAACCAAGCACTGATGGCATGACCATGATGAAGCCAAGGTATTGGAACATCTCTGTACTTCTGAATGCATTGCTAAAGTGAATAGAAACAGTCCTACAATTTAGAGATGAGATCCGATCTTGAGTCATTAAACATATTAAAATCTGATTTTAGAAAGTCTGAAAATGATTACAAGTTAAAAATAGAAGATTTGGAGAAAACCATTTCAGTACTAAAACATGAACATACAGATTTTAGAACTCAGATCCAAGATCTCATAACTAAATTGACTGAGTGCCAAGCTGAGCTTGTGATCAACAAAGCCAGGCAGAGAAAAGTGTTCTTGAAGAGAGGACCTTCAAAAACATGATATCCTCATCCCTGCACAACAAAGTGTGCTATCAAAATAGACAAGGACTAGGATCAAATGAGATAGCTCCTCCACACACAATCTTGTCTGTAAGATATCCTAGGTGTGGAACTTGTGAAGATGAGCTTCCTCTCATAGATCCTATAAGTAAGGATGATGAAGAAGTGATAGTGAAGAAGTCCTCTGAGAAGAGTGAAGAAGAGGATTCTTCCAAGGGCCACTATTCTTGAGGAAGAAGAAATCATCTGTGATGACCAAGTCCAAAAGAAAGAACTTGATCAGGAAGAGCAAAAGGAAAGCAAAGAAGGCTCAAGAAATCAAGGCTACTTTTGATGCTAAGCAGAAACAAGTTTTTATCTCTGCAGGTTTCAAAGTAGTAAGGACTGAAGACATCAACCAAGACTCTCATCTAAAAGTCCCGGTTCATGTTCAAATCATCTCAGAGCAAAGAAGAAGACTGAGCTGCTGTGTACCACTGCTGCACAGCCTGGACCATCAAACTCCAAGAACAGTTCACAGCCCAAAAGAACTGTCTCAGCATCTACCAAGATGAAGGTGGAGAAGGGATGTGACCAAAGCCAGTCTTGCTCTCAAAAGGAGCTTTTGAAGAAGAAGAAATGTTATGTGTCATGTGTGAAAATACTTCTCACATTGCTAAGGATTGCCCATACAATCCTAGAAGAACCATCCACATGACCAATACAAAGACTTCAAAGAATCTCAAGAAGTCTCAAGCTTCGAAGGAAAGTCTGTTTCCTTCGGAAGCTCCAAATCAAAGAAGAAGGTAAATGGAAAATTACCTTCGGAAGTAAAATTGGTCTCGGAAGAAAGGAGTTCTTCCGAAGCACTGAAGTCTGCTGCAGTGACTGCAGAATCTTCCGAAGGTTCAGTCATCAAAACCTATGAAGTTCCAAAAGCTTCAAAGGTTTTGAAGGTCAAGTCCAAGAGTCCAAAGGTGGTGTGGAAGTCTAAAAAGGACCAAATGACTGTGAAATTTCTCCATCAACAATAGCTGAAGATCCTCACAGTACAACCATAGGATCTGTTACTGTTGCATTACCTTCTATTACACTTACTGAGCCCAAGACAAGTACGGCTTGGGTTTCCAAATGTAACTAATCATTTTCTTTGTGCAGGAACAACTCAAGACAAACGGAAACGTCTGGATAATTGACAGTGGTTGTTCCAGGCACATGACAGGCAATAGGTCTCTACTCCATAATTTTGAGAGAATTGATGGAGGACCAGTTGCTTTTGGAGGAGATGAAGGTGGTTACATTTCTGGAAGGGGCAAGGTCACAAATGGTAAGCTCAGCATTGAAAAGGTAAACTTTGTTAAGGAGCTTGGGTACAATCTTCTTAGTGTATCCCAATTTTGTGATCAAAGACATAACATGCTCTTTACTGAGCATGAGTGCATTGTTCTCAAGCCTGGTGTGGTCATTCCTCATGAGCACATCCTGCTCAGAGCCCCTAGGAAAGGGAACATGTACAAGATGGATTTGCAAGAACATCTCCCTCTGGAGAAGTTTTCATGCTTCCTATCTAAAGCCAATACAGTGCTCCCAGGACCCCGGCAAAACGGAGTTGCTGAGGGAGAAACAGGACACTTATCGAAGCTGCAAGAACTATGTTGTCTGACTCTAAAACTGCCTATCATTTTCTGGGGCAGAGGCAGTTAATCTGCTTGCTATGTGCAAAAAAGAGTTTTAGTAGTTAAGACACATGGTAAGACTCCTTATGAACTTTGGCATAAGAGGAAAACCTTTCATTGGGTTTTCTCAGGTCATTTGGATGTCCCTGCACCATCTTGAATACCAAAGATCAAGTTGCCAAGTTTGCTGAGAAATCAGACGATGGACACTTCATTGGATACTCTTCCCAAGCTAAAGCTTATAGAGTATATATCTCAGAACTAGAATTATGAGGAGTCAGCCAATGTGACTTTCAATGAGCACACACCCAGTGTGGCTGGTTCTGGTCCAGATTGGCTATTTGATCTTGATTTAGTTACCAACTGTTTTAATAAATCTTGTGAGCATGTTTCAGGATCTGCAGAAAATTTAATACAGGTGATCCTGATCCAAGATTTGAGCTAGGAAAACCTTCAATTCACACACCTTCAGCTCCAGTTGAAACTACTTCAGCAAATGAGGTTTCTATCATCACAACAATGACAAATCCAGCTGATACATCTGGCATGCCTTCAAATTCCAGCTCAGAGGCTTCTCAACTAGATAAAGACACCTCAATTGCAGAAGACAACAATGGTGATGGTGATAGTGATCAAGAATTTCTTGATGCTAATAACCATACCATAGATGACAACATCAATGATGTCACACACTCATTGGATCAAGTTAATCTTGATAAGTGTGATAATGTGGAGGATCAATCTTCAAGACCAGATCTAAATTTCTCAAATTTGGATCTATCTCAGCAACTTGCTGTGATCCCTCAGCTAAGGATCCACAAGTCTCATCCTACCAAAACATCATTGGAGATGTTATCTCCGGGGTAAAGACAAGAGGGCAAACCCATGAAGCAAAGTTTGTCTTCACTCTTGTTTTCTATCCCAGTTAGAGCCAAAGAAAGTGAGGAGGCTCTAAAGGATGGAAGTTGGGTTGAAGCTATGCAACAAGAGCTGCTTCAATTCAAAAGGCAGAAAGTTTGGAACCTTTGTCCTCTTCCTCATAGGAAGACTACCATTGGACCAAATGGGTTTTTAGGAATAAGAAGGATGATAGAGGAATCATCATCAAGAACAAGGCAAGACTAGTTGTTCAAGGATACACACAAGAAGAAGGGATGATTACACTGATGTCTTTGCTCCTGTAGCAAGACTAGAAGCTGTTAGGATATCCTGGCATTTGCTGCATCCAAGAATTTCAAAGTCTATCAACTTGATGTAAAGTGTGCTTTCTTATATGGAGTGATTGATGAGGAGGTTTATGTCAAACAACCACCTGGTTTTGTAGATCCTGATCATCCTGATTATGTCTGCAAGCTTGACAAAGCTCTTTATGGGCTGCATCAGGCACCCAGGAAGTGGTATGAGACACTGTCTGAGTATCTCTGTAAACATGGATACAGGAGAGGTACTATAGATGGAACTCTCTTCATCAAAGGACAAGGAAAAGACATTCTGCTAGTTCAAGTATATGTGGATGACATCATTTGGTTCAACCAATTCAAAGCTCTGCAAAGACTTTGAAAAGCTGATGAAAGACAGATTTGAAATGAGTTCAGTGGGAGAACTCAACTTCTTTCTGGGAATTCAAGTGAAGCAGGTTGAAGATGGCATCTTCATAAGTCAGTCAAAGTATGTTCAAGATATACTCAAGAGATTCAACATGACTGATTGTAAGATTGCTAAGACACCCATAGCCAGAAACCACTCCCTTGGTCCAGATCTTGAGGGGGAGTGTGTAGATGAGCACTTATACAGGGCTATGATTGGGTCTCTTATGTATCTTACAGCTAGCAGGCCTGATATCATGTTTGCTACATGTATTTGTGCAAGATATCAAGCAAACCCTAAGATGTCTCACTTATTACTGTGAAAAGGATTTTAAGATACCTCAAAGGTGCTTCAACACTTAGTCTATGGTATCCAAAGAATCCTAATTTCAATCTGTATGCCTATACAGACAGTGATTATGGTGGTTGCAACATGACTGCAAAGTCTACATCGGGGGATGTCAATTCCTTGGTGGAAGGGTTGTCTCATGGCAATGCAAGAAACAATCCTGTGTGTCTGCATCAACTGCTGAGGCTGAATACATTGCTGCTGCAAGCTGCTGTGCTCAAGTGCTTTGGATTCAAAATCAGATGCTAGACTATGGATTTAACTTCAAAGAGACTCCTATCCACATAGACAACAATAGTGCTATCTCTATCACTGAGAACCCTGTGCAGCACTCAAGGACCAAACAATCAACATCATCAGGTACCATTTAATAGAGATAAACTATGAAAAAGGGATTATTAACTAGTCAAAGTTCACACAGATGAACAATATGCTGATCTGTTCACAAAAGCTTTTGATGAACAGAGATTTAAGTATCTGATATCAGCTATTGGGATGATTAACTTTGAGTAGACTTTTTCTTAAAACTAATTCTAATTATTTCTTCTTAAAAATATGTGTGTCCTAAGTTGTCTAGTTCATCACTTTCATAAGCTCATGTTTTCTTTGAATGTAAAACTCTTTTTGAAGACTTTCCTTAGATTCTTGAAAATTTCTGATACTTCGGAAGATAACGTTTTACCTTCGGAAGAAAAATATGTCTTCAAAATAAATGACTGTCTAAGAGATTTTACCTTCGGAAGAAGTCAAAATTTATCTTCCGAAGCTTAAAATTCTTAACTTAGACACTTATTCATTTTTAAGGACTTTTCCTTCCGAAGCAAAATAACCTTCGGAAGCTTTGTTCATTCTTATACAAAGCATCCAAGAGTTTATTTCTCTTCCGAAGCATAAATCTTCAAGACTCTCAGGAAAATTCTTCGAAGCATTTTAGCTTCGGAAGCTTTTTCAATCAAAACTTCCGAAGACAAATTACCTTCGGAAGCTTTTCGAATTCCAAGAAAACTACTTTTTGAGCAAAAAGGTAAACTACTTTTTCAGAGGTGGGACCGACATACGGATTTCAAAGTTTATCCTCTTTCATTAAACTTTATCTGAAATCCTTCTCTCTCATATAAAACCAACGGTTTCCCCCTCTTCTATCATCTGCTTGTTCTTCCAAACCTAAAACCCAAAGCTTTCTCTCTGAAAATTTCTTTCCCATTTTTTCTTTCGTCTGAGCTACCTCACAATGGCTGACCTTGCTCACAGAAATGATCCTAACTTTGCCATGCAGCTACACAGACACACAATCAGGTTGCTCTGTTATGCTCTGACAAAGATCCTCATTTCTCAGAGGTTTGCCGTTTTTGTCTTTGTCTCACTACTTCACCTCCCTAACCATTGATCCTCCTCTATATGAGGATCACTTGCTTGAATTCTGGAAGACCTGCCAAGAGGTCATTATGGATGGGAGAGAAGGCACTGTCTGCCACAGTGCAGGGGAGAACAATCTTCATCACTCCGGCCATCATCAACTGACATCTTCAGCTGGATGATGAAGAAGGTGAAGTGTTCTTCCCAAAGGACGCGGTTAATCATTCCTTCGAGCAGATGGGCTATGAAAGAGATTTCTCTGTAAAGACCTTCAGGAAAGGGAAGGTCTCATCCCAGTGGAAATACTGCTCCATGTGGTTATCCACAGCTTATCAAACAAGCATGGTGGATGGGACCAGATTCCTGAGGATCTCTCCTTTATAGTTCATGGAATGATTCAGGGGGTCAAGTTCAGGTATTCACAATTGTTTATACTAATTTACTTGCAAACTTAGACTCCTTAGAATACTACATGTTTCCTAGATATGTTCAACACATTCTCAACTGTGAACTGGGCTCACAGTTGAGGAAAACAAGTAATATTCTTAAATTGGGACAGATGAAGCCGGATCTTTAAAATTATGAAGAAGCCAACTGTAGGCTTCTCAGGGGTAGAAACAGCCCTAGTCCCAAAATGTTAGAGCTCATTGCTCAAGGTGACAACCTAGCAGTCCAAGCTAGTGTTGAACCCACCTACTGCTCTCTAACCCTCTACACAACCTCAAATATCCATCACCTACCAAAGAAATCCAAACGAACCCCTGCTTAGACTATTCAGTCTGTGGAGGCCCCCATATACTCACAATACAGGAAGAAGTGGATACTGGAGCTCCCACTTCTCCTGAGGAGCAGACCACTCCCATTGTTTCAATAATCAGTGATGAGGTTCCTCATGCTCACACTGATGAGCTCACTAGCCCAATACCTTAAGCCTTCACTCTGAGTCTCAACACTCAAGTGAACAACCTTCAGGGGGGACAGCTACCATCCCACCTTTGGATCTCAACCAACCAATTCCCAACCTATCCTTCTAACTGATGAAGACTTAGGATTGGTGTGTACCATGAGTCTCTCTTCTATCCCCTACTCAAAGAGAGACGAGTACCTCTGACTCTCCTCAGTCTATACCACATCAGTCACCTATTCTGAGGTGGACACTTCTGAATAGTTCGGATGTCCATATGGAAGAGGCTCTCACTTTTGAAAGTGATTACATCATTCAGACCTCAACCATGCAACTCTGCCCTCTGCCATCTCAACTGAGGCTGCAGTAGCAGAGGAGGAAACCAGCAGCCAAGAAACTCAAGCTGGTGGTGAGCGAGAGGACTTTGGTCCAATATCTCATCCCCCAGTGATTCTTCTGATGAAGATGAGGGGAACTTGAGACTAAAGGTGCAGAAATTGTCAAAAAAATGCACCTATTTAGTCTCTAAGGTTAGTCACTTGGAATCTCAGGTGTGACTACCTTACAAAACAGGGTCAATGATCAGCAACTTCAGATTTCATATCTAAAGGAAAAACTAGCTGGGAGACCTTTAAGGAGAGCTCAACCAGGAACACAAGAACCTGTGGAAGTGATTGACTTATCCTCCAGCTCACCTATGCAAGTGGGTGATGCTACCAAAAAGGGGGGAGAAAGTTATTACAAACCACAGAACCTGGGAGTTCTTCAAAGAGAATGGACATAGAGGACTCACCATCCTCACTTGCTGTTGTGCATTCTCAGCAACTTCCTCAAGTTCACATTAATGTGGACTCTATAGACTCAATCATCAGGAGTCTCTTTGAGGAAGGTATACCAAGGGCTGTCTCATCTCCACCACAAGGAACTGGCAACTACATCATAAGGTGGAGGTATGATGAGGACAGAAGAGCCCTTATACTTCACAGAGTTCAAGGCCAACAGAAGTCTTTCAGTTCCAAAGCCTGAGCTTCTATGAAAGACTGGATTTAGTCAACATGCCACTTGTCAATCCAAGCAAATCTAGACAATCTGACAGGCTGGCTCAAGAATCCAAGACAGGATCTTGCAGAGTTCTCTCTAAGAAGAAGACTTAGGCAATCAGGCAATGTCATCGGTCAACTGGATGTTGAGGTGGACCCTAAGATTAGTTCATAGAGGAAACCTTGGCTGAAGGCCCAGTGGCAGAACCTGAGACCCTTGTCTCACCATCAACAACTGCTAAGAGGTCCAAACTCCATCTGAGACACCTGCTGGTGAAGGTGTTTCTCACACCCTCTCTGGCCAGAGCATGGAAGCCACACCAAGCAATGAAGGCCAAGCCTCAATCCCCCTGAGTCACAAAGGTCTGTTGGTGACAAAGGAAAAGGATAATGACTCCTGAGGAAATGAGGAGGAAGAGAGAGAGAGGAAAAGGAGGCTAAGGGGAGAAGTTCTTCTGGGTCATCTAAATTCATGCAAGCTGCAATCAGGACTGCCCCAGACCAAATACTAAAGATGATGAGTAAGGGCAGTCAGGATTACCTATTTACAGACCAGGAACTATGATGTTGATGAAGTCATCTCCCTCCCCTTAGAAGAGTTGAATGAACTGGCTGACATGGAAGTGTCAAGAGAGATAAAGGAGAAAGAGGATGCAAGGTTACTTCTCCAATTCAAAGAGGAGAGAGAGAGAGACAGAAAAGACTTTACAAGATACTCCCACTCTCTCTCCAGTTCAAGAAAGTCCTGCACAGAAAGATGTGGCTCCACAAGAACCTCGGGTAGATAAAGAAGAGGATAGAATCAAAATGATAAACTACCTGAGTGCCCCAGGCTTCTATCAGGCAAATGCACTTCTTCCCTGTCCTATGACTTCATTGAGTTCGAGTACTTAAAGCAACTTGAGCTTGAGCTAGTCAAGAAAGAAAAACAACCAAAAGGAAGCTAAGGGAAGAAGCTGCAAAGTCAAGAGCCATTATTCAAAAGAATGCAAAGAAGTCTGCTGACAGACAAAGAATGATGAGCTTCTTGAAGTCATATGGATTCTCGGAAGGAGACTTGGTCCCATGTCTCTATCTACAATGGATGAGCATATAAGGGTGATCAAGCAGAAGATTAAAAGTGGTGAATTGATTGACTTGCACTCTCTTCCAAGTCAAGTCCACCTGAAGTGGAGGTCAAGTTGAACAACCAGAGACACCTGAACCAGAACCTCCAGCTGAGCCTCAGCAAACTTCATCTTCTGATCCAAGACAGGGTCAAACTCCCTCTCCTTCTGAACCTGTGAGGGAGGAACACCCAAATGAGAAAGACACTGATGATCAACATGATGCTGCAGGACCAGTCTTCTCAGTTAAAGACATTAAAGAGGAAGAAGAAAATGGCTTCTAAACCAAAGACTAAAAAGAAGAAGCCAAAGTCATCTACCTCTACACCCTAGGCTGAACTAGATCAACCTGAGGAAGTGCATGATGAGGCACCCAATCAACTCCTATGCAAGTGGCTCCTCTAGCAACTGAGACACCTATCTTGTCCTGGACTTATTCTACCAATCCAAAAAGATGGCATGTTGTCAGAGATCAAGGTGTTAAGAATGTCTATCCTGGCAAGACATAATCAACTTACCTCTGCATGATTTGAAATGAGAAGATACTATGAGAGTCTTGACGATCCTGACCAACAAATGAAGAAAGGAATGGTCTTGATTGTACTGAAGACTACCAACATCTGAATATCTTCTAAGTGTTTTGGTAGCATCAGCCTAGGGGGAGTTTGTAAGGATTCTTAAGTCTGATGCAACCCAAAACATCCAAGTGTCTCAGCAACATGCACTAAGTACTGAAGTGAAGAATGCTTCGGAAGTTTTACACAATACATTAGAAAATATTCTAAGTGTAAAATCTTCCGAAGTCAAGACCAATATCTTCCGAAGCCAAACATGAAGTCTTCCGAAGCTTCAAGAGACAAAGTCTTCCGAAGCTTCACCCTATGAAGACAGATTTCTTCCGAAGACTTTTAGTACACATGCTTTATCTTGTGTACTGTTCCATAAGCACCTTTTCCGTTGCATCTCTGATAAGTCACCAACTTACAAGAGTTGGTGAAAAGGTCCATTCTTTTGGTAACTGTACATTGAGGTCTTGAGTCTGAAACTTTCCACTTTATGTACTTTATCCTTTTTGTAATGTTAAGGATGTGAGCTATGGCATCATAGTCACACAGGTCAAAAGGCAGATATGCCTTTTGATTTTACAATTGATTTTTTCGTGTTAGTCAATTGTATCCAGCTGGCTTTAATAGTATAGCCGGCTGTAGGTGTAGTATAAGTATTCAAGTTTCTTGTATCTTAAAAATACTTTGTAACACTTGTAAAAGATCTTGAGAAAGCAATATACTGCATCCTTGAAAACCATATTCTCCTGTTCTGTCTCTTGCTTTACTTGTGTTCTTTGTATCACTTTGGTTAACCCAGTTTACTGTTTGATTAGAGTTAGATAATCTCCTCATTGTGTTGTTGTGTTGTTGTTTGTAATTGTGTCAAACCCTTAAACGATCTGCCAATTCATTGTGGCATTTTTAGGCAACTTAGTATAATCGAGCAAGATGTCCTTTAAGCATAGACGAATGGATGTCTATGTAGGTGAGGGTTATTTTATATTTTTTACTTTTAATATGTATAGGAGATTGAAAGCTTTAGTGGACCAACTTTATTTGATATTTTGTTCGTGTTTAACATTAAAACTTCTAGCAGACTAACTTTATTTGATATTTTGTTTATTGTGTTGATATTGAAATTGTCAAGTTGTAATGCTAGTATGTGTTTTTTATTTCTTTTAGTCGAAATATATAGCAAGAAAGAAAAAGGAAAGCCAATGGATTTTTTTGGTGTTTTTATTTCCTAAACATTAGTTAAATTTATAAGCTTATATTTATAAAAAAAGTAAAACAAGAAAGAACAACAATAAAATAGTTAGAAATACAAAAGAAAAACACAAAAATAATAGATTAGTTATAAAAAACTAAAAAAACATTAAAATATAAAAACTACACTGTTTAATAAATAATTTTCAATCGTAAATTATTTTCCAACTACATCACTTTGGAAATAGAAACTTCTATCTATGCACATATGTCCTTTTTTTATCTTTATTATTATTTGATTAATTTGTCGTTTTGTAATTGCTTATTTTGTTATTAAAGTATTATAATTCGTTTTGAATTTATTTTGTAGTTCCTCAATAACTTTTAAGATACGATGTTTTATAAAATTCAAATATACCATTGTAGTGAATGCTTATTTGATTATACATTATCATATAAATTTCACTCGTAATGGATTTTCACGTAATAATATATAAATTATCAAAACACAAATATAAAGTCATAAAAAATGTTTTAATATTTTGAATTTTTCATAGTTTTTTTCCTTTTTACAAATTTTACCATAAAATGTTTTATAAAAGTTCAAGTTATGCATCTCGATGCGCCTATTTTTATCTATGTTTCCCCGTGCATTTTCATAATGTCATTTCTAAACCAACTAGTGATTCCAAGTGATTATTTAAAGTTTTTAACGGAAATATTCTAATATACCTACAGCAATGTGGCCCATATTAGTGGCGGAGCTCAAGAACTTTTGTACGGGATGGGGGCGAAATTAAATTTTTATGGGGGTGGATGAACTCGTTTTATTTAAAAAATTATATCACGAGGCCTAAAATTTACAATATTAAACCGAAAATTAAAATAAAGAGGGGGCGCCCCCCTCCCCTCGCCCCTTATATCCTTCGCACCTAGTTTGTATGATCATTAACATGATTTTTTAGTTAAATATTAATATGTACAAAGAAACAAATAATGCCTATGGTCTAGAGTTCACCCACGTACACGTACAACAACTCATTCATATATACAGGCAGCATGACTAATTTTATTAAAATTCTAATGTTAAGTTTTTGATGGTTTCTTTTTTATATTGAGTTTCAATTACAATCAACCGCCACCCCTTAACTCTGACTTTGTGAGGGTTTTGTTTATATGTAAAGTTTCACAACTTTTTTTTAACTTCGATGTGGGTTCACAACAACATTTAACGTTAACTTCTTTCATGATTTGATCCTTGTCGCAACATGAGGGTCTTTATACTAGTTTCTTCTAATTTGCATCAATCATATTACTCAACCCTACCCATCATCCCACGTAGTGTTTGTGCATAATCCCACGTAGTGTGTTTTCTTTAACTGTTATGTGTTCTTTTAGGATTTTAAGATTGCACCATGAATATAGAATACTCTCCATTATTGAAGGGTGTGTTATGAGTTTCTTCTTCATTTAGGTCTTCACGAGTTTACAAAACGCCCTCATGGCATGATCATCCATGGTGTGATGATTGAAAATTCATGATAACAAACATTTTATTTGCACTTCCCATCATATGTATGATTTTGTTACTGTTTATCTCGGTATTTCTTTGTTTATGTGGAAATTGATCTCATAAATACAAGGATCTTAGATCCCAACAAGTGGTATCTAAAAGCGATACTGAATACTTGATATAAGATCTAACAATCGGTAATTCAAACTTTGTTCAAGTCTTCTTTATTGGAGATGAATAACTTGTTCATCAGTATGTTTTTGTTTTGTTTACTTAGATTAGTAGTAATTTTGCTCAAGTCATCACTGATATCTCTCCTTTCAACTTCATATTTGAATGGTTAAATCGATATCTAAAAGTTGAATTTAGGTTATTGTTTTTCTTGTAATGAACAAACTTTTAAACCCAGTCCTTTTCTAATATGTAACAAATTTATTGTATTTCTCATATTATCCTTTGACATTTAACCAAACAAGTCTATGTGAAAAATTACTTATGTAGAAGCAATTAAATAATCTCTACTTAGCTCTAGATCTATTTACTCAACCTAATTTTTTGAAGAACTCCCTAAGAAAATCATTGTTGTATGGCTTTGTAACAATATCATTCGATAGGGTCGTATGCTTGAAGACTAGCTACAATCCTTACGAAGAATGGTGAAATTAAAAGTTAGATGCAATATAAGTATGTTCTAGGGATGGATTGCAACAAGGAGGAGAACACCATAGGCTAAATACCCTTTTCTGGACTAAGCCTTTTCCTAAAAGTTAGCTTTCTGTAAGGATCTTAGTGCAACTAAACAAAGATAAATTGTAATACCCGGTTATTTATTTTGATGTCGACGAAGGAAGAAAAAGAAATAAAGTCCAAAGTCGAGGGACCAAACTCGCCAACGAAAGAAAGTTGGGGAAGTGTGAGTATTTAAGGGAGAGGGCAACCCATACCCTCTCCCCACACTATCACACCCCGACCGACGGCGGAATCATCGGGACGGACGAATGGGAGACGATTGCTTATAGCACATGGAACTAATTAAATTGAAATAATATTAAATATCATTATTCATTAACATTACAGGACGAATAAGTAATTACAAAACAATAAAAAATACAGCCAATAACATAATACTTTCAATTTAATCTAGGTCCAAGTCCTATATGAGCACGAAGATAAATCCACAAGAAGTAAACCTGAAACATGATAAGAATAAAATGTCAACTAAAAAGTTGGTGAGTTTCCAAGGTTTTCAAACATAATATAACAAGGTTACAGTAGCAATTTATGTCATAGGTTATAAGTTAGTAAGGTTATAGAACACATATCGTTACAACCAAACCTCGACTTGATTACAAGTATATAAGATTGGTTAAGTGTATTTGGTTCCCATGATGAACAAACATACGTCATCAGGAGTATTGACTTTAGCACCAAATAAACTTGTAAGGCCCAAAGATCTAAGACATCGCCAGGCTAGCAATAGTTAATGATTGCAAACAAAAATATGTATCTCGTATAAAAACTTACAACACACAAATAACCATGACAAAAATAGGAATTGCAAGTGCTTTACAAGTCTAAACGTTTACAAATACGTTATGTATAAGTAATCATGTTTCACCCCAAATTAGTGTGAAAAGAATAAAAAGGGGGCAGAAAACTCACATTATATATATAAGATGATGATAAGAAAACAAATGAGCTCCAATGATTCTCTTACAAGATGCCTAAATGTATATGTTCTAAGATTAGTTCGATAATAAGATTAACAATAAGACGTGAACTAGGGTTTCAATTGGAATTTGGGGGTTTAAATAATTAAGTAAAATAATAATTTGTTTATGTTTTGGTTTAATAAAGGCAATAAAAACTAATTAAAATATCTCAATAATTTAAGTTATTGATTTAATAGAAATTAAGTATAATATGTGAAAAGAAATAATTAATTTAATAATTAACTATTAAGACTTGATAAGATATTACATATCTAAATGACGTTGAAATTTTTAAATCATTTATAAGTTTTGAGCTTTTAAAATGATTTATTATAAAGGCTTTATAATACAAAAAAAACCTTAAAGATAAAAATAAAGCAAATTATATTAATTTATAATTTTCAAGAATTTACATAAAAGTTAACGAATAACTTTATTAATAGTTTGATATAACATGCTCAAAGATTAGATGAATAATAAATTATTCAAATAATTAATTTGATAACTACTTGAATAATAGTTATTTAACATATAAATTATAATTTTTGAAATAATCAAAATTTGAACCATAATATATGTTTAGCATTTATTACATGAAAGAATTAATAATATTTATAATCTTTGTTATTTTAAAAAAATAAATAAATAAATAAATCTATAATCATAAGTTTTAAAATCCTTAAAATTTACCTAATATTCTTGAAATGTTCTAGTTAACAATTTAATTTTTATTTTAATTTATTAATATAATAATAAATTTTCTGTATTAAAATATGGCAAAAACAATTAAAATAAAAAGGTTGGTAGGGGCTCGGTTTCGAACCCGGACCTCCTGCTTATGGGGATTGTAAGTTACCAGTTGGGCTAAGGCCCAAATCTAAGTCTAGATTCAAAATAAAACTAGATAATCATTTGAAAAGAAAACTGCAAATCCCATAAACCCTAGTTTGATTTGATTCCAATTGATCATGAAAACGATTTTGATACTTGAATAAACATGGAGCTTTTGTTTCACATGTAAACCTATAGTATAATGATATATGAAACTTACATGATTGAGTTCGATTTGATGATCTCAAGTTTAAGAGCGAGTCGTGACGATGTGATTGTTAATTCAAGGTGCAAATGTTGTTCGTAATCAAATTAACTTTGCAGGAAGCTTCGGATGATGTTGATAAGTGAAAGCCCTCTTCCAATTTAGTTTAATAAGCTTCGAGCATGGATTACAGTTGAGTTGCAGGTCGCGACATGGGAGAGGATCAAGTATGATGTTGGTGTGTGATCCATGGGAAATTATGTTGGTTACAAGCTTAGGAATTGATAGATGACCGATTAGGTTAAGTTAATTGAGTTATTATTACGGTTTAACGTTTGAACGGTTAGAAACTTGGGGTCGACGGTTGCCGAGTCCAATCGACCATATTAACTCGATTAAAGTTTATTAAGTGCTCGAAACGGTTTAGGAAACGTTAGCATCGTTTAGGCTTAAAATTCGGGGGTTATGGGTTGGTTTGGGGATCGCCGGATTGGCCGGAGGTGCCGCTGGCCGTTCGCGGGAAACGGGGAAAGAAGGGGAGGGGGTTGGGTTTTAAATGATATTTACAGTTTTGATCCATATGGTTTGAAAGTTTATTATTCATGCAAAACCTTTAATTTTAGTTTAGAATTACAAAATAAACCCTAGACTTATATAACAATTTGAATAATAAATCAAATAAATCATTATTAATTTTTAAAACTTTTATAAGCTTGTAACCCTTATCACTTGATATTTATTTTTACTAAATAAGTTTAATTTATGGTTACTAATGGAGCCTTATAAGTTTGTTAAAATTTTATTTTATAATTTTTTAAAAATTGCAATAAGTCTTTTTCATTATTTATTGAAAAATAATTTATTCACTTTATAATTTTATGATAAAGAATTATTATAAATCATAAATTATTTCAAATATTCAGATGATTACAATATATAATTCACAATATAAATTGCAAATTTAGTTCATTTGGTCCATCACAATTATTAATATAACTATATAATAGAACTCAAAGATTTGATTTTTAACTTGGAAAAAAATGGCGGATGTTAGAGTCTCCCCTACTTTGAAAAATTCCGTCTCAAATTTAATCACGAAGGGACTAATTTCAAGGACATAAGGAGACTTGATTTTTATGCCACATTCGCAAGTGTCACTTGGAACGTTTAAATTCAAATAAGTTTAACTATCATGTGATGATATGCTTAAGTCTGTTAGTTCATATTTATGATTTCATGCTCTTATTGGCAAAGGGTGCACGATTATAAATCTAGAATCTTTATTGATAAGTTTTTTAGTATTTTAAACGGTTCAAGATGATTAGGAAGGTTTGTCATGAGTACAACACCAAGATTAGATTAATACAAGGCTTAGGTTGACGATATGAAAAATATGGTCAAGACACTTTGGATAAGATATGAAATTCATAGGAGCTTTTCAAGTAATAATTTTCGGGGTTTCTATATGATGATTCTTGTTTACTTATATCTTTGAGATTTCAAAGTTTTATTGGCTTAAAATTGATACGAGAATCGTGTTTGTTATAATTAAGATTCAATTTAGAATGAGGGTAACATTGCAATGGGTTTTCAGGATAAGTTCGGTTTTGAGGGGAGACTTCGAAAGATATTAAGGGTCATTAAGAGATTTGGTAATGAGTTTAAGATTTAGGAAACAAAATCAATGAAGAAACGAGTCAAAATAACAAGATGTTTTGAATGTAACATTCGGTTTACAAACCAAAACATTACGTTGACTTATCAAAGTATTATATCAACTACAACCTTAATGAAGACATGCGTACCTATAAGCGAACACTCACCCCAAGGGTTTCCAGGTAAGGTAAATGGATCCATCGGTTGATTTGGATTATATGAATACCTTGCCTAGACGGAACACCTCGAGATACAGGCATCCCACTCTTCCAGCATTACATGTTTCAGGTTATGTAACACCCGAATATTTATTATTTTGAAGCCGGTGAAGAAAGAAAAGAAAATAAAGTCCAAAAGTCAAGGGACCAAACTCACCAACGAAAGAAAGTTGGGTGAGGGGGAGTATATAATGGAGAGGGCAGCCCTTACCCTCTTCCCCCATACTCACAAATCAGCTAAAGAAAGGGGAGAAGAGAGAAAGAAGAGAAAAAGAGGAGAAGTGCCGGTTCGGGTCGCCAAAAATCGTCGTGAAGCAAGCCAAATCGAAGCCCTTAACGTTGTGCTCGTTTATGTGAGTTCTAGAACCCCTCTTTTACTTGTTTTCAAACATTTTGGGGCTGGAAAACATCTGAAATCGGGTTTTTGAGTGTGTGTATGTTGACCCGTTTGTGTATGTGTATGTGTATGTATGATGCGTTTGTGGCTCGATTGTGAACTTGTGTGTGCTTGAATGGTGTTATGGTATGCATCCTAAGGTTTAGGATGGTCGATTTGGGCTTAAAATGGTTTAGATGAGTTTGGAGGCCGAAAACCCTCGGCTGCAGTCGGATGAACTGCATTCTGCATCAGTTAGGGCTAGGCGACCGACTGGAGGCCGAATGGAGGCCATACGGCCGATTAGGGTGCGATTGGGGTCCATTCACACGATTGAAGGTCCATTCGCACGATTGAAAGGCCAGACGCATGGAGGTCATGCGACTGAAGGTCCATCGCATAAGTGCTCTTCCGCATTAATCCATTCGCATGAGGTCCATCCGCATTGTCCATTCGCACGACTGGATGTTCATTCGCCTAAATGTTCATCCGCTTGAGTTCAATCGCATGATGTTCAGTCGCATGGAGGACATGCGACTGAAGGGTGTCCATACC
Source organism: Flaveria trinervia (assembly GCA_025506515.1). Classification (NCBI taxonomy): domain Eukaryota; kingdom Viridiplantae; phylum Streptophyta; class Magnoliopsida; order Asterales; family Asteraceae; genus Flaveria; species Flaveria trinervia. The sequence continues at coordinate 89,130,473 of CM046445.1, read as the reverse complement.
GCCGAATAGGGCTGTTGTACCCAAGGAAGGTGTAGATTGACTTCTGACTTTCGGGGGAAAGTGCAGATGTAAGTTCTGACGTAAAGGTCCCCATAAGAGCATGTAAGATGACGCTTGAGGCCTTAGAAAGCATGTTGGGCATGATGATGATGATGATGTTGCAAGTTTATGCACGTTATGTATGTATGGTGTTGCCCTGTAGAATAATGATGACTGTGTGTGTTATGTTCCTTATTATGATGTATGTTATCTTTCCCATAACTTTACGTGTTATGATAAGGAATGAACGAAGTATTATGTAACGTAAAGTGAAAGATAATGAAAGAGGAACACAATGTTGAATGCATGCATTAATGAACGAATGAAACGTCTTGCACGCATCGGATAACGGGTCCTTCTTTGTGATTGACCCTTAATGTAGAACCTCTACCGCTCACCCCTAGTACTGTGGCATACGTTTAGTTGTTCATTTATTGACTTCGGCCCAGTAGCTAAGACTGATGGTTACTCCTAGTACCGTGGCATATGTTTAGCTGTTCATTTATTGACTTCAGCCCGGTAGCTACGACTAACCGGGGTGTAGCACATGGTATTGGTACGGATGATGTCCGATGCGCAAGTAAAGTCATAAAGAACGAATGAACGAATGAATGAATGAAGAAGATAATAATGATATTATCTATGTGTACGTACGATGTGTGATCATGTAAAAGTAACGAATGGTTTTATATGAAAGTAAAGTATGTTTTGTAATAAAACTAGAACTCACTCAGCAACGCTTACTTTTTATGTTTTCCAGTTGGCAGGTAATGTTTGCTGAGGATGGCACACCGTGAAGCTACTCAGCTCTTTTGGGATGGCATTCTTTTGATTAATGTTTTTGCATTGTAATGCGAACAAACTATTTTGTAATGAATGTTGTATTAACTTGCAAAAGCATTTACATGGAAATGAAAGATTGTTTTAGTTTTCCGCTGCGATTTATGAAATACAAATGCAATTATACGTTTTATGTGCGATGAGAACCCAGCCGTAAGCGTCCGGGAACGGGGCCTTACAAGTTGGTATCAGAGCCAAAGTTTAAGTGAAATGGGTAAATTTTCAAAATAAACCTAATCTTAAACTGAGAATGGGACGGAAAAGGAATGGGATTCTATCTGAGTAGCTACGTGCCATGAGGTATTTTCGTAAAGTTAACCGGTTTTATGTGCGCATGGTACGTGTTATGTGTTGTATGTAGATTTAAATACTGATGTAGTCAGGACAGGTAATGCTTGGGGTATGAAGAGTAAAGTAAGTAGCTAATCACAACTGACCACTATAATTAGGGACTTACTATACTTGACATAAACTGAGTTGTTTCCTTGAATGATCGTGTTGGTGTTTGAATCTTTCAGTGTGCGTGTGATGGCCGGAGGTAGATCTTCGAAAGCTTCTAGGGGTGGAGGTCACGGTACTGAACCGCGACCCAAGAGAGGGAGACCCAGAGTTGAGAGGGTGGTTCATGAAGAACCAGAGACCCCCCATCCGGAGGGTGGCGACGAAAGCACCAATCTGAGAACCTCAGTAAAGGAGGCTGTTGTAGAAGAAGTCCATCAGGTCATGCAGACAATCTTACCGTCTGTGGTGACTGAAGTTATTAAGGCTGTACGAGAAGGGGAAAGTAAAGAAAGAAACAGATCCTCTGGAGAATGGGAACACCCAGAGCCTGAAACGGTCCTGTCTGATGATGAAGAGGAAGAAGAAGAGCCTGTGCCAGAGGCAGTGCGAGGATGTAACTACGGGGCATTTATGAGATGCAATCCCCCTACTTTTGACGGTAATGGCAATGTTACCGCTGCTCACCAATGGGTGAGAGAGATGGAGGCCGTTCTCGACATCAGCGAGTGTCGGGAAGATCAGAAGGTGAAGTTTGCCATGCATTCATTTGTGGACTCGGCACTATGTTGGTGGGACAACATTGTCCAAGCAGAGGGTAATCGGGCAATCGGGAGAATGAAATGGCTTGAGTTGAAGAAGATGGTGATTGAGGAGTTCTGTCCTCACAGGGAAATGGATAAGTTGGAAAGGGAGTTTCTGCAGTTGGAGGCTGGAACCATGACACACCAGCAGTATACCACCAACTTTAATGAAATGGCACGACTCGTGCCTGATCAGGTGACGCATCTGTCTCGGAAAATCAAGAGGTACATTCAGGGTTTGCCGGTGGATGTTCACCGGCATATGATCGCCGCCCGACCAAGCACGTTTAGGTCGGCGGTTGATTTGGCAGGGAGGCTGTATGACGAGTGGGAGGTGGTGGTGACTGAAGCGAGTAAGAAGGGTGGTGGTGATCAAAATGGGAATGGGAGGAGGTTTGGTCAGGGTGATGCCTCGACGGGTAACAAAAAGGCACGGGTGGATGACCGCCGCGTGGCCACATCGGGAGTGGGATTAAGGAGGTGTGGTAAGTGTGGAAAGGAGCATGCGGGAGAATATAGGCTGGGTTTGAACATGTGCTTCAAGTGTGGGAAGACAGGGCATATGGCGAAGGATTGCCTGTCGGGCAAATGTTTTAACTGTGGGGAAACTGGTCATATGAACAGAGATTTTAAGAAGCCGAGGACTGAGGGTTCAGGGGTGAGGAAGACGGAAGTGAAGGACCGAGGGCGAGCGCCAGGGCATTCACTATGACACAGGAGGAAGCTAGGACAGACCCTGATGTCGTGTCCGGTACGTTTCTGGTGAACCAAACTTTAGCTTCTGTGCTATTTGATTCTGGTGCTAGTAGGAGTTTTATGTCTGCTACTTTCTGTGCTAAGCTGCCTACTAGTAGAAGACGTTTTGATGTGCCCTTTGAGGTAGAAACTGCCATAGGTAAGTCTACCAGGATTTCTGAGATGATAGAGAATTGTGATGTGGAACTTGAGGGTCATAAGTTTCCTGTTAGACCGTTTCTGATGACCTTGGGTGGTTTCGATTTGGTTCTTGGGATGGATTGGTTGGCGGACTTCGAGGCAAACATTGTGTGTCGCAAGAAGATGATTCGGTTGACAGCGCCTGACGGAAGTTTGGTAACGGTTTATGGTGATCGAGTCACGACGATCCCGAAGGTGATCTCAATGGCAGTAGCGGGAAATTGTATGAGGCGTGGATGTAGCGCCTACTTGGCTTATGTAAAGGATGTAGGTGCACCAACACCACAACTGTCTGATGTACTGGTTGTGTGTGACTTTCCAGACGTATTCCCGGAAGACTTACCAGGAGTACCACCAGATAGAGAGATTGAATTTTAGATTGATCTAATACCAGGTGCCCAACCCGTTGCCAAGGCACCATATCGGTTAGCTCCGACGGAGATGAAAGAGTTGATGGAACAGTTGCAAGAGTTGCTTGATAAGGGGTTCATTAGACCGAGTATCTCTCCTTGGGGTGCTCCGGTCCTGTTTGTAAAGAAGAAGGATGGTAGTATGAGGATGTGCATTGAGTACCGTGAACTGAATAAATTGACGGTGAAGAACCGCTACCCCTTACCGAGGATAGATGATTTGTTCGATCAGCTTCAGGGTGCCAGTTGGTTTTAAAGAATAGATCTTCGGTCTGGCTATCATCAGTTGAAGGTGAAGGAACAAGATATCCCTAAAACAGCTTTCCGCACGCGCTATGGTCATTATGAGTTTCTTGTCATGTCCTTTGGTTTGACCAACGCACCAGCTGCTTTTATGGATCTGATGAACCGTGTGTGTCGGCCTATGTTGGATAAATCAGTGATTGTGTTTATTGATGATATCCTGATTTATTCGAAGAGCGAGATTGAGCATGCCGGTCATATTCGAGAGGTTCTAGAGACGTTGAGAAGGGAGAAATTGTATGCTAAATTCTCCAAGTGCGCGTTTTGGTTGCGCGAAGTTCAGTTTTTCGGTCATGTGGTGAATCCTGACGGGATAATGGTGGACCCGGCGAAAGTGGAGGCGGTTATGCAATGGAAGTCACCAAGGACGCCAACCGAGATCCATAGCTTCTTGGGTTTGGCGGGCTACTATAGAAGATTCATCCAAGACTTCTCCAAGATTGCTTCTCCACTAACTAAGTTGACCGAAAGGATGTGAAGTTTGTATGGGGTCAAGCTCAAGAGAAGGCGTTCGAAGAGCTAAGGCAAGACTGACTCAAGCTCCAGTCTGTCCCTACGCGATGGAAGTGAAGATCTAGTGGTTTATTCTGATGCTTCCTACTCGGGGTTGGAGTGCGTGTTAATGCAAAGAGGAAAGGTTATAGCCTATGCATCTTGACAGTTAAAGGTTCATGAGGTCAATTATCCTACTCATGACTTGGAGCTAGCAGTCGTGGTCTTTGCTTTAAAGATTTGGAGGCACTATCTCTACGGGACGAAGTGCACCATATTCACTGACCACAAGAGTCTGAAGTACTTCTTCGAGCAAAAAGACCTCAACATGAGGCAGAGGCGATGGTTGGAGCTTATAAAGGATTATGATTGCGAGATCCATTACCATCCGGGCAAAGCTAATGTGGTGGCGGATGCCCTTAGCCGAAAGGAAAGGCCTGAACCGATTTGAGTGAAAGCTTGTCAACTAATCATGACCTCTGATGTGATGAAGCAAATCAAGGAGTTTCAAGATGAGGCATTGAAAGAAGATCACCTTAACTCGGAAAGAACGAGAGATCTGGTTGGGGAATTGGGTGAAAACACACTCGGTGTTAGATCTCGATTCGGTCGTGTGTGGATTCCTCGTTTTGGGGATCTACGGGTGAAGATAATGGATGAAGCTCACAAGACTCAATACTCCATTCATTCTGGTGCCACGAAAATGTACCATGACATGAAGAAAGATTATTGGTGGCCGGGTGTGAAGCGTGACATGGTGGAGTATGTGAGTAAGTGCCTTACTTGCTTACAGGTGAAGGCAGAGCATCAAAAGCCGTATGGGAAGATCCAACCTTTGGATATACTGGAATGGAAGTGGGAGCACATCACCATGGACTTCATTACGAAGCTGCCACGTACTCCGAAAGGGTACGATGCCATATGGGTGATAGTTGATCGTTTGACGAAGAGTGCTCACTTTCTACCGATCCGCGAGACGTATTCATCTGAGAGGTTAGCTGATCTGTTCATCAAGGAAATTGTAACTCGTCATGGTGTGCCGGTGTCTATTGTGTCTGATCGTGACACTCGGTTTACATCTAAATTTTGGAAGAAATTCCACGACGCTATGGGGACGAGGTTACATATTAGCACGGCTTGTCATCCCCAAACCGATGGTCAGTCAGAAAGAACCATTCAGACACTGGAACACATGCTCCGGGCATGTGTGATCGATTTTGGTGGAAGTTGGGATGACCACTTACCATTAGCCGAATTCTCATACAACAACAGCTATCATGCCAGCATTGGTATGCCACCATATGAGATGCTATACGGTAGGAGATGCAGAACACCCGTTTGTTGGGGTGATATTGGTCAGAAGGAATTGGGGAGCGTCGCGGTAATCGAGGCTATGACAGAGAAGCTTGAAAAGATTAAAACCTTCATGAAGGCAGGCAAAGATAGACAGAAGTCGTATGCCGATAAGCGACGTAGGCCAATTGAGTTCCAGGTGGGTGACCGGGTTATGCTGAAGGTCTCACCTTGGAAGGGTATTATCCGATTCAGAAAGCGGGGCAAGTTAAGCCCAAGGTATATAGGCCCTTTCCGAATCATTGCTCGAGTAGGAGAGGTGGTCTATAGACTGGAGTTACCGGATAAGTTAAATGGAATTCACCCGACATTCCATGTATCTCATCTAAGGAAGTGCCTAGCAGATGAAGATACGATTGTCCCATTGGAAGATATCGAAGTAGATGAACGGCTCAATTATGTGGAGCAACCAGTGGCAATCATCGACCGAAAGGAGAAAAGGCTAAGGAACAAAGTGGTTCCTCTTGTGCGTGTACAGTGGAAGCACAGGAAGGGATCCAAGTCAACGTGGGAGACTGAGGAAGAAATGAGACAACATTACCCACGTTTGTTCGACGAATAACAGGTTTCGGGGATGAAACCTATTTAAGAGGGGTGGACTTGTAACACCCGAATATTTATTATTTTGAAGCCGGTGAAGAAAGAAAAGAAAATAAAGTCCAAAAGTCAAGGGACCAAACTCGCCAACGAAAGAAAGTCGGGTGAGGGGGAGTATATAAGGGAGAGGGCAGCCCTTACCCTCTTCCCCCACACTCACAAATCAGCCAAAGAAAGGGGATAAGAGAGAAAGAAGAGAAAAAGAGGAGAAGTGTCGGTCGGGTTGGTTCGGGTCGCCAAAAATCGTCGTGAAGCAAGCCAAATCGAAGCCCTTAACGTTGTGCTCGTTTATGTGAGTTCTAGAACCCCTCTTTTACTTGTTTTCAAATGATTTTGGGGCAGGAAAACATCTAAAATTGGGTTTTTGAGTGTGTGTATGTTGACCCGTTTGTGTATGTGTATGTGTATGTATGATGCGTTTGTGGCTCGATTGTGAACTTGTGTGTGCTTGAATGGTGTAGTGGTATGCATCCCTAAGGTTTAGGATGGTCGATTTGGGCTTAAAATGGGTTTAGATGAGTTTGGAGGCCGAAAACCCTCGGTTGCAGTCGGGATGAACTGCATTCTGCATCAGTTAGGGCTAGGCGACCGACTGGAGGCCGAATGGAGGCCATACGGCCGATTAGGGTGCGATTGGGGTCCATTCACATGATTGAAGGTCCATTCGCACGATTGAAAGGCCAGACACATGGAGGTCATGCGACTGAAGGTCCAGTCGCATAAGTGTTGTTCCGCATTAATCCCATTTGCATGAGGTCCATCCGCATTGTCCATTCGCACGACTGGATGTTCATTCGCCTAAATATTCATCCGCTTGAGTTCAATCGCATGATGTTCAGTCGCATGGAGGCCATGCGACTAAAGGGTGTCCATATGCCCGAATAGGGCTGTTGTACCCGAGGAAGGTGTAGATTGACTTCAGACTTTCGGGGGAAAGTGCAGATGTAAGTTCTGACGTAAAGGTCCCCATAAGAGCATGTAAGATGACGCTTGAGGCCTTAGAAAGCATGTTGGGCATGATGATGATGATGTTGCAAGTTTATGCACCTTATGTATGTATGGTGTTGCCCTGTAGAATAATGATGACTGTGTGTGTTATGTTCCTTATTATGATGTATGTTTATCTTTCCCATAACTTTACGTGTTATGATAAGGAATGAACGAAGTATTATGTAACGTAAAGTGAAAGATAATGAAAGAGGAACACGATGTTGAATGCATGCATTAATGAACGAATGAAACGTCTTGCACGCATGGGATAACGGGTCCTTCTTTGTGATTAACCCTTAATGTAGAACCTCTACCGCTCACCCCTAGTACTGTGGCATACGTTTAGCAGTTCATTTATTGACTTCGGCCCAGTAGCTAAGACTGATGGTTACTCCTAGTACCGTGGCATACGTTTAGCCGTTCATTTATTGACTTCGGCCCGGTAGCTACGACTAACCGGGGTGTAGCACATGGTATTGGTACGAATGATGTCCGATGCGCAAGTAAAGTCATAAAGAACGAATGAACGAATGAATGAATGAAGAAGATAATAATGATATTATCTATGTGTACGTACGATGTGTGATCATGTAAAAGTAACGAATGGTTTTATATGAAAGTAAAGTATGTTTGGTAATAAAACTAGAACTCACTCAGTAACGCTGACTTTTTATATGTTTTCCAGTTGGCAGGTAATGTTTGCTGAGGATGGCACACCGTGAAGCTACTCAACTCTTTTGGGATGGCATTCTTTTGATTAATGTTTTTGCATTGTAATACGAACAAGCTATTTTGTAATGAATGTTGTATTAACTTGCAAAAGCATTTACATGGAAATGAAAGATTGTTTTAGTTTTCCCCTGCGATTTATGAAATACAAATGCAATTATACGTTTTATGTGCGATGAGAACCCAGCCGTAAGCGTCCCGGGAACGGGGCCTTATAGGTTATAGGACATTACTTTGACGAGACTTTAAAAAACCACGAATAAAGATTCAAATCTTATTTTGAAAACCATTTGATTTAGGCACATAATGCTTTAGAATATGGTTTAAGATTCGTGTGTGCATTGACAAGATTCAAGGTATAAGCATAAACACATAAGGCATATAATCACATAATCAAATATAAACACATAAGGCACATAAAATCATATCTAAGCATATGAAATACATGAGAGGACTCATGTGTGAGGGTACTTAGTTATAGTCTAGGTCATTCCATTTCTCATAACCTAAATCCCTATAACCATGGCTCTGATACCAATCTGTCACACCCCGAACGATGGCGGAATCATCGGGACGGACGAATGGGAGACGATTGCTCATAGCACATGGAACTAATTAAGTTGAAATAATATTAAATGTCATTATTCATTAAACATTACAAGACGAATAAGTAATTACAAAACAATAAAAAAATACAGCCAATAACATAAGACTTTCAATTTAATCTAGGTTCAAGTCCTATATGAGCACGAAGAGAAATCCACAAGAAGTAAACCTAAAACATGATAAAAATAAAAGGTCAACTAAAAAGTTGGTGAGTTTCCAAGGTTTTCATACATAATATAACAAGGTTACAAGTAGCAATTCATATCATAGGTTATAAGTTAGTAAGGTTATAGAACACATATTGTTACAACAAAACCTCGACTTGATTACAAGTATATAAGATTGGCTAAGTGTATTTGGTTCCCATGATAAACAAACATACGTCATCAAGAGTCGGCAATACATCAACTTTAGCACCAAATAGGCTTGTCAGGCCCAAAGATCTAAGACGTCGCCATGCTAGCAATAGTTAATGATTACAAACAAAAATATGTATCTCATATAAACACTTATAACACACAAATAACCATGACAAAAATATGAATTGCAAGTGCTTTATAAGTCTAAACGTATACAATTGCGTTATGTATAAGTAATCATGTTTCATCCCAAATTAGTGTGAAAAGAATAAAAAGGGGGCAAAAAAACTCACATTATATATATATATAAGATGATGATAAGAAAAACAAACGAGGCTCCAACGATTTCTCTTACAAGATGCCTAAATGTATATGTTTCAAGATTAAGTTTGATAATAAGATTAACAATAAGACATGAACTAGGGTTTCAATTGGAATTTGGGGGTTTAAATAATTAATTAAAATAATGACTTGTTTATGTTTTGGTTTAATAAAGACAATATAAACCAATTAAAATATCTCAACAATTTAAGTTATTGATTTAATAGAAATTAAGTATAATATGTGAAAAGATATAATCAATTTAATAATTAACTATTTAAAACTTGATAAAGATATTACATATCTAAATGACGTTGAAATTATTTAAAATCATTTTATAAAGTTTTGAGCTTTTAACATGATTTATTATAAAGACTTTATAATACAAAAAAACCATAAAAATAAAAATAAAGCAAATTATATTGTTTTATAATTTTCAAGAATTTACATAAAAGTTAACGAATAAATTTATTAAATAATTATGATATAACATGCTCAAATGATTAGATGAATAATAAATATCCAACTAATTAATTTAATAACTACTTGAATAATTAGTTATTTAACATATAAATTTATAATATTTTGAAATAAACAAAATTTGAACCATAATATATTTTTAGCATTAAATTACATGAAAGAATTAATAATGTTTTATAATCTTTGTTATTTTAAATAAATAAATAAATAAATAAATAAATCTATAATCATAAGTTTTAAAATCCTTAAAATTTACTTAATAATTCTTGAAATGTTCTAGTTAACAATTTAATTTTTATTTTTATTTATTAATATAGTAATAATTTTTCTGTATTAAAAATATGGCAAAAACAATTAAAATAAAAAGGTTGGCAAGGGCCCGTTCAAACCCGGGACCTTCTGCTTATGGGGATTGTAAGTTACCGGTTGGGCTAAGGCCCGAATCTGAGTCTAGATTCAAAATAATACTATATAATCAATTTGAAAAGAAAACCGCAAATCCACATAAACCCTAGTTTGATTTGATTCCAATCGATCATGAAAACGATTTCGATACTTGAATTAAACATGGGGCTTTTGTTTCCCATATAAAACCAAGCATAATGATATATGAAACTTACATGATTGAGTTCGATTTGATGATCTCAAGTTTAAGAGCGAGTCGCGACGATGTGATTGTTAATTCAAGGTGCAAACGTTGTTCGTAATCAAATTAACTTTGCAGGAAGCTTCGGATGATGTTGACAAGTGAAAGCCCTCTTCCAATTTGGTTTAATAAAGCTTCGAGCATGGATCACGGTTGAGTTGCAGGTCGCCACAGTGGAGAGGATCAAGTACGATGTTGGTGTGTGATCCAGGGGAAATTATGTTCGTTACAAGCTTAGGAATTAATAGATGACCGATTAGGTTAAGTTAATTGAGTTATTATTACGGTTTAACGTTCGAACGGTTAGAAACTTTGGGGTCGACGGTTGCCGAGTCCAATCGACCATATTAGCTCGAATTAAAGTTTATTAAGTGCTCGAAACGGTTTAGGAAACGGTTAGCATCGTTTAGGCTTAAAATTTGGGGGTTATGGGTTGGTTTGGGAGTCCTCGGACTTGGCCGGAGGTGCTGCCGGCCGTTCGCCAGGAAAACGGGGAAAGAAGGGGAGGGGGTTGGGTTTTAAATGATATTTACAGTTTTGGTCCTTGTGGTTTGAAAGTTTATTATTTCATGCTAAAACCTTTAAATTTAGTTTTATAAATTACAAAATAAACCCTAAACTTATATAACCAATTTGAATAATAAATCAAATAAATCAATTATTAAATTTTAAAACTTTTATAAGCTTGTAACCTTATCACTGATTATTTATTTTTACTAAATAAGTTTAATTCATGGTTACTAATAGAGCCTTATAAGTTTGTTAGAATTTTATTTTATAATTTTTTTAAATTGCAATAAGTCTTTTTCATGATTTATTGTAAAATGATTTATTCACTTTATAATTTTATGATAAAGTGTTTATAAATCATAAATTATTTCAAATTATTCAGATGATTAACAATGTATACTTCATAATATAAATTGCAAATTTAGTTCATTTGGTCCATCACAATTATTATTATAACTTTATAATAGAAATCAAATATTTTATTTTAACTTGGAAAATAATGGCGGATGTTACACACACCCACCAAAATCAGCCAAAGAAGAGAGAAAGGAAGAAAAGAGGAAGAAGTGTTGGTTTGGGTTGGTTCGAGTGGCCAAAATCGTTGCGAAGCGAGTCAAATCGAAGCGCTTCTCGTTGTGGTCGTTTGTGTGAGTTCTAGGACCCCTCCTTTAAATTTTTTTGAATTATTTGGGGCTGGAAAACATCTGAAAATAAGGTTTTTGAGTGTGTGCATGTTTGACCCGTTTGTGTGTTGTATGTGTGTATATGATCCGTTTGAGCTTTGTTTGTGACCTTGTGTGTGCTTGAATGGTGTTGTGGTATGCATCCCTAAGGTTTAAGATGGTCGATTTGGGCTTAGAATGTGCTTAGATGAGCTTGGAGGTCGAAAATGGCAGATTGGGTTCGGGATGAACTGCATTCTGCATCAGCTAGGGCTAGGCGACCGAATGGAGGCCACACGGCCGAATGGGGTGCGATTGAGGTTCATTTGCATGATTGAGGGTCCATTCGCATGATTGGGGCCAGTCATATACAAAAGAATTGTTTAATTGCATTACAAAACAACAACAATAACAAGTATGAATGGATGTCAGTCTTTCCCTGCCGAGTAGCTTCATCCTCGTGCCATCCTCAGCAATGTTTACCTGCCAACTGAAAGTGTATAAAAGTTAGTGTTGCTCAGTGAGTTCTAGTTTTAATAGTAATAAAATGCTTTCTGTAAGGTATACATATAAAAATACTCTTTCTTTGAAATTTCATCTCTTTACATGTGAGCGCGCATTAACTATACAACCAGATAATGCTTCTTCTCTTTACTATATGCCTTGTTTATTCTATACTCTTTTATCTTTATCTTTCACTGTCTATATGGACCAATGAGCAATACCCTAAACTATATGCGCGGGGGAAACTGGTGATGGGCCCTCTGGTACCTCAATGGGCTCTGATTACTGTATACAAGGTTGGCCCAGTGACCTAGGGTACGCTGCGAAGGTCCACCAATCTCAATTGACTGGCCCCGTGTGCATCATAGGGTAGCTAACCTGCATCACAGTTGAGCCAACGACAACTTGGTCGTGCACCTCCTATAAGCTTGCAAGACTTGTTAACATTTTATTTAAGTTCCACTTCTCTTCTTCATCGCTCTTTCGCTTTATTATTATTAGTAATACTTTGCGTTACGATAATACACACACCATGTAAAGTTATACATTAATAGTAATAATAATAATAATACGGAACAATCATAAAACAATCATAATCATGCATAAAACTAAGCATTAATAAGCCATAGTCAAACCTTGGTCAAAACCCTAATAGCACAGACTCCCAAAAATTTCGTAATAAATTCTAAGTGTTTAGGCGCACAAATACTATTGTGCATGAGTTTGGGCGCTTCATCACTATGCAGGCGCATCAGCCAACACTTAAAAATTTTAACACTTAGACGCATGAGCCATTCAGGCGGATGGGGTATTCAAACGTATGGACTAGTCGGTCGCATGAACACTTAGGCGCATGGGCCATTCGGTCGCATGGATACTTAGGCACATGGGCCATTCGGTCGCATGGACACTATTGGCGCGCATGGCCCTACACTTAGTCATCTGACTAATATTCTAGGCGCATGAGGGTACTGTTTGGGCGCATGGTCCCACTTAGAATATTTCTAAGATAACTTTGGGCGCGTGAGCCTTATTTAGACGCATGAACCCGTTGCTTAACATGCTTCTAAGGTACTCTAAATCCCAAACATCATACTAATCATTTCCAAGCTTACTAAGGCTATAAGCATCTAAGAATCATCATCAAACATGCATAATACATATGGGTATACATACATAATCATAATAAAAACCGTTTTAATACATTTTCAGCCCCAAGAAGAGTTTAAAACAAGTAAAACCGGGGTCTAGAAACTCACCTGGTGCAAATGAGTTCAAACACCTAGAAATCCACCAAACACACACACACAAACACATAAGCACATAAGCGAGACAAAACCCATTATAAACACTTAAAACCCTTGAATTCTTACCTTGAATTCAGCCTCTTCTTTTTCTTCTTCTTCAAACCCGTAGGTTCTCTGCTCCCCCTCTCTCTAATCCGATTGGAAAAGGTGAAAAGTAACATGGTGTGGGCGGCCATGTTGCTTTTGTACCAACATTTATTCTTTTTGTGCTTTTGACACTTTTAACCCCTCAACTTGGGTTAAATTGCATTTCCAACTTTTATTCTTTATTTCTTATCTTTATTTTAAAAGAATAACCGGGTGTTACAAGTCCACCCCTTATTTAGGTTTCATCCCCGAAACCTGTTATTCCTCAAACAGATGAGGGTAATACTGCCTCATCTCCTCCTCAGTCTCCCATGTAGATTCGAATCCCTTTCTGTGCTTCCACTGCACACGCACAAGGGGAACCACTTTCTTCCTTAACCTCTTCTCTTTAGGATCGATGATTGCCACTAGTTGCTCTACATAATTGAGCCGTTCATCTATTTGATGTCTTCTAGTGGTGCAACCATGTCTTCATCAGCTAAGCACTTCCTCAAATGGGATACATGGAATGTGGGATGGATTCCACTTAACTCATCTGGCAATTCAAGTCGATAGGCCACCTCCCCTACTCGTGCGAAGATTCAGAAAGGTCCTATGTATCTCGGGCTTAACTTACCTCATTTCCTGAATCGGATGATCCCCTTCCAGGGTGAGACCTTTAGCATAACTCGGTCGCTCACCTTGAATTCTATCAGCCTTCGCCTCTTGTCAGCATACGTCTTTTGTCTATCTTTGGCCGCTTTCATGTTGGCCTTAATCTTTTCTAACTTCTTAGTCGTAGCCTCGATCACCTCGACACCTCCCAACTCTTTCTGCCAATGTCTCCCCAACTTACGGGCGTTCTACATTTTCTACCGTATAGCATCTCGTATGGTGGCATGCCAATACTAGCATGATAACTGTTGTTGTACGAGAATTCTGCTAACGGTAAGTGATCATCCCAGCTTCCCCCAAAATCAATCACACATGCTCGGAACATATCTACGAGCGTCTGTATCGTCCTCTCCGATAGACCGTCTCTTTGAGGATGATATGCCGTGCTGATGTGTAGCCTCGTCCCCATCGCATCATGGAATCTCCTCCAAAACTTCAACGTGAATCGGGTGTCACGATCTGACACAATAGACACCAGCATGCCATGAAGAGCTACAATCTCCTTGATGAACAGATTCGCCAATCTTTCGGACGAGTACGTCTCACGGATCGGTAGGAAGTGAGCACTCTTGGTTAGACGATCAACAATCACCCAGATGGTGTCGCATCCCCTCGCTGTACGAGGTAGCTTAGTAATGAAGTCCATGGTGATGTGCTCCCACTTCCACTCGGGTATGTCCAACAGTTGGATCTTCCCGTAGGGTTTCTGATGTTCTGCCTTTACTTGTAAGCAAGTAAGGCACTTACTAACGTATTCCACCACGTCACGTTTCATGCCCGGCCACCAATAATCCTTCTTGAAATCTCGGTACATTTTAGTAGCACCGGGATGAATGGAATATCGAGTCTTGTGAGCTTCATTCAAGATCTTTCCTTGCAAGACCCCATAGCGAGGAATCCACATTCGTCCATAATGGGTTTTAACACCGAGAGTGTTTTCTCCCAACTCTGCAACTAGGCCTCTCATCCTTTCAGAGTTAAGATGGTCCTGTTTCAACACTTCTCCTTGAAATTATTTCACCAGCGTCATTACATCTGGAGTCATAATCAACTGATATGCCTTCACCCGAATCGGCTCTGGTCTCTCCTTTCGACTAAGGGCGTCTGCCACTACATTGGCCTTACCGGATGGTAGTGAATCTCGCAGTCGTAATCCTTATAAGCTCCAACCATCGTCTCTGTCTCATGTTCAAATCTTTTTGCTCGAAGAAGTACTTCAAGCTTTTGTGGTCAGTAAAGATAGTGCACTTTGTCCCGTATAAATAGTGTCTCCAAATATTTAGTGCAAAGACCACTGCCACTAACTCCAAGTCATGAGTCGGATAGTTAACCTCATGCACTTTCAATTGTCGGGATGCGTAGGCTATCACCTTACCTCGCTGCATCAACACGCAACCCAACCCCGAGTAGGAAACATCTGAATAGACCACCAGATCTTCACTTCCCTCGGGTAATGACAAGACAGGGGCTTGGGCCAGTCTTGTCTTCAACTCCTCAAAAGCCCTTTCTTGCTCTTGACCCCACATGAACTTCACATCCTTATGGGTCAGCTTAGTCAACAGGGAGGCTATCTTGGAGAAGTCCTGAATGAACCTTCGATAATATCCCGCCAACCCCAAGAAACTACGAATCTCGGATGGCGTCTTTGGAGACTTCCATTGCATCACTGCCTCTACCTTTGCGGGGTCTACCATAATCCCCTTGGGATTTACCACGTGACCTAAGAACTGAACTTTGCGCAACCAGAACACGCACTTGGAGAATTTGGCATACAACTTCTCCCTTCTTAATGTCTCCAACACCTCCCGAATGTGACCGGCATGCTCTTCTTCGCTTTTTGAGTAGATTAGTATATCATCAATGAACACAATCACTGATCTATCCAACATCAGCTGGCACACTCGATTCATCAAATCCATAAAGGCAGCTGGCGCGTTAGTTAGACCAAAAGACATAACGAGGAACTTGTAGTGTCCATAACAAGTACAGAAAGTTGTCTTAGGAATGTCTTGTTCCTTCACCTTCAATTGATGGTAGCCAGATCGTAGATCTATCCTCGAGAACCAACTGGCACCTTGGAGTTGGTCGAACAAGTCATCAATCCTTGCTAACGGGTACCGATTCTTCACCATCAACTTGTTCAGCTCTCGAGAGTCAATGCACATTCGCATACTTCCGTCCTCTTTCTTTACAAACAATACCGGAGCACCCCACAGAGAGATACTCGATTGAATGAATCCCTTATCCATTAACTCCTGCAATTGGCTCATGAGTTCCTTCATCTCAGTCGGAGCTAATCGATATGGTGCTTTGGCAACGGGTTGAGCACCAGGAATCAAATCAATTTGGAACTCAATCTCGCGGTCCGGTGGCATGCCGGGTAAGTCTTTCGGGAATACGTCCGGAAAGTCGCACACCACTGGTACCTCAGATAATTGAGGTACCGACGCATCCACATCTTTTACGTATGCCAAGTAGGCACTACATCCACGTTTCATGCACTTCCCCGCCACTGCCATCGAAATCACCTTCGGGATCGTAGTAACGCGATCTCCATAAATCGTAACCAAACTCCTATCGGGTGCAACTAATCGAATCATCTTCTTGCGACATACGATGTTTGCTTCATAGGTTGCTAACCAGTCCATCCCTAGTATTACATCAAATCCACCTAGGGGGATCACGTGTAACCTAGCAGCAAACCTATGACCTTCTAGTTCTATAGCGTAGTCCTCTATCACATTAGTAATTCTAGTGGGCATACCAATAGCGGTTTCTACATCGAATGTTCAGTGACATTTCTACTACTAATAGGCAACTTAGCACAGAAAGTAGTGGAAATAAAACTCCTACTAGCAATGGAATCAAACAATACAAAGGCATAAGTTTGGTTTACTAGAAGCATACTAGACACGACATCGGGATCAGCTCTGGCTTCCTCCTGGGTCATGGTGTAAGCTCTAGCACTTGCCCTCTGCCCTCCTTCCTCCAGCTTCTTCTTCGCCCCAGAGCTCTTCACCCTCGGCTTCTTACAGTCTTTGGTCGCGTGGCCCTCCCCGCCACAGTTATAACACTTCAGCGCCCTACAGTCTCTAGCGATGTGGCCAGGCTTGCCACACCTAAAGCAAACATTCATTCCCATCCTGCACTCGCCGGTATGCTCCCTTCCAGACTAGCCACACTTTTTCAGCCCTGATCTTGACGACACCCCACGGTCGTCTGCCTTCGTCTTGCTGTTTGGGGTGATACCATCACGTCCATACCTCTTCCCATTCCAGTTCTTATCATCCCCACTCTTCTTCTTCACCTCCACCACAGTTTCCTCCTGCTCATCATACAACCTCCTAGCCAAATCCACTGCCGACCTAAAAGCGCTCGGTCGGGCAGTGATCAAGTGCCCGCGAATATCAGTAGACAACCCTTGGATGTATCGCTTGATCTTTCGAGACATCGACGTCATCTGATCCGGCACCAGCCTTGCCATCTCGTTAAACTTAGTGGTATACTGTTAGTGGGTCATGGTTCCCGCCTCGAAGCTGCAAGAACTCCCTCTCAATTTTGTCGAGTTCCCGGTGAGGACAAAATTCCTCGATCACCAGCTCCTTCAACTCTTTCCATCGCATCCTCCCGATGGCCCTGACAACCTCAGCTTGGATAATATTGTCCCACCAACACAGCGCTGAATCAACGAAAGAGTGAGTTATGAACTTCACCTTCTAGTCCTCGCGGCACTCACTGATCTCCAAGACTGCCTCCATCTCCCTCACCCACTGGTGAGCGGCAGCAGCATTGCCATTTCTATTGAAAGTCCGGGGCTTACACCTTTGGAATGCCCCATAACTGCACCCTCTAGTCACTACCCCACTACATCATCCTCCTCCTCATCGGACAACACAGTCTCAGGGTTCGGTTGTTCCTCCTCCCCTTTGCTTCCTTGCCCGTTGATCCCTTTCTAGTCTCCTTCTCCTTCCTCTCCTAGCTTCTCACAGCCCTGATGACTTCAGTCACCACAAATGGTAAGACTGTCTACATGACTTGGTGTACTTCATCAGCAATTGCCTCTCTAGCTAAGGCATTCAAGCTAGCATTCTCATTCTCTTCACTCCGGCCATGAACCTTTGCGTTCTCATAGGTCATCTCAGGAGCCTTAGCACTACTCCTAGTCACACGTGGACGGCCCCTGCCTCTAGGTGTCTTGGAAGATTTCTGTCCAGCCATCCTCTAACACATTATAAGATTCAAACGCCAACACGGTCATTCAAGGTAATAAACTCAGTTTATGTCAAGTATAGTAAGTCCCTAATTACAGCGGCCAGTTGTGATTAGCCACTTACTTTACCCTTCATACCCCAAGCATTTCCTATCCTGACTTAATCAGTATCAAAATCTTCTAAGAGCACATAAATCAAATAGCATGCGCACATAACACCGGTTAATCATCAAGAAAAGACATACCTAATGGCATGTAGCTACTCGGGCTGACATCCCTCCAGTTGTCCTATTTTCAGTTTAAGTTTAGGTTTTAAAAAAAATATTTAACCCAATTCTCTTAAACTTTGGCTCTGATACCAACTTGTATGGCCCCGTTCCTAGAGACCTCACAGTTGGTCATTCATAGCATTAAACATTATAAATTTACAAGCTTAAGCATCGGAATTATTTTAACAAAGGCCATTCATTTCATTAAAAATACTGTTGTTGAGCAATACACTATTGTTTAACCGAATACGAAAAAATTGTTTAATTGCATTCCAAAACAACAACAATAACAAGTATGAATGGATGTCAGTCTTTTCCTGCCGAGTAGTTTCACCCTCGTGCCATCCTCAGCAATGTTTACCTGCCAACTAAAAATGTATAAAAGTCATCGTTGCTGAGTGAGTTCTTGTTTTAAAAGTAATAAAATTCTTTCTGTAAGGTATACATATGAAAATACTCTTTCTGTGAAATTTCATCTCTTTATAGGTGAGCACACATTAACTATACAACCAGATAATGCTTCTTCTCTTTACTATATGCCTTGTTTATTCTGTACTCTTTTATCTTTATCTTTCATTGTCTATATGGACCAATGAGCAATACCCTAAAGTATATGCGAGGGGGAAACTGGTGATGGGCCCTCTGGTACCTCAATTGGCTTTAATTACTGTATACAAGGCCGGCCCAGTCACCTAGGGTACGCTGCAAAGGTCCGCCAATCTCAATGACTGGCCCCGTGTGCATCATAGGGTAGCTAACCTGCATCATAGTTGAGTAACGACAACTTGGTCATGCACCTCCTATAAGCTTTCAAGACTTGTTAACATTTTATTTAAGTTCCACTTCTCTTCTTCATTGCTCTTTCGCTTTATTATTATTAGTAATACTTTACGTTACGATAATAAAATGATTTATTCACTTTATAATTTTATGATAAAGTGTTTATAAATCATAAATTATTTCAAATTATTCAGATGATTAACAATGTATACTTCATAATATAAATTGCAAATTTAGTTCATTTGGTCCATCACAATTATTATTATAACTTTATAATAAAACTCAAAGATTTGATTTTTAACTTGGAAAATAATGGCGGATGTTACACACACCCACCAAAATCAGCCAAAGAAGAGAGAAAGGAAGAAAAGAGGAAGAAGTGTTGGTTCGGGTTGGTTCGAGTGGCCAAAATCATTGAGAAGCGAGTCAAATCGAAGCGCTTCTCGTTGTGGTCATTTGTCTGAGTTCTAGGACCCCTCCTTTAAATTTTTTGAATTATTTGGGGTTGGAAAACATCTGAAAATGGGTTTTTGAGTGTGTGCATGTTTGACCCGTTTGTGTGTGTGTATGTGTGTATATGATCCGTTTGAGCTTTGTTTGTGAGCTTGTGTGTGCTTGAATGGTGTTGTGGTATGCATCCCTAAGGTTTAAGATGGTCGATGGGCTTAGAATGTGCTTAGATGAGCTTGGAGGTCGAAAATGGCAGATTGGGTTCGGGATGAACTGCATTCTGCATCAGCTAGGGCTAGGCGACCGAATGGAGGCCATACGGCCGAATGGGGTGCGATTGAGGTTCATTTGCATGATTGAGGGTCCATTCGCATGATTGGGGCCAGTAATATACAAAAGAATTGTTTAATTGCATTACAAAACAACAACAATAACAAGTATGAATGGATGTCAGTCTTTCCCTGCCGAGTAGCTTCATCCTCGTGCCATCCTCAGCAATGTTTACCTGCCAACTGAAAGTGTATAAAAGTTAGCGTTGCTCAGTGAGTTCTAGTTTTAATAGTAATAAAATGCTTTCTGTAAGGTATACATATAAAAATACTCTTTCTTTGAAATTTCATCTCTTTACATGTGAGGGCGCATTAACTATACAACCAGATAATGCTTCTTCTCTTTACTATATGCCTTGTTTATTCTACACTCTTTTATCTTTATCTTTCACTGTCTATATGGACCAATGAGCAATACCCTAAACTATATGCGCGGGGGAAACTGGTGATGGGCCCTCTGGTACCTCAATGGGCTCTGATTACTGTATACAAGGTTGGCCCAGTGACCTAGGGTACGCTGCAAAGGGCCACCAATCTCAATTGACTGGCCCTGTGTGCATCATAGGGTAGCTAACCTGCATCACAGTTGAGCCAACGACAACTTGGTCGTGCACCTCCTATAAGCTTGCAAGACTTGTTAACATTTTATTTAAGTTCCACTTCTCTTCTTCATCGCTCTTTCGCTTTATTATTATAGTAATACTTTGTATTACGATAATACACACACCATGTAAAGTTATACACTAATAGTAATAATAATAATAATACGGAACAATCATAAAACAATCATAATCATGCATAAAACTAAGCATTAATAAGCCCTAGTCAAACCTTGGTCAAAACCCTAATAGCACAGACTCCCAAAAATTTCGTAATAAATTCTAAGTGTTTAGGCGCACCAATACTATTTGGGCGCATGAGCCCTGTTTGGGCGCTTCATCACTATGCAGGCGCATCAGCCAACACTTAAAAATTTTAACATTTAGACGCATTAGCGATTCAGGCGCATGGGCTATTCAAACGTATGGACCAGTCGGTCGCATGAACACTTAGGCGCATGGGCCATTCGGTCGCATGGATACTTAGGCGCATGAGGGTACTGTTTGGGCGCATGAGGGTACTGTTTGGGCGCATGGTCCCACTTAGAATATTTCTAAGATAACTTTGGGCGCATGAGCCTTATTTAGAGGCATGAACCCGCTACTTAACATGTTTCTAAGGTACTTTCAATCCCAAACATCATACTAATCATTTCCAAGCTTACTAAGGCTATTCTAAACATGAACAACCTATAAGAATCTAAGAATCATCATCAAACATGCATAATACATACGGGTATACATACATAATCATAATAAAAACCGTTTAAATACATTTTCACCCCCAAGAAGAGTTTAAAACAAGTAAAACCAGGGACTAGAAACTCACCTGGTGCAACTTTAGGTGTATCTTCCTTCTAACCTGTATGCAAATGAGTTCAAACACCTAGAAACCCACCAAACACACACACACGAACACACACACAAATACATAAGAACATAACAGAGATAAAACCCATCATAAACACTTAAAACCTATGAACTCTTACCTTGAATTCAGCCTTTTCTTTTTCTTCTTCCTCAAACATGTTGGTTCTCTGCTCCCTCTCTCTCTAATCCGAATGCAAAAGGTGAAAAGTAACATGGTGTGGGCGGCCATGTTGCTTTTGTACAAACTTTTATTCTTTTTGTCCTTTTGATACTTTTAACCCCTAAACTTGGGTTAAATTGCATTTCCTACTTTTATTCTTCATTTCTTATCTTTCTCTTAAAAGAATATCCGGGTGTTACATCCAGTCACATAAGTGGTCATCCGTATTAGTTCCATTCGCATGAGGTCCATCCGCATTAGTCCATTCGCACGATTGGATGTTCATTCGCATGGGTGTTCATCCGCATTGGTTCATTTGCATAAGGTTCAGTCGCATGGAGGCCATACGACTGAAGGGTGTCCATACGCCCGAATAGGGCTGTTGCACCCGAGGAAAAGTGTAGTTTAACTTCTGACTTTCGGGGGAAAGTGCAGATGTAAGTTTTGACGTAAAGGTTTCCATAAGTTCCGGAGGACTGTTGAGGCCTTAAAGAGCATGTTGGGCATGATGATGTTGCATGATTATGCATGTTATGTATGTATGATGTTGCCTTGTATGATGCTGATGATTGTGTATGATATGTTCCTTATTATGATGTGTGTTATCTTTCCTGTGGCTTTACGTGTCATGTTAATGAATGAATGAAGTATTATGTACATAAAGTGAATGATAATGAAAGAGGAACATGAAGTAAGAAGGCATGTATTAACGAATGATGAAAGTAAAGAAAGTCTTGCAAGCATAGTATGTCGGGACACGCTATTAAGGTATTAGCCCAACGGTGTGCGGATTCGCTACCCCGGGAGGATGCACATCGGGGTCTTTCTTTGTGATTGATCATTTGTATAGCCCGATTGCTGCATACCCTAGGTACTCAATCAAAGGTGCGATGTACTATTATAGCTAGTCTATGATAGACCTAGGTCCAGTACCAGGAATAGCTGGGTATTGCACATAACAGTGGTACACCTAAACTCTACCCTAGGTACTGTGACTAGAGGTGCGATGCACTATTATAACTGGTCTATGTTAGACCTAGGTCCAATATCAGAGAATAGCTGGGTAAAGTTTATGGTGGAAGGAACAGAAAGAAGTAATGATGAAGAATGAAAGCATGATAGATTAAAGAACATAATAATGATATTATCTATGTGTACGTATGATGTATGATCGCATGAAAGAAAAGTATGTTTTATTTTATAAACCTAGAACTCACTCAGCAACGCTGACTTTGATGTGTTTCCAGTTGGCAGGTAATGATTGCTGAGGATGGCACGAGGTGGCTACTCGGCTCTTTTTGGGATGAAATCCATTTATTTAATGCTTTTTTGATGTAATGCAATAATATATTTTGTAACTAATCGACGATGTATTATTTGGCAAAAGTTTTTATAATGGAATGAGATGTCATTTTTGAATGTTTCTGCTGCAATATTTTCATAAGGCAAATGTAATTATATGTTTTATGTGCGATGAGGATCCAACTGTAAGCGTCCCAGGAACGGGGCCTTACAAGTTGGTATCAGGGCCAAAGTTTAAGTGAAATGGGTAAATTTTCAAAATAAACCTTAACTTAAACTGAGAATGGGACGGAAAGGGAATGGGATGCCAATCTGAGTAGCTACGTGCCATGAGGTATTTTTGTAAGTTAACTGGTTTTATGTGTGCATGTTATGTGCTATGTGTTGTATGTAGATTTAAATACTGATGTAGTCAGGACAGGTAATGCTTGGGGTATGAAGAGTAAAGTAACTGACTAATCACAACTAGCCACTGTAATTAGGGACTTACTATACTTGACATAAACTGAGTTGTTCCTTTGAATGACCGTGTTGGTGTTTGAATCTTTCTGTGTGTGTGTGATGAACAGTGGTAGATCTTCAAAAGCCTCTCGTGGTGGAGGTGGTGGTGGACATGGTGCTAGACCATAGGCCATAAGAGGAAGACCCAGAGTTGAGAAGGTGGTTCATGAAGAACTAGAGACCCCTCATCCGGAGGGTGGCGACGAGAGCGCCAATCTGTGAGCCTTAGTAAAGGAGGCTGTGGTGGAAGAAGTTCGTCAGGACATGCAGACGATCTTACGGTCTGTGGTGACCGAAGTTATCAAAGCGGTACGAGAAGGGGAGAGGAAGGAAAGAAGTAGACCTACGGGCGAAATGAGACAACCCGAGACTGGGATGGCTTTGTCTGACGACGAAGAAGAAGAGGAG
Organism: Flaveria trinervia; assembly: GCA_025506515.1. Taxonomy (NCBI): domain Eukaryota; kingdom Viridiplantae; phylum Streptophyta; class Magnoliopsida; order Asterales; family Asteraceae; genus Flaveria; species Flaveria trinervia. The sequence goes on along the minus strand of CM046445.1, from coordinate 89,106,688 downwards.
GAAGAAGAGCCTGTGTCGGAGGCGGCCCGAGGCTGTAACTACGAGGCGTTTATGAAATGCAAGCCCCCTACTTTTGATGGAAACGGTACTGATACTGCTGCTCACCGGTGGGTGAGGGAAATCGAGGTTTTTCTTGATATCAACGAGTGCCGGGAAGACCAAAAGGTGAAGTTCACTACCCACTCATTTGTGGACTCGGCTCTGTGCTGGTGGGACAATTTAGTCCAAGCCGAGGGTAGCAGGGCCATTGGGAGGATGGGTTGGTTCGAACAGAAGAAGTTGGTGATTGAGGAGTTTTGTCCTCATCGGGAAATGGACAAGGTCGAAAGGGAGTTCTTACGACTGGAGGCAGGATCGATGACACACCAACAGTACACCACCAAATTCAACAAGATGGCACGTCTGGTGCCGGATCAAGTGACACCCCTATCTCAAAAATCAAGAGGTATATTCAGGGTTTGCTAGCGGATATTGGAGGCACATGATTGCTACCCGGCCGAGCATGTTTAGGTCGGCGGTGGATTTGGCAGGGAGATTATATGATGAGAGGGCTGTGGTGGTAGTGGCTGAAGGTGGCAAGAAGAGTGGTGGTGATCGGAACTGGTAGGGGAAGAGGTTTGGTCGGGGTAATGTCTTGACGGTTAATAAGAAGGCACGGGTGGATGACCGTCGTGTGGCCACATCGAGTGCGGAGTCAAAAAGGTGTGGCAAATGTGGAAGGGAGCATGCGGGAGAATGTAGGTTGGGATTTAACGGGTGTTTCAAATGTGGGAAGGCAGGGCATATAGCCAAGGACTGTCATACGGTCTGGTGCTTCAACTGTGGTGAAGAGGGTCACATAAGTAAGGATTGCAAGAAGCTAAGGTCTGAGAGTTCCGGGGTGAAGAAGACGGGAGGTGGAGGGCCAAGGGCGAGCGCGAGGGCATTCACTATGATGCAGGAGGAAGCTAGGACGGACCCTGATGTTATGTCCGGTACGTTTCTAGTGAACCAAACTTTAGCTTCTGTGTTATTTGATTCGGGTGCTATTAAAAGTTTTATTTCTGCTACTTTCTGTGCTAAGCTGCCTGTTAGTAGTAGACGGGTTGATGCATCCTTTGATGTAGAAACTGCCATAGGTAAGTCTACGAGGATTTTTTAGATGATAGAGGACTGTGATGTGGAACTTGAGGGCCATAAGTTTCTGTTAGCCCGTTCGTGATGACCTTAGGTGGTTTTGACTTGATTCTTGGGATGGATTGGTTAGCAAAGTTCAAGGCGAACATTGTGTATCGCAAGAAGATGATTCGGTTGACAGCGCCTGACGGTAGTAGAGTGACGATTTATTGGTGATCGAGTTACTACGATTCCGAAGGTGATTTTGATGGCGGTGGCAGGAAAGTGTATGAGGCGTGGATGTAGCGTCTATTTGGCTTATGTAAAGGATGTGGATACGCCAACACCACAACTATCTGATGTTCCGGTTGTGTGTGATTTCCCAGACGTATTCCCAGAAGACTTGTCAGGAGTGCCACCCGACCGTGAGATCGAGTTTCAGATTGATCTGATACCGGGTGCCCAATCTGTTGCCAAGGCACCGTATCGGTTGGCTCCAACGGAGAAGAAGAGTTGATGGAGCAGTTGCAAGAGCTGCTAGATAACGGGTTCATTAGACCGAGTATCTCTCCTTGGGGTGCTCCAGTCTTATTTGTGAAGAAGAAGGACGGTAGCATGAGAATGTGTATTGACTACAATGAACTTAACAAGTTGACGGTGAAGAACCGATATCCCTTACCGAGAATAGATGATTTGTTTGATCAGCTTCAGTGTGCCAGTTGGTTTTCAAGGATAGATCTTCGATCTGGTTACCATCAGTTGAAGGTGAAGGAACAAGACAACCCTAAAACAGCTTTTCGCACGCGCTACGGTCACTACGAGTTTCTTGTCATGTCTTTTGGTTTGACCAATGCCCCAGCTACTTTTATGGATCTCATGAACCGTGTGTGTCGGCCGATGTTGGATAAATCAATGATTGTGTTTATTGATGATATCCTGATTTATTCAAAGAGCGAGATAGAACATGTCGGTCACATTCGGGCGGTTTTGGAGATGTTGAGAAAGGAGAAGCTGTATGCCAAATTCTCCAAGTGTGCATTCTGGTTGCGTGAAGTCCAGTTCTTGGGTCATGTGGTGAACCCTGATGGGATCATGGTGGACCCGGCAAGGTGGAGGCGGTTATGCAATGGAAGTCACCAAAGACGCCATCCGAGATTCGTAGCTTCTTGGGTCTGGCGGGCTATTATAGAAGGTTTATCCAAGACTTTTCCAAGATTGATTCTCCACTAACCAAGTTGACCCAGAAAGATGTTAAGTTTTTATGGGGTCAAGCTCAAGAGAAAGCATTCGATGAACTGAAGGCAAGGTTGACTCAAGCTCTTGTTCTGTTATTACCCGATGGAAGTGAAGATCTAGTGGTTTATTCTGATGCTTCCTACTCGGGGTTGTGGTGTGTGTTGATGCAGAGAAGAAGGTTATAGCCTATGCATCCCGACAGTTGAAGGTTCATGAGGTCAATTATCCTAATCATGACTTGGAGCTAGCAGCCGTAGTCTTTGCACTAAATATTTGGAGGCACTATCTCTACGGGACGAAGTGCACCATATTCACTGACCATAAGAGCTTGAAGTACTTCTTCGAGCAAAAAATATGAACATGAGGTAGAGGAGATGGTTAGAGCTTATAAAGGATTATGATTGTGAGATCCATTACCATTCGGGCAAGGCCATGTGGTGGCAGACACCCTTAGCCGGAAAGAGAGGCCCGAGCCAATTCGGGTGAAAGCATATCAACTAATCATGACATCTGATGTGATGAATTAAGTCAAAGAGTTTCAAGATGAGGCATTGAAAGAAGATCATCTTAACTCTGAAAGGATGAGAGGTCTGGTTGTGGAATTGGATGAAAACACACTTGGTGTTAAAATCTGATTTGGACGAGTGTGGATTCCTCGTCTTCGGGATCTACGGGTGAAGATTATGGATGAAACTCACAAGATTCAATACTCTATTCACCCCGGTGCCATGAAAATATACCAAGATATGAAGAAGAATTATTGGTGGTCGGGTATGAAGCGCGACGTGGTGGAGTATGTGAGTAAGTGCCTTGCTTGTCTACAGTTGAAGGACGAGCATTAAAAGCCGTATGGGAAGATCCAACCTTTGGATATACTGGAATGGAAATGGGAGCACATCACCATGGATTTCATTATGAAGCTGCCGCGTACTCCGAAAGTGTACGATGCCATATGGTGATTGTTGACCATCTGACGAAGAGTGCTCACTTCCTACTGATCCGCGAGACATATTCATGTGAGAGGTTGGCGGACCTGTTCATCAAGAAGATTGTAACTCGTCATGGTGTACTGGTGTCTATTGTATCTGATCGTGACACCGGTTTATCTCTAAATTTTGGAAGAAATTCCACGATGCCATGGGGACGAGGTTACATATTAGCACGGCTTATCATCCCCAAACTGATGGTCAGTCAGAAAGGACCATTTAGACATTGGAAGACATGCTTCGGGCATGTGTGATTGATTATGGGGGAAGTTGGGATGACCACCTACCGTTAGCCGAATTCTCTACAACAACAGCTATCATGCCAACATTGGTATGCCACCGTATGAGATGCTATACGTAGGAGATGAAGAACACCCGTTTGTTAGGGTGATTTTGGTCAGAAGGAATTGCGGAGCGTCGAGATAATCGAGGCTATGATTGAGAAGCTTGAAAAGATCAAAGCCTTCATGAAGGTAGCCAAAGATAGACAGAAGTCGTATGCTGATAAACGACGCAGACCGATTGAGTTCCAGGTGATCGGGTTAGGTTAAAGGTCTCACCTTGGAATGGTATTATCCGATTTTGGAAGCGGCGCAAGTTGAGCCCAGGTATATAGGCCATTTCCGAATCATTGCTCGAGTAGGAGAGGTGGCCTATAGACTGGAGCTACCAGAAGAGTTAAGTGGGATTCACCCGATATTCCATGTATCTCATCTAAGAAAGTGCTTAGTTGATGAAGACATGATTGTTCCACTAGAGGATATCAAAGTAGACGAACGGCTCAATTATATAGAGCAACTGGTGGCAGTCATCGATCGAAAAGAGAAAAGGCTGAGAAATAAAGTGTTTCCTCTTGTGCATGTACAGTGGAAGCACAGGAAGGGATCCCAGTCAATATGGGAGACTGAGGAAGAAATGAGATAGCATTATCCACATTTGTTCGAGGAATAATAGGTTTTAGGAATGAAACCTATTTAAGGGGGGTGGACTTGTAACACGTGGTTATTTATTTATTTTAAAGCCGACGAAGGAAGAAAAAGAAAAAAATTCCAAAGTCGAGGGACCAAACTCGCCAACGAGAGAAAGTTATGAAGTGGGAGTATTTAAGGGAGAGGGCAACCCTTACCCTCTCCTCACACCCACCAAAATCAACCAAAGAAGAGAGAAAGGAAGAAAAGAGGAAGAAGTGTTGGTTCGGTTGGTTCGAGTGGCCAAAATCATTGAGAAGCGAGTCAGATTGAAGCTCTTCTTGTTGTGGTCATTTGTGTGAGTTTTAGGACCCCTCCTTTAAACGTTTTTGAATGATTTGGGGCTGGAAAACATCTAAAAATCGGGTTTTTGAGTGTGTGCATGTTTGACCCGTTTGTGTATGTGTATGTGTGTGTATGATCCGTTTGAGCCTTGTTTGTGAGCTTGTGTGTGCTTGAATGGTGTTGTCGTATGCATCCCTAAGGGTTAGTATGGTCAATTTGGGCTTAGAATGGGTTTAAATGAGCTTGGAGGTCAAAAATGGCAGATTGGGTGTAGGATGAACTGCATTCTGCATCAGCTAGGGCTAGGCGACCAAATGAAGGCCATACGGCCGAATGGGGTGCGATTGAGGTTCATTCGCATGACTGGGGGTCCATTCGCACTATTGGGGCCAATCACATGGAGGTCATGCGATTGAGGGTCCAGTCGCATAAGTGCTCATCCGCATTAGTTCCATTCGCATGAGGTCCATCCGTATTAGTCCATTCGCATGATTGGATGTTCATTCGCATGGGTGTTCATCCGCATTGGTTCATTTGCATGAGGTTTAGTCGCTTGGAGGCCATGCAATTGAAGGGTGTCCATACCCCCAAATAGGGCTGTTGCACCCGAGGAAAAGCGTAGTTTAACTTCTGACTTTCGGGGGAAAGTGCAGATGGAAGTTTTGATGTAAAGGTTTCCATAAGTTTCGTAAGAGAACTGTTGAGGCCTTAGAGAGCATGTTGGGCATGATGATGTTGCATGATTATGCATGTTGTATATTTATGATGTTTCCCTGTATGATGTTGATGACCGTGTATGATAGGTTCCTTATTATGATGTGTGTTATCTTTTCTGTGGCTTTACGTGTCATGTTAATGAATGAATGAAGTATTATGTAACATAAAGTGAATGATAATGAAAGAGGAACATGAAGTAAGAAGGCATGCATTAATGAATGATGAAAGTAAAGAAAGTCTTGCAAGCATAGTATGTCGGGACACGCCATTAAGGTATTAGCCCAACGGTGTGCGGATTCGCAACCCCAAGAGGATGCACATCGGGGTCTTTCTTTGTGATTGACCATTTGTATAGCCCCATTGCTACATACCCTAGGTACTGCAATCAGAGGTGCGATGTACTATTATAGCTAGTCTATGATAGACCTAGGTCCAGTACCAGGAATAGCTAGGTATTGCACATAGCAGTGGTACACCTAAACTCTACCCTAGGTACTGTGACCAAAGGTGCGATGCACTGTTATAGCTGGTCTATGTTAGACCTAGGTCCAGTATCAGAGAATAGCTGAGTAAAGTTTATGGTGGAGGAAAAGAAAGAAGTAATGATGAAAGAATGAAAGCATGAAAGATTAAAGAAGATAATAATGATATTATCTATGTGTACGTATGATGTATGATCGCATGAAAGAAATGTATGTTTTATTTTTGATGTGTTTCCAGTTGGCATGTAATGATTGCTGAGGATGGCACAAGGTGGCTACTCAGCTCTTTTTGGATGGGATCCATTTATTTAATGCTTTTGTGATGTAATGCAACAATATATTTTGTATCTAATCGACAATGTATTATTTGGCAAAAATTTTATAATGGAATGAGATGTCATTTTGAATGTTTCCGCTGCAATATTTTCATAAGGCAAACGTAATTATATGTTTTATGTGTGATGAGGATCCAACTGTAAGCGTCCCGAGAACGGGGCCTTACATAAATGGAGCTTCAAAAAGCCTATGTAAGATTTTTTATGTGCAACTAAAACAAGATTAATGGAGCTTCAAAAAGCCTATGTGAGTTTTTTTATGTTGAAGACTTCAACTTACCAAAGTGGTGACAACTGTTGGGCAAAGTGATACTTTCACTTATGCTCGTACTCTTTTGAAGAATAGCTAAAGTCTAATGAAGCTCAACACTATTTAAAAGCTATAAATATGCAGGTTGGCATATTTACATTTGTCCCACATTGGTGGAGTAGAGATCTTCTAGTGACTTATAAGGGGATTTTTCTTATGGGTCACCAAAGTGCTAGTTGGGCTAAGAAAAGGACCAAGCCAATATGCGAGCTGATGAGCTAAGGAGCTTTGAATTTTAGCTAAGACATGGTTTAGAGATTTGCGGATTGATCAAAACATCGATTCAAAATCCACAAGCGGGTGGATCTACACTCTAGCTGGAGGAGCCATTTTTTGGGTGAGCAAGAAATATATGTGTATTGCACACTCGACTATGGAAGTTGAATTCATTGCATTAGCTAATGCCACTAAGGAGCAGAGTGGATTACAAATCCACTTACGGAAATCTATCTTTAGGATGTACCAATTCCATTAATACCCATGTATTGTGATTGTGAGCCAGACTATCTAGAATATATAATGCACTGTATAATGGGAAGTCAAGATATATAGGTCTTCAGCATAATTTTGTGAGACATAAAGTGGTACCATTAAGGTTGCTGATGTGCTTCAAATTATACATAAAAATTCTATCAAAAGCACATTAATTAATTCTCAATGTCTCCTTAAAATGGTGAATATGTACTTAAAAATGTTAATTGTGTTTGCAGGTGTTTAAAAGGGCAAGTTGGACAAAAAAAGCATATTTCACAAGAATTAGAAGTAATCCGAGCTTTGGAGTCCAAGCATGGGGTCGTGCATCATTAAGCACGCTCGCATGCCTTGCCTGAAACACATCCCATGCTAAATTGACAACCCCCATGTTTGGACATCTGACAGGACTAAAAGTACTATCTCCTAAAAGTAAGCACGAGGTCATGCCCCATAAGGCACGGGACTGTGCCCTACCTCCAACATGGGGTCGTGCCCCATCAAGCACGAGGCCATGCCCGACACCCTCTACACGTACAAGCCGACCAACTTTCGTAAGCATTGTACTAGCATGGGGACGTGCCTTTTAGGTACGGTGTCGTGCTTAAACACTCCAGAAATCCTATAAATAGAGGCCTAAGTTCAACATTTTGGCAAGCTTTGGTGAGAGAGTTACTCTGCAGAATTCTCTCAGGAATCAAGTCTTCAAGACTAATTGGAGGCTCGGGAGGTGCATACAACACTTGGAAGAAGCTTGAGATTGGATAAACCCCATCCATTGTGGATCATTGGTTTGATTGTTCCATTTCACCGATGATTTCATATCTATCTTCTTTGTTTTCTATTGTTATGTTCAAGCTCATTATGAGCTAAACTCTTATTATCATCCTAATTGGATGAAACATATGTAATTTGTGATGAACTAATGGTGTGATATATGTTATATTAATATTATGGTGGTCTTGAGAAAACTTTTGATAGGTAGCACCTACATCTGAATGGGAAGTTATAAATTTATGGTTTGTAATTGCGATTGTCATACACATTTGAAAAACGAATGATCAGCTTTTATTCACGAAACCGGTCTTCATAATAAATTCATGGCTAATGAACTAGTGATGGTTATTAGAGATTATATCACCTTAACTTTCTGATCATTTGCAGGTTCCCTTTTATTAGTCTGAGAAATCAACAGTAATTGTTACAGTTTTCTAAAATTAATGGTATGTTAGGAAGGAACTTGATCAACTCTCTTTTAACATTAAGTTATGTTTTCAGAAATCATATGTCAAAACGGTCATAAAACATTTACCTACACTACTAGGGCTTTGATCTAAGCAGTAAACTCAGCTTGACATGATCCTAGTCACTATGACAACAGGATAAATGAGAAATCGTACCAGCTCATCTTTATAGACATTAACATAACTACATTATTCAATATCTTTAAATCACACCACTAATTCATCACAATTACATAAGTGTAATCTAATTAGGATGATAACCTTTATTCCCTGCTTTTAAATCCAAACGCTTCAATCTTAGTTTACTTTATTATTAATATTGTTTTTAAACGCTAAAAATCTCATCAATACAATTTATTATTTTTCTTAAAACCAAATCTAATAGTTAAATCTTAAAGATTGTTCCGTAGGCTAGGTGTGTCTATGGATTGATACTCGGTTCTTACCAACACTATATTACCACATGACAGGTACACTTGCCTTTTGTGTGTGTGGTTTATTATTAGTAATAACCAATTAAAACTAAATCTTTGCAAAAAATCCCTATCAAAATATATACATTGCGCATCACATCAAGTTTTTGGTGTCGTTGCCGGGGACACACGGCAGTTTGAAAAACAATCTAAAATTTTGACTATCTGTGTATATCCTATTAATATATTTTGTTCAATTTTATTTTAATTTTTGGTAGATAGTTTGCCTTAGCTAGTTTAGTTACAATTTCCTGATTCATTCTAAGCCTTAGTTAGTTTATGCTTCCTTAAGTTAGTGTATGTCCGACTTGCCTAGCGCTAATGTTTAAGTCAAAACCATCACCACCAAAACCACTCAAGGTGATGCACCTGCTTTGTAACCCATCCTTGAAGAAGTAGAAGCTGAAACTCCAAGCAATGCAAGTGATAAGCAAACTGTTGTTGAAGAACAGCCAACAAATACACACCACCACCACCTTATGTTCCACCACCTCTATATCCATGTCGTTTGAGACAACAACAACTGGAGGCACAATATGGCAAATTTCTGAGGTTGTTCAAATAACTCCATATCAATCTACCCTTGGTGGAAGCCATAGCCCAAATGCCAAATTATGCTAAGTTTTTGAAGGGTGTTTTGTAAAAAAAAGAACTTGAAGAGTTGTGACACGTAGTTTTGAACGAGGAATCCTCTGCAATTCTTCAAAACAAACTACCTCAAAAGATGACTGATCCAGGAAGCTTTACTATACCTTGCCTAATAGGAAATCTTTCTGTTAGCAATGCGTTAGCTGATTTAGGTGCTAGCATTAACCTTATGCCTTATGTAGTTTTTGAAAAGCTAAACTTAGGTGAACCTAGACCTACCCGCATGAGCATCTAGTTAGCTGACCGTTCTGTCAAACATCGAGGGGCATCGTTGTAAAACTCTTAGTTAAAATCGACAAATTCGTGTTTTCTGTTGATTCTGTGATCCTAGGTTGACCTTTCTCAGCAACTGCTCGAGCCCTCATTGATGTTTGCACCGGCAAACTCACGCTTTAGTGGACGAGGAGGAAGTAACTTTTGATATAGGACAATCCATGGAACACCCTCAACATCATGATGACTGACTCTATTACATTGATGTATTCGATTCAATCATAATTTGTCATTTAAAGGGAACTATTCAAAGTGAGGCATGCAACACTTAATTAATACAGGTCCAAGTCATAAAACCCATCTATGAAGATCAATCATTTCAGAACTAGAAGCTGATGAAACATTGTCTCCTCAAGAAGCATTTGAGATCATTGAACAAGAGCTAGAACCTAAAGCCAAACCTTCTATTGAAGACCCTTAAAATTTAGAGCTCCAAGAACTTCCATCTCATCTCCAGTACGCTTTTCTTGAAAACACATCTCAACTTCTAGTCATAATCTCATCCGCGTTATCCATAGAAGAGAAGAACAAGTTGCTCAATGTGCTGAACGCACATAAACGAGCAATTGCATGGAAAATCATGGACATCAAGGGAATCAATCCATCCTTTTACACTCACAAGATACTACTAGAAGAGAACTTCAAATCTGTCATTCAACCTCAAAGATGTTAATACCGAGCATGCAAGAGGTGGTAAAGAAGAAGTAATCAAACTGCTAGATGCCAGTTTGATTTACCCTATTTCTGATTCACCTTGGGTCAGTCCCGTCCAAGTTGTTCCAAAGAAAGGTGGAATGAGTGTTGTAACTAACAAGAAGAATGAGCTTATTCCTACTCGTACAGTTATAGGATGGAGAGTTTGCATCGCTTATCACAAACTCAATGACGCCACAAGGAAAGATCACTTCCCTCTTCCTTTCATCCGATAGATTATCTGGAAAAATGTTCTATTGTTTCCTAGATGGTTTCTCGAGTTATTTCCAAATTCCTATTGCTTTCGAAGATCAAGAGAAAACGACATTCACCTATCCATATGGCATGTTTGCTTATCGGCAAATGCCATTTGGATTGTGTAATGCTCCCGCTACATTTCATAGATGCATGGTAGCAGTCTTTCACGACATGATCAAACACTCAATGGAAGTGTTCATGGATGACTTCTCCAGCTTTGGAAACTTATTTGAACATTGTTTTCAAAATCTAGAAAAGATGTTGGTTAGATGTGAGATTCTGATCTTGTTTTGAATTGGGAAAAATGTCACTTCATGGTTACTGAAGGAATAGTGTTAGGACATAAGATCTCTTGAGCAGGCCTCGAAATCGATCAGGCCAAAGTCGACACTATTTCCAAACTTCCACATCCCACGACCATGAAAGATATCAGAAGTTTCCTAGGTCATGCAGGATTCTACCGTCGTTTCATCAAAGATTTCTCGAAAATCGCTCGATCGATGACCCATGTTCTTGAGAAAGACTCACAATTCATATTTTCCAACGAATGCATCAGTGCATTCAATTTACTCAAGTAGAGATTGGTAACCGCTCCGATCATGGTTTCCCCAGATTGGACACTACCATTTGAACTCATGTGCGACGCAAGCAATTTTGCAGTAGGAGCTGTATTAGGAAAAAGGAAAGACAAGCAATTCCACCCGATTCACTATGCGAGCAAAACTTTGAATGATGCACAAGAAAACTACACCACCACCGAGAAAGAGCTTCTCACTGTAGTTTTTGCTTTTGAAAATTTTTGCTCGTATCTAATCCTTTCAAAAATAATCGTTTACACTGATCATCCAGCCCTTCTTTATATGTTCAACAAACAAGATGCAAAGCCGAGATTGATTCGTTGGATACTTCTACTTCACGAATTTGACATAGAAATTTGTGATAAGAAAGGAGCAGAATATTTGGCGTTCGATCATCCCTCGCGTCTTGAAGATTCAAGTCATTCACAGACTGAGAAATCCACAATAAACGATAATTTCCCTCACGAATTCCTTATGCACATCCAATCCTCAATCGATGAACATCCTTGGTTTGCCGATTTCGCAAAATTACTTGGCAAGAGGAATCCTTCATAAGGGAATGATTTATTAGGAAAAATAAGAAATTCTTTACTGATATAAAATATTGCTATTGGAAGGACACGATCTGTTCAGACTCGGTGCAAATCAACTCATTCAAAGATGTGTATACGGAAGTGAAGCGGAATAGATTTTAAGGCACTGTCATGAAAGACCCATAGGAGGACATAACGGAGCAACCCTAATAGCTAAGAAAGTATTTGACTCAGGATTTTGTTGGCCTACGATATTCAAAGATGCTCATAACATGGTACGCACTTGTGATGCATGTCAAAGAGCAACCAATATCTCAACACGGGATGAAATGCCTCATAAACTTGTTCAACTATGTGAGGTATTTGATGTATAGGGTACTGATTTCATGGGGCCATTCCCGGTGTCATTAAGCAATCGTTACATCTTGGTAGTAATCGATTACGTTTCAAAATAGGCTGAAGCTAAAGCCCTACCTACCAGTGATGCCAAAAACGTTGTCAGATTCCTCAAGAAATTATTTTCTCATTTTGGTGTCCCCAAGGCCTTAATTAGGACCAGGGAACACATTTCTGTAACTACCAGCTCAAACGAACAATGGCTTGTTATGGAGTGCACCATCGCTTTACAACTGCTTATCACCCACAAGCGAGTGGGCAAGCCGAAGTCACTAACCGAGGCATCAAACGAGTCCATGAGAAAACTGTAGGTCAGAACCACAAAGACTAGTCTAACAAGCTAGATGATGCACTATGGGCTTTTCAAACAGCCTATAAGACTTCCATAGGCACAACACCATTCAAACTTGTTTATGGGAAGTCATGTCACCTACCTGTGGAACTAGAGCACAAAGCTTTTTGGGCACTAAAAACATCAAACTTAGACCAAGACCTTACTAGAAAGAATTGATTCCTACAAATTCAAGAATTGGAGAAATTAAGAGAACAAGAATACGAAAATGCTAGGGTTTACAAAGAAAAGACAAGGCAATTCCACGATGCGCAATTAAAGAAAACAAAATAATTTCATGTGGGAGAATGTGTCTTAATGTACAATTCTCATTTGCGCTTGTTTCCTAGTAAACTGAAACCACGTTGGTCTGGACCTTACATGATTAAAATCATGATTCTGAATAGTGCCATTGAAATCGACAACCATGACGGTTTAAGTTTCAAAGTAAATAGTCATCATTTGAAACTGTATAACCATAGACCAACCAAGATTCTCTCGGAGGAATTACACCTCCGCCCTGGCGAAAACTAAGTGTGGGAAAGGGTCGCGCGGAAGACCCAAAAATTAAATGCGATACCTATACATAAGTTTTTTCTTCTTTGTTTAGGACTTCACAAGCACAATCACAGGGTCATGCCCCATGAAGCACTCCCCCATGCCCCTGACAAAAATTGCCTTTTACCTCCACTGACAACTTTGAAACGTTGCAAGTTCAATTTAAGGCGTTTTCTGACAAACATGGGGTCGTGCCTGGCCAAGCAGGCCCCCGTGTTCACCTTTCACGACCTTCATATATATACCACACTTGTTCCATTCTTCATCACATCCATTTCTTCTTAGAAAACGTCGAAAAATGAAAGAATCAAGTCACGGAAGCTCAAGCTGGAATCCTACGAAGAAAGCGCGTTCTGAAATGCGAGAGCCAACGACACAAGATACTTCTTCAAGCTACATGAGTTAATCAATCAAATGACTGAAATGAACCTCGTTGCATCCCAACGCCTAATTGAAGTTATCCAAAAAGTTCAGGAAATGGGCGAGGAACTCATTTCCACTAACCGTTAGCTTGCAGAACTAAGCAACCGCACTTCTCCCTATCCCATCCTAATCTTACACATGAAATGTGTGGAGGTTTCTTTTAGAAGCATTTCATGATATGCTCGGTGCGTTGATGTGCGTTAAGGATTCTAGTTTTGCAGTTTCAGATTCTCGGCTTTTAACATATCATGTAATCGTAGGACCTTAGAACTATTTCGTATCTTTTCTAATGATTTGGAAGTGATCAAAACTTAACTAGGTAAATTGCGTAATGCGTGAAACTAAAAAACGAAACAACGAAAAACTGAAACTAGGTAGCATAAGGTGAGCACGCCCCCATGCTCGACAAGGAATGAGACCATCTAACATTTTTCAGCCTTTTGTCTTGTTCCACTTTAATTATGCATGTTAAAAACCGAGCTCATTACCTACAATCTTCGTATCCTCTTCCATTTTCACCATTCTTTTCATTTTTCTTTAAACTTTTCAAGAAGTCTTTCAAGGATATTGATCAAGAGGTTAATATGCTAATTCCTGTGATTGTAATAGTCATTTACATGTAGTTAGGTGATTAGGTCTCTAAATAACTGAAACCCTAGCAGTTATATGTAAAGACTTGTACTTAAACGCATTATGGAATGATGAATGCTTTAAATCCTCTTGTTCATGTTTCTTCTTGTAGATGATTAGTGTTAATTAGTATGTTTAGTTAGTTACTAGTATGTTTCTTTTATTGTTCAAAAGACTATCTTTATAATTAGTGGTGAAATCATTGTTAATCATGTTAAAGTTACAAGAATTCAAAATTAGTGTTAAACATTATATATATTTTTAGTATTTTGAATTATTAACAAGTGAATAAAATGTTAAACGTATAATCTTTGGTTTTTCAAGCAAGAAAATGCTCAACCCATGCTTAATCAAAGGTTTACAAACAAAACCACGTGTGCTCGAGTCAAAATTTCATATCTCAAAATGTCAACCGCACCCCCACGTTTCACAAGACGCACCCCCATGTTTAACAAACTTTTTCTTGTATGTCAAATTTTAACTGTTTTTAAAACATGAGTTGAATGATTTGAGTGTTATTTCTTGTGAATCCCATGATTATCACCAATATCATGAAACTGTTCTAGAAATTTGTTTTGTACAGTTTAACTTATTTCTCAAATTTCAGGACCATGGATCATCCTTATTTGAAATTTGAAGGGGGCCATGAGAGATGGTGTCGTGATAGACTTGAAAGACTATTACAAAGGGTCTAAAGATCCCACCTGCAAGCAGATTTAGAAACATTGGCAGCTGTCAGACAGCTAGAAAGATATAATAATATATGGAGTATTCAGTGGAAGCGTCTATTTTCACAAAACAGACCTTCTGTTTATGAACTAACTGTTGAGTTTTTAGCATCTTTCAGATTTAGCATGAAAGAATCTAACCCTTGGGATGAGAATGCAGTTTCATTTAGACTTGGTGGTTGTTCGCGTAAGACATCCATTGCCTTGCTCGGTGTATATCTCAGTATCTATACGGAACAGGAAGTGGAGGAGGAAGCGATATCAGGAATGCCAGCATACCATACCTTTCCAAACGAGGAAAGTAAAGATGCGGAAAGTGGTGCCATACGGAGAACATTTTGGGAAAACAATGGAACAGGGGGTTGCAACTCGAGTAAAATTGGGTATTTGAGAGCCTTGTTTATTTTATATTGTATGGTTAAGCCAACCCATAACAATTCGTGGTCAAAGCGAGAGAGTTGTTAATTTGAGAGCCTTGTTTATATTATATTGTATGGTTAATCAATTTCTATGTAATAGGTGCTCCAACACCTATGTTTGGAGGAAGTTGGATTCTGAACTATACAAGAGTTATGGGTGTAGAGAATTCCCAACCATGTTGGAACACCTATGAGGGAACTGAAGGAGTGATACCAGGACCACTGGACCTATCATTTGCACGCGCATGTACATGGTGACAAACCTACCCAATGGGCAACCAAGATTTATGGATAAAAAGGGAAAAATCTAGGACCCGGCGGATCCCGAGGAAATCATCATGGACCTTGACAAGCCGATACAGTTGGAAGGAGCCGGAGCCGGATCATTAAGTTCACACACTAGAGAATTCCAACCATGTTGGACCTGTATAAACTGATCCAAACCACTAGCGACCATGCGAGGAGATCATTTGAATATGCCCAAAAAGCCTTCAATTGAGTTGAAAATATGCTTTCCTGAGTCGATAACCTGATCAATGATGTCACTTACATCAGGAACCGAATATATAATGAGTGGGGGGATATCCCACCATAAAACCCTTGAAAACCATATCACTTTCAGGGTCTGGGCACAATTGTTTTGTGTCATCTATCTTTCAATTATGTCATTTTAATTTTAATTTTTATTTTTTTTGTGGTTAGGATTTTAATGCTTATAATAAATTGGTGACAGTTCAGTTGATCTCGAGGATTCTCTCAACTTGAGGGCAACCAAACACAGCTGGCAAACTCATCATTTTTAGGGGAGTTATTTCATTACCCTTTCTCAGTCTTAATATATTAATCACATTGAGGACAATGTGAATTCTTAGTGTGAGGATGGGGATAATGCATTTGACATGCATTTAACTTTGCTAAAAAGGTCATAAGTTAAAAAATTCTATAAAAGATCATTTAACAATTATTTTTGTGACTAGAAACCAAAAATTAAAAACAATTTTTGATAAACCAAATCATAAATATACGTTTTCGGGAAATAAATAAGTAAATTAACGACATCCAAATAAACTTGAAAATGTTTTTTTGATATCCTTAAAAACAATAATCTAGTAAAATATTTAATCATGTAATTTGAAATACTTTTACCCAATTACATCCGTATGTGAGTTTATTTTTTAGCCTTAAACAATTTTTGCAATTTGCAATTCTACTATGATTCTGGATTAATTGAGGGTGTCTTATAATACGTGTAATTAGAACTTGCTTTGGGTATGCATTTCAAAACCTTAATTAGTATTTGTTGCATAAAAATGAGTTAGGCATTAGGAAACCTTAACCATTCAAGCCACAACCATTTCCTATTAATTTTCCTTACCCGAACGTCAACCTTAGTTAGCCCCATTGAGCTTAATGTTTTCATTCTCAAACACCCAATCCACTAAGTCACTTAACCAAAAAGCCTTCAACAAAACCCGTTTTTCGTTAAAGACACGTCTTTGGCCAAAAATAGAGAAATTTGGTCTTTTACCTGCAAACCTAAAAGAACTGGAATGCATTATTTTGATTTTAATTTGCTTCGTTGCCTTCACCACACAAACCAGGACTTCCCCTGGAAATCCGCGAACAAATTTTCAATCTCACATTCGATGCAAGAAAGAAATGGCGAAAAAAGGAACAAGTTCCGCCATTTTGTGGGATTTCAAAAAGTGCTATAAGAGACAGGCGAAATGATATGGAAGATGCCTAAATTGTGGAAATTGGTCCCATAATGGAAAATGAAAAAAGAACCAAACCAAGTCCCAATACCAATATACAGAACTGATCCTTAAGAAATGAAAGTTTTGTGTATGTTCGGGTGAAAGATGAAGTAAGGTTTTTGAAAGCAAAATATGTTCTTAACAATCTGACCTTAAACGAATCCTCAAGTTAGCATATCCCTTCTAACTTGAAGTATTGTATAGGGAACCCTGTATTGCTTTCCTTGTAGTTTATGTTAGAAAAATAAGCCAAGATCGTCATCTTTTGCAATTATCCACTTTTTCGAAATATTCCATACTCGAGCCCAAGCCAAGTTACAATGCATCAAAGACCTAATTATTTATGCAAGTAAATATCTAAGTACGTGGAGATTTGATCCCTTAACAATCATATGATTTCACACGTATCATACTAGGCAATCGAGTACATTAGTCATACTTAAACTTAACTATGACTCCACATCAGCCGAGTTTGAGTGCCACTTATGAGAAGCGTGGATTTTTACATGATAATAATCTTTACTAACTAATCTATTTGTTTCTAGGATATCATTTTACACATGCTTAAAATATTTACATTTGGGTAAAATAAAATTTGCTTGCGTATTTCCAGAAAAAACATATTATTATTTGATTTATTTGGTTTTTGGTGTAATTGTCATTTTAAGTGATTTTTACTTGAGGACAAGCAAAGTTCAAGTGTGGGGATGTTTGATGTGCTTCAAGTTATACATAAAAATCCTATCAAAGGCATATCAATTAATCCTCAATATCTCCCTTAAAATGATGAATATGTACTTAACAATGTTAAATTGTGTTTGCAGGCGTTTAAAAGGGCAAGTTGGACAAAAGAAGCATATTTAACAAGAATTTGAAGTAATCCGAGCTTTCAGTCCAAGCATGGGGCCGTGCGTACCTTTCCTGAAACACACCCCCATGCTAAATTGACACCCCCCGTGTTTGGACATCTGACAAGACAAAAAGTATTGTCTCCTAAAAGTAAGCACGGGGTCGTGGCCCATAAGGCATTCGTGCCCCACTTCCGACATGGGGTCGTGCCCTATCAAGCATGGGGTTGTGCCCGACACCCTCTGCACGTACGAGCCGACCAACTTTCGTAAGCATTGTACTAGCATGGGGTCATGCTTAATCACTCCAGAAAGCCTATAAATAGAGGCCTAAGTTCAACATTTTGGCAAGCTTTGGTGGGAGAGCTACTCTATAGAATTCTCTCTGCAATCAAGTCTTCAAGACTAATTGGAGGCTCTAGAGGTGCATACAACACTTGGAAGAAGTTTGGGATTGGCCAAACACCATCCATTGTAGATCATCGGTTTGATTGTTCCATTTCACCGATGATTTCATATCTATCTTCTTTGTTATCTGTTGTTATGTTCAAGCTCATTATGAACTAAACTCTTATTATCATCCTAATTAGATGAAAGTTATGTAATTTGTGATGAACTAATGGTGTGATATATGTTATGTTAATGTTATGGTGGTCTTGGGAAAACTTTTGATGGGTTACATTTGAATATGAAGTTATAAATTTATGGTTTGTAATTGTGATTGTCATACATGGTTGAAAAACGTATGATCAGCTTTTATTAACAAAATCGGTTTTCATAATTAATTAATGGCTAATGAACTAGAGATGATTAATAGAAATCATATCACCTTAACTTTCTGATCATTTACGGGTTCCATTTTATTAGTTTGAGAAATCTACAGCAATTGTTATGGTTTTCGAAAATTAATGATATGTTAGGAAGGAACTTGATTAACTCTCTTTTAACATTAAGTTATGTTTTCAGAAATCGTATGTCGAAAAGGTCACAAAATATTTACCTACATTACTAGGGCTTTGATCAAAGCAATAAACTAAGCCTGACATGATCCTAGTCACCACGACAGCAGGACAAACCAGAAATCATGCCAACTCATCTTTATAAACATTAACATAACTACATTAATCCATATCTTTAAATCACACCACCTGTTAGGATCAAGTATTTGAATGAAATACCTACTGATTAACATGTAAACCAAACCAAATAGTGTGGAATCCTATTTGATTGGCGATCCAATTAGTGAGAACGCACGTAGACACAATTATGTATTGAATCTAACGTCAAGAATCGATTAGGAATCAATCTACAACGTTCTATGAACTTGGAGTACGAACTTAGAGGCTTCTGGATGGCTAGGGTACGTCTGGATTCAAAGTGTATTCAATGCTTTCGTTTTTCCATGAATTAAGTTGTATTTATAGGTTAGGGTTGCTCATTCGGGCGACTAAACCATTAGCATGGTTCAGTCATGCGATTGAGCCATACGGTTGGTCAATTCGCCCGACTGAGTGTTCAGTCGTGTGACTGAGCCATTCTTATGTGACAATCATATGACTGATCCAGTCTCCTGGTTTAGTCGTGCGACTGAGTCATTGCATGAAGGTGTTCATGCGTATGGTCCATTAGCATGGGCCATTCGCATGATAACTTCATGTTATTAAGTTTGAATGTATTAAATGTCATAACAATATTTATATTAATTCAATCAACGAGAAACCTATATAATCATGTCAATATGCATTTAACAACTCATTAATGAGATACTAAACATTACAAATCACAATCAAATATTCTCATTTCATTAAGTACCCAATATTACATCAGTGTAAGACATTCAAGACATATTACATTAAGATCAGGATCTAGGTACATATGTATCAACACCACCAATTCATCACAGTTACATAAGTGTAATCTAATTAGGATGATAATCTTTATTCCCTGGTTTAAATTCAAACGCTTAAATCTTAGTTTTCTTTATTTTAATATTATTTTAAACGCTAAAAATCTCATCATTACAATTTATCATTTTCTCAAACAAAAACCAAATCTGATAGTTAAATCTTGTTAGGACCTGGTATTTGAACGAAATACCTGGAGATTAGCATGTAAACCAGATCAAATAGTGCGGAATCCTATTTGATTGGCGATACAATCAATGAGAACACACGAAGAATCAATCAAGAATTGAAACTAACGTTAGAAATCTATTGGGAATCGATCTAATGTGTTCTATGAACTTGGAGAACGAATTGGGAGGCTTCTGGACGGCTAGAGTATGGCTGGAATCGTAATTAATCAAAAGCTCTTATTTTTCACGAATTGGGTTGTATTTATAGGTTGGTATTATTCAATCGTGCGACTGAACCATTAGTATGGTTCAGTCGTGCGATTGAACCATGCGGTTGATTCATCCGCACGACTGAGTGTTCAGTCGTGCGACTGAGCCAATCTTATGTTACAATCATACGACTGATCCAGTCTCCTGGTTCAGTCGTGCGACCGAGTCATTCGTATGAAGTTAGTCATGCTTATGGTCCATTCGCATGGGCCATTCGCATGAGAACTTCATTATTTTAAGTTTGAATGTATTATTAATAAACATTATGTGTAACCATTCAAACAACCACAAACCTAATTAACCAATTTAATATCAACTCATTAATGAAATATTAGTCATTACAAATCACAAACAACCAATATCATTTCATTAATCATATCAAATTACACCAGAATCAAATAAACAAGATCTATTACATTTCATATCATGATCTAGGGGCATACATGTATCAACACACTCCCCCTTGGACCTAGATCTCTCTAATCTCTTGTTTTCTGCATAACCTCCTTGTATTTCTTGTACTTCTCCTCTTTTGTGACTCCCGTGTGAATCTCAAACACGAAGCAGAGTCGTATAACGTTCTGGAACTGGAGGGCTTGTACAATATCTTGCGTATCATAGAATAGTGGCCACTTGTATAACGTATAGACATCACTTTCTGACAAGTTTGTAAGCCACATCGGGTCGAATACCCTGATAGTATCCATTTGTCCCTCTTTGCTTAAGACTATGACCGCTTCAGCTGTTCTCCAATCATAGTACCACCACTTAAAATGTGTAGTGAAATCCTGTGGCATTTCCCTGAGTGTGATTCTTGACATTGTGCGCGGAGGATTCCACTTCAACACTATCTTAGGCTTGCCAGCAATGGCATCAACCTCAGACCTTCTAATATACCTAGTAGGCTGTTGGGGTCTGAAGTTAACCCATCTAGTGTGGTACTCCTTCTTTAGGGCAGCCTCAAACCAGCCTGACATTTTCCTCAGGTCAGCATACAAAAGCTTTAGTTTGGCCAGCTGGTTGAGCTCAAAACCTGGTAGAGTCTTCATATCATGTGGGAATCTGAAGTAATCTATGCCCTGTTCTCTCTTAACTGCATACGCAGTGAGATCTTCAAAGTACGCCCATGCTATGATCCTTCCTGACACCTTGTGATGTTTCTTGACTCTATAGAGTTTGGTGTAGGAATCCTTCTTTGGTGCAATACGTTGGACTCTAACTTCTTCAAAACATGCAGCCCACTCAGCCTTTCGAATGTCGACATCATCATTTGAGGCTTGGGCTGTGTCTTCTGCTTTCTCTGTTTCTTGCTCCATATAGTTCAACACTTCAATAGTATCGCTGACAAGGGATTCACCCAGATTGGGGACCACATTACCCTCATTGTTAGCGTACTGAGGGTACTCCTCGGCAGTGACATCTTCGATCTCTACATCATCAACATCGTTGAGCTCATCGTCACTTATCGAATCGCATGTCGAGCATCTTTTACTATCTCATCTGGATTTAGCTCAAAAAGCTCTGCGAGTTGCTCATTTGATAGGTCATGAATTATTTCCCCTTCTTCAGGGTATAATTCACTGACCTCCTGAAATCCCTTGCAGATCAGAATCATTGTTAGCTGAGACTTAACCTGCTGAAGGGAGCATATCAAACTCATCTCTTTGGTAATTTTGATCTGTTTGATTTAAACATTCACACATAAATCATTAGTAATTAATCAAACAGAAATGCATTAAAGTAATATAAACATTAAATACATTGTGTTCAATACAGGATTCAAATACAAAGAAGATAAATACATAAACATCTAGTCTTTACTTTTATCTTGTATCATGTTTTTCATCACTTGGAGGAGCAGAAGTAGAAGCTGATTGATCTTGTCTATTCTTTGTCCTTTTCTCTTGACCTGTAGCAGTGGCCGATGCAGTGCATCCCCTCCTTCTGCTTCTTCATCATCGTCCTCCTCTGTCCTAGCTGTCTGTACTTCATACTCCTCAGTATCACTCTCATCATCCTCATCATTATCTTCATCATCATCATCTCTGTCTCCTTCCCTGATCTTCAATGGCTCCTCCTTAGATCCTTTCAGTTTTAACAGATAATCTTCCTTGCCTTCTCCAGCTCCTCTATTTTCTTGCTTGATGTGACACTTTGAGCTTGGAGTTGGTCCATCTTAGTGCTCTGAGCAGCCATCTGCTGGGCCTGCTCCTTATAACTCGAGCCTGCTCTGCAATTTGGTGAGTTTGTGCAGCAGTCAGGTCAGTAAGCTGGCGGATCTGAGCTGCCTTTTCCTCATCAGCAGCCAGTATGCGCATCACCATTCTGTTAAGCGCTGACATTGTTCCTCTACCCCGATTGGAGGTAGAGGAGATCTATAAGTATGTGAGGGATGGGCTGAGGGTATTGATTGGTGTGACGTGGTGGTGGAGGTGGCGTAGTGAAGATAGGTCTGTATAATGGTGGAGGTGATGTGGGAGTAAAGGATATGGTGGTGGAGGGAATCTGTACTGTGGTGGTAGGTATGGTGGTGGCTGTGGTGATGTGGTGGATGTGGTGGCTGTGGTGGATGTGTGTAGATATGTGATGTGGTGGCTGTTGGTGGATGTGGTGGCTGTGGTAGTGAGGAAGGTCACCCGACGCTTCTTCTTCTTCTGGCCATGGGGTTTAGCCTTCTCTTCCTCCTTGTTCCAGTTGAGGTGGAAGCTCCCCCTACAACCCTGCCTGTGGACCCCGGTGCATAGCTTGGGTCAGTATCAGTATCTCCGGAGTCTCTCGGGTGTTCACCACCACCCTTAACCCATGTTCTGTGGGAACAACTTTCCTTCCCACAGTTCGCGTAAGGGGCTCCTCATCCGATTCATCCTCCTCCTCCGCGCCAAGAACAAAATCCTGATGAAATCCCGCTGACTCGGTTACTTCTCCAGCTGTGACGGACACTGGAGGTACAGGATCAGACACAGTGCCTGAGTGGAATAGGCATATCGTCTCCAGCATCCCCACTGTCATCATCATCTGAGTCATGAGTGGGTAGAGCTATCTGTTCCACATCAGAGTCATATCCTCGTGACGCCACTTTCTCTTTGCTGGCACCACGTAGTCATCCCGGGCAAGATGACCAAACAACCTCCTGACAGGAGGCTTCACTTGCTTTCCCCTGTACACTTTCATCCTTGCCAGGGTAGTGTCATCCATTACCTCCAAGACTACCGCATCCTCTTTTCCCTTCGGCAGGGAGGGAAGCTTCTGATCTATGATCATCTGCATAACCTCGGGTACATACAGAAGGCTTCCTTCCCTTTCCCCTCGATGTTCTCCACCAGATAGGTGAAGATCATCTTGGAGAAGCTGAACGGATGGTTCAGCACCAACGCAACATATGCGTTCTGCATCTGGTCAGACAGCTCATCAAAACCACCTTTTCTGGAAGCCATGCACTTGAGCAGCACGTGTGCAAGATATTTAAACTGGGGACAGAGTTACTCTTGTTGAGTACCCCAGAATTGATGTCCCCAGAGTATTTGGCTCTAAGAAAGCATCCTCTGACTGTGAGGGGGTGTAATCGAGTTGGACAATCAGCGTCATCCCCAATTGTAGTACATCCTTAGATCCTCCTCTGAAATAGTAATAGCCTCTCCAAATATGGTACTTCTGATGCAATGAGGCTCAGACGATCTATCAACTGTAGCCCCTTCCCAGAAGGCTTGTTGAATGGATCGATACGGAGTGCAAGGAGTAGATATGGCATGTGCAATCCTCGATCTCAGTAGGATGTGATTATGCCAGAGAAATCAGCAGCGTTTCTGGATGTTAAGTCCAGATGAGCACATATATTGTGCTTTGTGCTCATAATCCATCTACTCGCCATCTGTTACACAAAGATAGTAAACATTAGTACCATTGACTAAGAAAGTCATGAAATCCTTAAGCTTGAAGAAAATCTTTCTGTCATGCGATTGAGATTGTGCGACTGAGTTCAGGCGTGCGAATGAACACGCGAAAGGGGTTCAGTCGTGCGATTGAACCGTACGATGGGTTCAGTCGTGCGATTGAACTGTACGAATGGGACAACCGTGCGATGATCCCATACGTACCTCTGAGTGTGCGACTGGGCTCCTACGTATATACCCTCATGCGGTTACACCAGTCGTGCGACTGAACTTCATACGCATGGTTCAGTCATGCGTTTAACAGTTTGAGCCCTTTAGTCGTGCGACTGAAGTTCATCACGCTGTCCATTCGCATGAAGTACTGACTGTTCAATTCAAAATTACTTTTTCACCATTTTTGAGTTTTAGACATCGTTATCTGGTTCATTTGACTCGCAATTCATTCTTAAACCACCTAACATCGTTACTTTCGTTTGTTTGAGTCATTTAGGTAGGTTATTTAGTCACTTAAGTCTCGGTTACTTTGCGAGTCCGAATGTACCGTGTTTTTCATCAAATTTAAAGTTATGGGAGTGCATGTATACATAAATTACCTGTAGAGTCGATGTAGATGGTCAGTAATCAAGAAACGGGGGTTTTGCGATCAATTGAAATTTTTGCAGAGTTGGGTTATTCGTGCGATTCAGGGTGATTTTGAAGGTGGTGAGTCTCTGCGACCGACTCCCCTTCTATTTATATTAACCCTAGATTCAATCGTGCGACTGAGCTCATACGCACCTTTCGTGCGAGTGGGACTCAGTCGTGCGATTGGTCAATCGTCCTTCTTCAGTCGTCCGACTGAATCTCAGTCGTCGACTGAATCTCAGTCGTGCGACTGAACACTCATTCTCCCTTAATCATCCGACTAGGCCAATCGTATGGGCCATTCGGTTGAATAGTCCATATTCATGGTCCATTCGTACGAATAGCTTCCATTCGTATGATTGGTCCATACGGATGGTCCATTCGTGCGAATAGGTCATATTTATTAACTTTTCTGCCATTTGAATATTTAACTTTTAAAATCCCTTTAATTGCAGAAATTTACGTTATAAGCAGTTGATCATCTTAGACATGATCGTTTTGACTTGAAAACCTTTTTATCACCTCAGACGTGACTGATTTAACTTTTAACACATATGTGGTCATCTCAGACATGACCCTGTTAGTGAGTTGATCCCTTACTGATTTTCCTGATGTAATCCGACAAACAAACAAACTAAAACGACTGACTAAATTAGAAAATTAAACTAAAAAATAAATTGTTTTTGCTTTTTGTGAGAGATAAGTCCTGAGATGGAAATCTACTGGATTTGGTTCCGGAATAGACAGCTTTAACTTAGATTGACCATACCTGGACCAATTCCATTTTGGAATCATACAGGCATTTCAAATCAGTTTGGACTTGTTATCAAAATCTTTTGATGCTCAATTCTTGGTGTCATCCAGAGTCATTTGCAACTTTAGGAAATCATACTGAAGCTCTTAGATTACCACATTGAATCAAACTTTCAAGATTGCAGTCACAATGATTGTCAATATGTTTGTCCACTTAAATCCATACACAACTTTTGACCCAAACTGGTGATCATTTTAGGTTTAATTATTTCAACTAACATTTGTGGATCCCACACTTATATGGTAAGCAACATTCCTCAGGAGCTTTTGAGCGGTCTACGGGTATTATTACAAGAGAGAAACTATTTTTAGAGCTTTCAAAGAGAAGCCAGTCCTCAGGTCAGTGCCATCGCACAGCAGAGAGGCGGCAAACAACAATGAATTCTAGAATATCTAGGTTATGCTTATCCTCAGGTCAGTGCCATCGCATAGCAGAGAGGCACACAACCTATCTCCTTGTTAGAGCAGCTTAATTTTATGTTGCACCAAATGCACCATAACATAAGTCATTAGCTTGATAGCATTTTTATTTCATTTTTTTCGTGCTTTGCTCTATTTATGGTCATCCGCACACATTTGTGGCGTTTACATGCTCATTACCCCTTATTGGAATATAGTTGATTGTGTTAACCAGTGATAAGATGGGAGCCCACAGTCAGTTGAACCACTTAGTTTGATCTTGAGATCACCAGTCAGGTCTAATCATCTATTGTGTTGAATCTACCGACATATCAATTGTGGTCTAGCAACCTCTAGGTCTACTCTCATTGTGTTACCTTAGAGTTACCAGTTTTTCTATCATCTTCCCTTTTATATTGCTTAGACAACACAGACTTATACTTTGAATTTTTGCACCTTTTCTAAATTAAAATTTCAAGGTCCCTCTTGATTTGTTCCTGTGTACTATCATATTCCAAAAGGTTTGAATCGGTATCACAGATACGATCTACCTTATATCTTTCCACTCCTTCTCCTCACTCCTTTTTTTTTTATGTTACTTGCTGACTTATTCTCTATTCTCCCTAAAATGCTAAAATCATAACTGTTTTAATTATTTTAGGATTTAATAACCAGCAAAATAACATGAGTTTAAATTAAACAGACTGAAATACCAATAAAATAAAAGGAAAAAATTAACTAACCTACATCGGACTACACATGATCATCATCAGGAATAACATCACTTTTCTTTTTAACGCCGTTGACCTCTAGCAAATATTGAAAACGTGGTTTATCAAAGGCTTTAGTGTAGAGGTCAGCGCGTTGAAAATCAGTATTAATTTTTACCACATCAATTAAGTTCTTTTCAAAACAGTCTCTTATGAAATGATATTTAATACCGATATGTTTGGTCTTAGGATGTTGGACCGGATTTTTAGTTACTGCAATTGCAGCAGAGTTATCAACACAAATAGGAGTAGAGGAGAACTTTAAACCGTTTAAGTAATCGCATTTGCTGTTGAATCCAGACGATTTGTGAACAGCAACTTGCAGCAGCAACATATTCGGCTTCACAGGTGGACAATGCAACCGATGTCTGTTTCTTACACTGCCAAGTCACTAGTCTTCTCCCAAAGAATTGACACCCTGCGGATGTAGACTTGTAGTTCATCTTGCAGCCTCCGTAATCCGAGTCACTATACGCCGTGAGCTCAAAATCATCATCATGAGGATACCACAACCCAAGTGTGGGTGTACCCTTTAGATAGCGAAAAATCCTTTTGACCCCGATCAGATGATTGACCTTAGGTTTAGCCTTGATATCTAGAACATAAACATGTAGCATACATGATATCAGGTCTTGAGGCAGTGAGATACATGAGGGATCCAATCATTCCTCGGTACATCGTGGCATCAAGATCTCTCTTTTTCATCAGGTGCTATGTTGTGATTCGTAGCAAGTGGAGTACCAGCAGCAGATGCATTCTCCATGTCAAAGCGATCGAGAATGTCTCCTACGTACTTGGTCTGATGTAGAAAGATCCCATTTGGTGTTTGATCCACCTGTAGCCCGAGAAAGAACTTCATCTCCCCCATAGCACTCATCTCAAACTCTTTCTTCATCCTGCTTCAAACTCTGCTTCAACTAACTCTTCGTTCTTTGAACCAAAAATTATGTCATCAAAAGATCTGTACGAGCCGTAGGTCGCCATCTTTCTCTTTAATGAACAGCGTGCAGTCAATTACTCCCCTACGAAAGCCGTTTTCACAAGATGATGGAGAGAGTTTCTCATACCAAGCTCTTGGAGCTTGATGAAGCCCGTATAAAGCCTTGTCGAGCTTGAAGACTCTATCTATGATACAGATCTTCAAATCCCTCGGTTGACTTAGACTAGAGATGACTGATCCCTGTGAAGGAATGCACTCTTCACATCTAATTGATAGACTTTAATCTTCATGTATGATGCATAGGCAAGGAATATACGAATGGCTTCCATCCGTGCCACAGGTGCAAACACCTCATTGTAATCAATTCCCTCGACTTGGCGAAAACCTGAACCACCAGTCGAGCTTTGTTCTTGATAATGACCCCTTGGTCATCCTTCTTGCTGCATTTCAAGACCCATTTGGTGCCAATTACTTTAGCACCTTTAGGTCTATCAACCAGAGTCCATACACCTAACTTCTTGAACTGAAGAAGTTCTTCTTGCATTGCAGCACCACCCACGCCTCATCATTTAGTGCTTCACTGACGTATTTTGGCTCAAATTGTGAGACAAAACACCGATAAGCACCATCATGAATATATCCCTTCTCCATAACTGAGGCGTAATCAGCTGAGTATAGCTGATTTTGGGTTTGTACTCCTGATGAACATCTCAATGACATTGTCTAATGGATGATAGACGTTGGTTGTGATCCTGGAGTAGTAGAACAGCTACCTCAGAGCCAAGATTATGAACATTTGGTTCTGCATCTGAGTAGTTGGAGTTTGAGGCTCTGAAGTCGAAGGTGCATCACTGGTAGATGCTTGTGGAGTTTCAGGAACTGGAACCTGTTCCTCCTGACTGTTCTGGTTATCTTCTTCAGCTTCATCTTCAGAGGAGGAGTCACTGTCGTCGACCACTTCCTCCCCCTGACTGAGTAGATGATTCTCCCTGTGAGCTAGATGTTGGTGTATTCAAGATATCATACATCATTCGTGTAGCTAACTCATCATCCGAGGGAGAGAGAGGGATGTTGAAGGACTTGAAGAATCCATCATAGTCGAAAAAGTAGGCGGGTCCTTTGCCCTAGGTGTTGTGGTATATCGCTGAACGTCAACATTACACCATACTTCTACTAGACCCGTTGAGTTGTTGTAAACTCGCTTGTTCGGTATGTTGTATCCTAGAAAGATGCCTTCATCTGCCTTCTCGCTGAATTTACCCTCTTGTGTCTTCTAGAAGTGTGCACGGCGCGCCAAATGGTTCGAGATACTCCAAGTTCGGTTTGCGTCTTTGTAGTAGCTCGTAACATGTCTTTCCGTGGCGCTTGACTATCAGGACTCGATTCAGTGTATAACATGCATTCGCCAGCCTGCCTCATTCCAGAATTGGATAGGCAGTTTTGAGTCTGCCAGCATAGTCCTGCTGTCTCTATCAAGCTTCTGTTCTTTCTCTCAGCAACGCCATTCATCTGAGGTGTGTAGGCAAAAGTAATTGATGCACAATTCCCTTTTCCTTGCAGTATGTCCTCCATCCACTGGTTCTTGAATTCGTTCCGTTGTCTGAGCGTACTTGTCTAACTTTCAGCTTGTAGAGAGATTCCAGTGTGGTTACCAACTCCTTGAATGACTCAAATGTTTCTGATTTGAATTTAGAAACATTACCCAAGTGAACCTTGAGTAGTCATCAGTGACCACAAAACAGTACAAGTCGCCTGCAATGCTCTTTGTACTGACTGGACCAAACAGATCCATGTGAAGAAGTTCAAGAGTGTTCTATTGAATGAACTTTCTTTTCCATATGAGACTTCTTTGTCTGTTTGCCTTTCTTGCAAGCTACACAAAAGTCAGGAAGCTGGAAGTTCTTGACATTAACTCCTCTCACCAGATCCTTCTGAATCAAGTGATTCATCTTCCTTTGACTAAATGTCCCATTCTCCTATGCCAGGAGATGGAATCCTTTTCAGTAGCTTTAGATAGAAAACACTAAACCTCATGATCCATTGTAGAAGCTGTTGACAGATCCAAGATAAAGATCTTTATATCTTGAAGCAGTCATCAAACTTGGTCCTCTGGGATCACGTAGTCTTCTTTAGTACGTAACACTTCTTGTTGTCGAAGATGACTTTAAATCCCTTATCACATATTTGGGAAACAGAAAGTAATTATTTGTAGTTGTTGAATGTAGTTCACTTTATCAAACTTAACTTTCTGATTCCCCACTTCTCCCTGTGCTGTGATATAGCCACCCTTGTTTCCAGCAAACGAAACATGCCCTCCTTTTATTTGCTTGACGTTTGATAAAAGAGCCCTGTTTCCTGTCATGTGCCTGGATGCTCCGCTGTCTACTATCCACGTGTTAGTTTCAGCACTGTATCGAACACCCTGCACATACAAAGTAAAGGATTAGTTTGGGTTAGGAACCCAAGCCTTTACTGGCTTGGGTTTCCCAGGCATCACACATCATAATTCTACCCATTGACCCTTAGAGGATGAGGGTAGCTCAGGTCCTTCTTCTGTCATTATTATCAGACACTGAGGATGTCTTCTCCTTCCATAATCCAGATTTGTGCAATGCCTGTTTGTGATAAACAGTCGACTGACTTACAGGTTGATTTTAGGTTCACTAGTTCTTCTAGGTGGGTCAGAGAAATCCTCTTAGAAGACCTAGGCTTTGAAACCTGAAGTTCAATCTTCTTCCTAGGTGTCTGATAGAAGTGACAATAGGAAGCAATGTGTCCATATTCACCACAGTTGTAGCACGACCTGCTATCAACTTTATGATTAAACTTTCTTTGTGAAGTATGTGACACTCTAGTAACATAACTCACTCTAGGTTTTGACTCTGGTTCTTTGGTTGTTTTCTCTGGTTTAACAAAGTTAACTGTTTTAACCTGTTTAACATCCTTTTCTTTTTGGTTAATAGGTTTTTGACTTGACGTATGTGAAAGATTAACCTTAGAAGTCCTTTTAGGTTCTGATTTGACTCTGTTTGATCCTGACTTTAAGTTAACCTTTTCAAATCCTTTTCCAGATTAACACAGACAATTTATCCTTTGCCTTTGAAGTGGCCTCCTTTTGTTTGTTTCCAGAGTCAATAGATGAACATAAGGAATCTGGATCACTAACAAGAGTAGAACACCACATGATCTTGATGGGATTACTATTTATTGGTCTAGTCTTAGTGTTCATCAAAGTCTCAGGTGGTGGTGGAACCACTTTATAACCCAATCCCTCCCGTTGTTCCTTTCTCTCACTAAGTGTTGGACTATGTGTGAAGAACTAGTCCAACTGTGCAGTTTCTGTTTTAATGAATTTACTTCTACTTCTAGAACTGCCTTTTGCTTCTTAGTGTCTTCTAGGGAGTTTAGATAATACCTAATGTCATTAGCTTGGTTAAAGGCAATTACTTCGGTTTC
Source organism: Flaveria trinervia (assembly GCA_025506515.1). Taxonomy (NCBI): domain Eukaryota; kingdom Viridiplantae; phylum Streptophyta; class Magnoliopsida; order Asterales; family Asteraceae; genus Flaveria; species Flaveria trinervia. Next base: position 89,075,777 of record CM046445.1, on the reverse strand, counting down.
CCTAAGCTGTTTAGTCAAAAGGTCTATCTTTTCTTTATAACTATGCTCATTTTGTTTTAATACCCTATTAGCCTCAGTGCACAGTTGCAAATCTTTTACTAAGTTATCATTATGATCTAATACCTAGCAAATTTTTCATCTATGCTATTCCTAAAAGTATCACAATCAGAACAAGCATGATTATCAAACATTTGGTCAGTAGTACTTACCTGAGTTGATTCAGTAGAGTTAGCCATCAACGCAGCATCAGATGTCTCTGGTTCTGGTGATTCTGTCTTTTCTGTCTCTGACGTGGTAGTCTCCTCTTTAGGCTGGTAACTGACCTCGGTTGCAGTTGCTTCTTCACTATGTGACATCGCTATCTCAACTGCTAGATCTCCTTCACTAGCGGAATCACTGTCAATATCTTCTACACTTGCAATGTTTGATGAGACAAACCTAAAGCTCCAATCTTGTCCTTCATCATCATGAGCAGTCAAGGCTTTTGGATCCTTGCTTGATGAAGTAGAACTGGTAGCTTGCTTGTCTTGACGTGAAGGACGAGAATGGGTTCCCGTTACCCGTCTTCTTAGGCTTGACACATTCTCTTTTGAAGTGCCCCTTCTCTCCACAGTTGAAGCAGGTCACTTTGCTCTTGTCAAAGCCAAATGTGGTATCCTTAGTAGCTACCAAGTTCTGTCCGGTTTGTTTTACAAACTTCTTTGCCCTCCGGACAGCACTAGCTAAAGCCCACATTATATCCATCCTCTCAAGCTCCATTTCGTCCACCTGCTCGTAGTCCTCGTCTGCCAAATGGCAGTTTCCAATCTTCCCAGCAACAAGTTCATCATAAGAATGGACCATTGCAGCCAAAAGATCCATGTGTTCTCGAGCTACTTCCACTGTCACATTCCGAGATTCTCGGTCTTCAGTTTAGTAGCACTTGCTTCGGATCCAATATAGTGGAACAAGAAAGTCCCGATGTGTCTGATCCTGAAGGAGATGCATGTGAAGGACCGATGAGCTAGACACAAATGCAGTCTGGAGTGGTGCTCCAGATGTCTTAGCTTGAGGCGTGGCATTGTATAAAGCTGGATTTTGATTGTATGAGACTTCTGAGCTCTGTACTTCATCCTAAGTGACTCTCCTTGCAACTTAGAATGAAGTCATTAATATCCAGTTTTGCCAGCATTCCATTCTGTCTAAGATTAGACACGAATGAAGCCCACTTTTCAGGCAATCCGTCTGCAAAATTAGTAACTTTCTCTTCCATGGTAGTAGCCACCCCATGTGTATGCAGTTCACTCATCAGATGGTAGAATCTATCTATAACATCGTCCAAACTCTCATTTCCCATCGATGAGAAGTTATCGAATTCCTTCTTTAACTCCTTAGCCTTGATCGCCTTCAACGAAGCATTCCCGTCGTACCTCTTTTCTAGCTCATCCCAAAGTTTCTTGGACTGCTTATTTTCTGAGTACTGGTGGAATATGTCTTTAGGAATAGATTGTGTAATCAATGCATAAACTCTTTTTTCTGCATTGTATTTGACTTTCTGCATGTCCGTCATTCCTCCTAACGTTAGCTTAACTCCATCAGCTCCCACCGGTGTACTATATCCAATCTCGATGGCTTCCCACAGATTCGGATCCACTCCGTTGAGGTAGATCTCAAAACGTTGTTTCTAGTGGGGAAACTCATCTAACGTCAAGAGCTTTGGTGGTTTATTATGATTACCCACCTCACTCTCAAGCAACAGCAGGTTGTATCCTAGAGTCCTTTCCAGCAGTAAAGGCTAACATTTAATCTTCCATTGCGAATAACTTTTAAGTATAATAACTTTAAGTCTAATAAAACAAATTGTCACTGGGGCGACTGAAGGGTGCGAATGGTCTAGTCGTGCGTATGAACTGTACGACTGGTTCAATCGTGCGGCTGAACTAAGCGATTAGCTCAGTCGTGCGAATGAATCTGATGCGTATGAACAGTACGCCCAAAAGGTACAATCGTACGAATGGAGATGCGACTATGTCCAATCGTGCATCTGAGCAATGCGAATGAGGTCCAGTCGTGCGAATGGCTCACTCGTGCGACTCAAGCTGTTGTTTTGCGAAAATTTCTAGGTTAAATGTGTTTTAGCCGTAAAAATTCGAACTTTCGCAAGGTCTAATGCCTAAGTCCGTAGAAACCAAACTTTGATGAGCAGGGAACGTCCAAGATCACTTTTGACACAAAAGATTGCGTTTTTAGTGCAAAAACACAAACTTTTTATCAATCTTGATTGAATCACACGTAATCAAGAGCCAAAGCTCTGATACCACTTGTTAGGACCTGGTATTTGAACGAAATACCTGGAGATTAGCGTGTAAACCAGATCAAATAGTGCGGAATCCTTTGATTGGCGATCCAATCAGTGAGAACACACGAAGAATCAATCAAGAATGAAACTAACGTTAGAAATCGATTGGGAATCGATCTAATGTGTTCTATGAACTTGGAGAACGAATTGGGAGGCTTCTGGACGGCTAGAGTACGTCTGGAATCGTAATTAATCAAAAGCTCTTATTTTTCACGAATTGGGTTGTATTTATAGGTTGGTATTATTCAATCGTGCGACTGAACCATTAGTATGGTTCAGTCGTGCGATTGAACCATGCGGTTGATTCATCCACACGACTGAGTGTTCAGTCGTGCGATTGAGCCAATCTTATGTTACAATCATACGACTGATCCAGTCTCCTGGTTCAGTCGTGCGACTGAGTCATTCGTATGAAGTTAGTCATGCTATGGTCCATTCGCATGGGCCATTCGCATGAGAACTTCATTATGTTAAGTTTGAATGTATTAATTAATAAACATTATGTGTAACCATTCAAACAACCAAAACCTAATTAACCATTTAATATCAACTCATTAATGAAATATTAGTCATTACAAATCACAAACAACCAATATCATTTCATTAATCATATCAAATTACACCAGAATCAGATAAACAGATCTATTACATTTCATATCATGATCTAGGGACATACATGTATCATCAAATCTTAAAGATTGTTGAATAGGCTAGATGTGTCCACGAATTGATACTCAGTCTTACCAACACTATATTACCACACGTCAGACACACTTGCCATTGTGTGTGTGTTGTTTAGTATTTGTAATAACCAATTGAAACTAAACTTACGAAAAATGCCTATTAAAATATATACAATCCGCATCGCATCAGTTTTCTACGTCAAGACGTGTAAGAACATTGTTGATCCTCTTACCAAACCTCTACGAGAGATTTTGTAGTAAATACCACGATAGCCATGGGTCTAAAGGAATAATATAATCATTAGTGATGGAAACTGTAACACCCGGATATTTTCTTTGAAGCCGACGATAGAAGAAAAAGAAATAAAGTCCAAAGTCGGGGGACCAAACTTGCCAAAACGGGAGAAAGATTGGATGAGTGGGGGAATAAGAGGGGAGGGCAGCCCACACCCTCCCCACACTTGTAAAAATTCTGCCAACGAGGGAAGAGAGGGAGAAATGGGAGAAAAGCTTGGTTCTTGTGGATCAGAGCGTCAAAATTGAAGTGTAGCGGGTTGAATCAAAGCTCTACTCAACGGTGTTGTTTGTGTGAGTTCTAGGCCCCTCTTTTACACGATTTCAACTGATTTAGGGCTGGAACACATAGTTAAATCCGTTCTTGAAATGTATGTATTGAACCCGTATGTGTATGTTTATGTGTGATGCGGGTGGGGTTTGTTTCTGGGCTTGTGTGTGCTTGTATGGTGTTGTGGTATGTGTTTCTAAGGTTTAGGATGGTTGATTGGGCTTAGAATGAGTTTGGAAGGGTTTGGAGGCCGAAAAGTGCAGATTGGGTTCGGGATGAACTGCATTATGCATCAGCTAGGGTTAGGCGACCGAATGGCATGCGACTGAGGCCATACGCCCGAAAGGAGTACGGCTGAGGTTCATTCGCATCTGAGTCATACGACTGAGGCCATTCGCGTGGGGAGTCATGCGACTAAGGGTCCATACACGAGGGTACTCATCCGCATTGGGTTCAGTCGCCCATGGTCTCCATCCGCATTAGGTCCATTCGCATGGGTGTTCATTCGCGTATCATCCATCCACATGGTGTTCAGTCGCCTGGAAGGCCATGCGACTGAAGGGTGTCCATACTCCCAAGTAGGGCTTGTGTACCCGAGGGGAACATAGTTTATTTACTGACTTTCGGGGGAAAGTGCAAATATAAGTTTGATGTGGAAGGTTCCTGAGAGTTCATATAAGTTGAGTTTTGAGGTCATAGATGTTATGTTGGGCATGATGAAGATGTATGGTGTCATATGATTATGCGTGATGTATGTATGATGATGCCATGTATGATGATGTTAGTTGTGCATGTTGATGTTCCTTATTATTATGTATGATTATTTTCCCATAGCTTTACATTGAATGTTAAAGAATGAAATGAAAGTATCATGTAACATAAAGTGGAAGATAATGAAAAGAGGAACACAATGATTAAATGCATGCATTAATGGATGAACAAACGTAAGAGACGCTTGCAAACAAATGTATGGAGGTTCGCACCCTATGAAGGATCTTGTTAGGACCATTTTCGTACAGAGTACTAACTGATTCTGCGTGTATACCAACTCAAATAGTGTGAAATCCTATTTAATTGGCGATCCAATTAGGGAGAACACAGTTTAGATCAATCTAACGATTAATGAAACTTTAAGAATGATTAGAGAACGATCAGCTGCGATCTATGAACTTGGAACAGGTTTTCTTGAGTCTCTGGACGGCTAGGGTATGATTATGTGCCTAGGTATTCGAATTCTTACGTTTTTCCACGAATTAGGTGGTATTTATAGGTTAGAGTCTTCCAATCGTATGACTAAACCATTAGCATGGTTCAGTCATGCGACTGAATCATGCGATTGATCCATCCGCACGACTGAAGGTCTAATTGTGTGACTGGTCCATAGCATGAAGTATTTATGCGTATGGTCCATTAGCATGGTCCATTTCGTATGAGAACTTCACATGATTAAGTTTGAACATGTTTGTCAATCATTATTGACTAAGAATTATGTACAACAACCATAAACCTATATATTTAGTTCACTATAAGTTATCACACAATAAACAATGAAATATTAAACATTATAAACATCAACCACACTTTGTATTTCATTCATACCCATTCAATTACATATGTGTAAGACATGATAGACATTTTACATTAAGCTCCTAAACTAGGTATATATGTATCAACAAACTCCCCCTTGGACCTAGTTTACATCATTGTCTAACATTCTTCATTAGCTCTTCGAATTTCTTGTACTTTTCCTCTTTTGTAACTCCGGCATGTATCTCGAATGCAATACAGAGTCTTATCAAGTTTTTAAACTGGAGGCCTTGTATGATATCCTGCGAGTCATAGAATAGTGGCCACTTGTATAAGGTATATATATCGTCAGCAGACAAGTTAGTCGGCCACATAGGGTCAAACACCCGGATAGTATCCATTTGGGTCTCCTTTTGTAAGACTATGACTGCTTCACCTGTTCTCCAATCGTAATGCCATCACTTGAAGTGTGGAGTGAAGTCCTGTGGCATTTCCCTTAGAGGGATTTTGGACATTGTACGCAAAGGACTCCACTTCAGCACTACCTTAGGCTTTCCAGTAACGGGATCAACTTCAAACCTTTTGATGTACCTCTTCGGTTGTTGATGTCTGAAGTTTACCCACCTAGTGTCGTATTCTTTCCTCAGTGTAGCCTCAAACCAGCCAGACATTTTTCTCGAATCAGCATACAACAACTTTGGGCGTCCCAGCTGGTTGAGCTCAAAACTAGGGAAAAGCTTTAGATTGTGTGGGAATCTAAAGTACTCTATGCCCTTTTCTCTCTTAACTACATACACATTTAGATCCTCAAAATATGCCCATGCAATGATCTTGCCTGACACCTTTAGGTGTTTCTTGACTTTGTATAGCTTGGTGTAGGCATTTGGCTTTTGTGCAGTGCGCAGGGCTCGGATCTCAGCAAAACAGGCCGCTCATTTAGCCTTTTGATGTCAACATTAGCGTTTGAGGCTTGGGCTTGACTCTCATTCTTCTCAATCTCTTTCTCCATTTGATCCAGCTTGTCAAATGTATCACCGCCGAGAGTATCACCCAAGTTGGGGACTACATTTCCCTCTCGGTTAGTGTACTCTAGATAATTGTCAACAGTGACATCCTCAATCTCTATTTCATCTACATTGTTGAGCTCATTGTCACATGCCACTTCAAAAGTAGGCGCATCCTTCATAATCTCATCTGGCTTTAGCCTGAATATCTCAGCAAGTTGTTCGTTAGTCAGGTCATGTATGATTTCTCCTTCTTCGGGAATATAGCTCACCGACCTTCTGACTATCCCTTGCAAATCAATAATTATTGTGAGTTGAGACTTGATTTGCTATAGTGGAGCAACATCATACTCATCTTGCTGAGATGTTTGATCTACTTGATTTATACATTTAAAAACATAGCAATTGTTAGTAATTAACCAAGACATTCAAACATTTGATAAAGATACATAAACATTAATTACATAATTTTAATACAAGATTCAAGTACAAAGCTTTTCAAATACATAAACATCTAAGCATTACTTTTGTCTTGAATGGCGAGCTTCTCAGCAGGTGGGGCAGAAGATGATGCTCCTTGGTCTTGATTTCTCTTTGTCCTTCTCTCTTAACCTTGAGCTGAGGCGGATGAAGCTGCATCTCATTCTTCATCATCATCATCATCCTTCCTTCCCCTTATCCCTTCATTTTCACCGTCTCATCATCATCATCTTCATCATCAGCCTCTCTTATATTCAGTGGTTCATCTTTCGATCCCTTGAGTTTGAGCATGATAGTTTTGTTAGAGGCCTCCAACTCCTCTATTCTCTTTGCTGATTGGTCGTTTTGCTCCTGGAGTTGGGAGATCTGTTGTGCTTGCTGAGCAATCTGCTGTGCTTGGGTAGTGTTTAGCTCCACAAGATGACATAGTTGAGCAGATTTCTCTTCGTCAGCAGGTAGCAGCCAGCAACTTCAGCATCATAGGGTTAAGTGCAGCCAGTTGTTCCTCTACACCAATAGGGGTAGAGTGGGTCCTGTGGTGAATGTGGTGTTGGATGATAGTCCTGCTTGGTGGCTGGTGGTGGTAGTGGTGGTAGTGGTGAATATGGGTGGTGGCATATGAGTGGATGGTGAAGGGTTGGCTGTAGTAGAGGTGGATGGGAGAGTGGAAGTGGTGGTAGGGGGTGTGGTAGTGGTGGTTGTAGATTTGGTGGATGTGGTGGTGGTTGTGGCAGTAGTGGTGGCAGTGGCAGTAGGAGTGGATGTGGTCATTGTAAATCTTGGCCTCTTCCCCTTTTTGCCATAGGGGTGAGCCATTCTCTTCCTCCTCGAGCCCTTAGACACAGTGGCTCCCCCTTGGTTGTTGGGCGGGTCCAGGGTATATGATGGATCTGTATCAGCAACCGCAACATCCCCGGACTCTCCGTGGCGTCCACCAACCGCCCTAAGACCTCTCTCCGTGGCTACGACCCAGCTCCCCACCATTCGCACCAGAGGCTCTTCAAAGACTTCTCCTCCTCCTCCATCTGGAAATCAGGGTGAATGGGAGCAGACTTGGGTCCACCCTGACCATCACCTCCTTAATCAACATCATGGTCATCACCGTCGGAGTCATCGGAGGGTAGAGCAATCTGCTCAACATCCGAGTCACTATCGTCATGGTGCCACTTCCTCCTACCAGGCGCCACGTAGTCATCCCGGGCCAGATGCCCAAACAACCTCCTTACCGGGGGCTTCACTTGCTTGCCCCGGTAAACCTTCATCCTCCCAAGTGTAGTGTCATCCATGACCTCTAATGTCACTACATCATCACTCTCTTTGGGCAGCGAGGGCAGCTTTTGATCGATAATCATCTGGAGGAACCGAGGATACATACAGAAGCCCTCCTTTCCCTTGGCTTCTAGGTTCTCGACCCAGCAGTTGAAGATCATCCGTGAGAAGCTGAATGGATGACTCAGTACCAGAGCCACATAGGCATTCTGGATCAGATCAGACAACTCATCAAATCCTCCCTTCCTCGAGGCAATACACTTCAGCAGCACATGGGCTAAGTACTTGAGTTGGGGGCATAGGTTGCTTTTGTTGAGCACACCTGCGTTTATGTCCCCCGAGTACTTCGCCCGAAGAAAGCAACCTCGGACAGTCAATGGATGCATTCTGGAAGGGTAGTCAATGTCATCTCCCAACTCTAACACCCTCCTCAGGTCTTCCTCACTGATCTCTATCGTTTCTCCATATATGGTACTGCTAATCTGATATGGTTCAGCAGGCCTGTCAACTATGGCGCTTTCCTAGAATGCCTGCTGAATCGATCTATAAAGTGTGCACAGAGTAGATATAGCCTAGAAGATCCTCAATCTCCGTAGGAAGGCGATGATCCCAGCAAAATCAGCGGCATTCCGTGAGGTGATGTCCAAATTAGCGCACAGGTTATGCTTTGTGCTCATAGTCCATCGACTCGCCACATTTCTGTTACACAAGATAAATAAACATTAGAGTTTGGGTAAGTGAATGACAATTGGATTTAAATACTTGAATTATTCTGTTCTGTCGTGCGAATGGACAATCCGACTGAGTCTTAGTCGTGCGAATGAGCTCAGTCGTGCGAATGAACCTGCGACTCAACTAAGTCGTATGTTGTTCTATGCGGTTGAATCAGTCGTGCGACTAAGTTCGTACGCATGATTCATTCGTGCGATTGAAGTTCATTAGTGTGTCCATTCGCATAACGTCTCTGTTCCGTACTGTAGAATCGATTTTTGATCAATACTTGATGTTAAATGTTCAGGTTAGTCTCATTTGACTTGCAATCCATCAAAATAACTCTTAGTACTAAATAAATTGACATTTAAGTACATATTTGTGGTTTATTTAAAGGTTATGTCTCGGTATTTGTTTTGAACCGATTTTAACATTTAGGGCTTGCTTAATCTGAGCATTTTGATCGAATCTAGTCTCGCATTACCTGTAGAAATGATGTGGAATCAGTGAGTATCACAAATAGGGTGCTAAATCACTAATATGAAATTTGGGTAGAGTGGCATTGCTCTCGTGTGATTTAGGGCGATTTGGGGGTGATGAGTGTCTGCGATGACTCCCCCTCTATTTATACTAGGGTTTCCTTCAGTCGTGCGACTGAACTTATTCGCACTCTTGATTCGTGCGACTTTCTCGGTCGGTCACCATCAATCGTGCGACTAGGTTTCAGTCGTGCGACTGACTCATTCGGTCAGCTTCATTCGTCCGGCTGGGGTTTAGTCGGATGACTGACTAGTCGGTCACCACCATTCGTGTGATTGGTTCATAATCATGATCCAACCGTGCGAAAGGTTCAATCTCATTGCTTCATTCGTGTGACTGGAGTTCAGTCGTATGACTGACTCAGCCGGTCACCTCCATTCGTGCGATTGGCTCATACTCATGATCCAATCGTGCGAATGGTTCAGTTTCATTTCTCCATTTGTGCGACTGGTCCATACTTATGGTCTAGTCGTGCGAATGACTTCGACTTTTTCATTTGACCTTATGCACTTTCAAAACTTATCCTTTTGAACAATAGATAAAACATTTTTAGTGATGATCATCTCAAACATGACCCTTTTAATTTGAAAAACATTGTTGATGACCTCAGATGTGATCCTTTTACTTAAAATGAATTTGTCACCTCAGACTTGACTCATTTTATTTTGAATGTTATGGTCAGCTCAGACGTGACTCTTTTTAGTGAGTGATTCACAGATTACGACGAAGTTGTTGAGTCCGACTCTTACATTACACTTTACTAAAATTAAACAGAAAAACTTTGAAATTAAGAACAATAACAAGACATATTTTTGAATTTTTGATTAGAGATGAAATACAACCTATTAAAACAATTCTAATTGATTTTACTTCCTCGACAACACAGCTTCAATTCTACTTTATCATTTCTGGTACAATTCATTTTGGAATCATACAAGTATATCAGTCTCACTTGGGACACTTTAATAAACAGTTTTGATGCTTGATCCTTGTTTTCACTGATAGTCAACAACAATTTTAGGAAATCATACTAGAGCTACAAGATGAACACAATGATTTTGGCTTTCAAGAGTAGCATCTCACGATGATTGTTAGTATACTTGTCCTCTTAAATCCATACACAGATTTTTGACACACATTGGTGATGATTTAAGGTTTAATTATTACAACAAGCATTTGTGGATCCCATGCTTATATGGTAATCAACGTTACTCGGCAGATTTTTGAGCGGTCTACGGGTATTTTACAAGAAGAAACTATTCTAAGAGCTTTCAAAGATATGCTAAGCCTCAGGTCAGTGCCACCGCACAGCAGAGAGGCGCAAACAACAGTGAATTCTAGAATATTTAGGTTATGCTTATCCTCAGGTCAGTGCCACCATACAACAGAGAGGCCCACAACCTATCTTCTTGTTTGAGCAATTATTTTCTTTTTACACAGATCGCACCAACAACATAGGTTATTAGCTTGATTGCTTTTTGCATTTTTCTTGTGCTTTGCTCATTTTTATGGTCATCCGCACACATTTGTGGCGTTTATTTTGCTTGTCACCCTTTATTGGAACTTCATTGATTGTGTTAACCAAGGATATGATGGAAACCCACAGCTTGTTGAATAACTTAGTTTGAGCTTGAAATCACCAATGAGGTCTAGTTATCTATTGTGTTGAATCTACCGACATATCATCTAATGCGCTAACAACCTCTAGGTCTACTTTCTCTATGTTACCATAATAGCATACTAGTTTAACTATCATCTTTTCTTTTATTTTGCTTTGACTATTCAGACTTAACTTTGAATTTTACATCATGAGTAGTTAAACCTTTTAAAGTCCCAAATTAATTTGTTCCCTATGTAATATCATTTTCCAAAATTCATTGAATCAGTATCACAGATTTGATTTTTTTTCATTTTAGCTAAGTTGTCCTCCTCTCTCGTTTTTCTAAGTAATTCAATAAAAACTACTAAGTTAATACAAAGCGAATCTATTCTCCCCCTAAAAATCTAAAACCGAAAATGTTTTTGTGTTTAGAATTTTAATAGGCGAAGAAATACAACAAAATAAAAGAATTAAATAAAATAAAATTTGACTCTACTCGTTGGACTTTGTACTGTCATCTTCTGGAATCACTTCACATTTCTTTTTCATGTCGTTGACCTCTAACAGATATAAAATCTTGGTTTATCAAATGCTTTTATGTAGAGGTCAGTGCGTTGAAAGTTCGTATTAATTTTAACAACATCGATTAAATTCTTTTCAAAACAATCACGTATAAAGTGATATTGAATTCCGATGTGTTTTGTCTTAGGATGTTGGACATGATTTTTAGTTACGGTTATAGTAGCAGAATTATCAACAAGTATAGAAGTGTTAGAGAATTTCAAACCATAGTCCCGCATTTGATGTTGAATCAAGATGATTTGTGAACAACATCTTGCAGGAGAAACGTATTCAGCTTCACAAGTTGACAGAGCAACCGATGTCTGCTTTTTACACTGCCACGTGACCAATCTTCTCCCAAAGAATTGACATCCTGCTGAAGTTGACTTGTAGTTCATTTTGCAGCCGCCATAATCCAAATCGCTATACGTTGTAAGCTCAAAGTCATCGTCATGAGGATACCACAACCTAAGTGTTGGAGTACCCTTCTAGATAACAAAATATCCTTTTAACTCCTATGAGATGGTTGACTTTCGGTTTCACCTGATATCTGGAGCATAGACACGTCACGTACATGATATTAGGTCGTGATGTAGTGAGGTACATGAGGGATCCGATCATTCCTTAGTACATGGTGGCATCCACCAGATCACCATTTTCATCGGGTGCCACATCGTGGTTTGTAGCAAGTGGAGTCCAAGCTGCTGAAGCATTCTCCATATCAAACCGACTTAGGATATCACCTACATACTTGGTCTGATGTAGAAATATTCCATTTGGTGACTAATCCACCTGTAACCCAAGAAAGAACTTCATCTCTCCCATGGCACTCATCTCAAATTCAGCTTTCATTACTGCTTCAAATTCTTTACACAATTCTTCGTTTTTGGAATCGAAGATTATGTCAGCAACATAAATTTGTACAACAGTGTACAGTCAATTACTCCTCTGCAAAAGCTGTGTTTCACAAGATGAGTCGAGAGCTTTTCATACCATGCTTTTAGGGCTTGGTGGAGCCCATAGAGAGCCTTATCCAACTTGTAAACTCTGTCTCGATGATATAGATCCTCAAATCCTTTGGGTTGACTGACATACACTGTCTCCCGTATTTCACCATGAAGGAATGCACTCTTTACATCTAGTTGATAAACTTTAATCTTCATGTAAGATGCATAGGCTAGGAAGATAAGGATTGCTTCCATTCTCGCCACAGGTGCAAACACTTCATTGTAAAAATACCCTCGACTTGTTGAAATCCTTGAACTACAAGTCAAGCCTTATTTCTTATTATGACCCCTTGGTCACCTTTCTTGCATTTCAAGTCCAATTTGGTGCCAATGACCTTAGCACCTTTACGTCTATCCACCAGTGTTCATATTCCTAACTTCTTGAATTGAAGAAGTTCTTCTTGCATGGCACTCACCCATGCCTCGTCGTTTAGGGCTTCACTAACATATTTTGGCTTAAATTGATACAAAAAAACATCGATATGCACCATCGTGAAGATATCCCTTTTTCATTACTGAGGCATAATCAGCCGAGTGTAGCTGATTTCTAGTCTGAACTCCTGATCGAATATCTCCAATGACATTGTCCAAAGGATGATAAACATTTAGTCGTGATCTAGAAGTGGTGGGTACAACTACCTCATTATCCATATTGTGAACAGTAAGTTCAGTATCTAAGGCAGTGGGAGTGTGAGGTTCTGAAGTGCCAGAGGCATCAACATCGGATGCTTGTGTCCTTGCAGTAGTAGGAACTTGTTCCTCCTGATCCACCTGATCATTTTCCACTTCTTCATCATCAGAGGAGGAGTCACTTACCTCAAGTGCTCCCCCTGAAGAACTAGAAGACTCACCTTGTGACGCTGAGGTCATCGGGTCCAGTGATGGTGTATTTAACACCTCGTACATCATTCTAGTTGATAACTCATCCTCAGGAGGGGAGAGAGAGATGTTGAAGGACTTAAAGAATCCATCATAGTAAAAAAAATGAGGGTCCTTTTCTAGCAAGGGGGTGGTGTATCTCTGTACATCAACGTTGCACTACACTTCTACTTGACCCGTTGAGTTGTTGTAAACTCTCTTATTTGGTATGTTGTATCCTAAGAAAATTTCTTCTTCGGCCTTCTCGTTGAACTTCCCTGACTGAGTTTTCTTCATCAGTGTACATGGTGTGCCAAATGGCTCGAGGTACTCCAGATTTGGTTTACGTCGTTGGAGCAACTCATAGCACGTTTTACCATGACGTTTGACCACTAAGACTCGATTGAGGGTATAACATGCGTGAGTTACTGCCTCGTTCCAAAATTGGATAGGCAGTTTCAAGTCTGCGAGCATCGTCCGGGCTGTCTCTATCAAGCTTTGATTCTTTCTCTCAGCAACCCCGTTCATTTAAGGAGTGTAGGCAGATGTGAACCGGTGCACAATTCCTTTTTCTTTGCAGAATGCCTCCATCCACTAGTTCTTGTACTCGGTACCGTTGTCTGAGCAAACTTGCCTTACTTTAAGCTTGTAGAGTGACTCCGATGTAGTTACCAGCTCTTTGAATGATTCAAATGTCTCTGATTTGGATTTCAGAAACATCACCCAAGAAAATCTTGAGTAATCATCCGTAACTACATAGCAGTACAAATCGCCAGCAATGCTCTTTGTACTAACTGGGCCAAACAGATCCATGTGAAGGAACTCAAGAGGCAGGTCAATTAAGTGAACTTTATTTGCCTTATAAGACTTCTTTATATGTTTGCCTTTCTTACATGCGACACAAAATTCCGGTAATTGGAAGTTCTTGACATTTACTCCATGCACTAGATCATTATGGATCAAATGATTCATCTTCCATGGATTAATGTGTTCCATTCTCCTATGCCAGGAGATGGACTCTTTCTCTGTTGCCTTTGACAAGAAGCATTGAACACCACGATCAGTTGTGCAGGCCTTTGATAGGTCCAAGACATACAAATCGTTATATCTTGAAGCTAACATTAAAACTTGGTCCTCTGGGATGACATATTTCGTTTTCAGAACATAGCACTTCTTGTTGTCAAATACAACTTTGAATTCTTTTTCACATATCTGGGATACAGAAAGTAAATTATTTTGAAGTTGTTGAACATAGTTTACCTTATCAAATTTCACTCTCTAGTTTCCTACTTCCCCTTGTGTAGTGATATAACCTCCTTTATTTCCAGCAAAGGAAACGTATCCTCCTTTAATTTGTTTGACATTTGACAAGAAAGACAGGTTTCCAGTCATGTGCCTTGATGCCCCGCTATCAACGATCCAGGTATTTGTAGAAGCACTATAGCGGAGACCCTGCACATTTAAAGGAAATGATTAGTTTAGGTTAGGGACCCAAGCCTAACTGGCTTGGGTGACCCAAAGGCATCACACATTATGAATTCAACCCACTGTCCATTAGAGGGAGAGGGTATATTGTTCTCCTTATTGTTCTCATTATCAGGCATTTGACTTGACTTTTCTTTCCATAAGCCAGTTTTGTGTAAGGCCTGTTTGTGATAAACCGACGATTGGCTTATGGTTTGAACTTTATGTTCACTAATTCTTTTTGGTGGAGTGATAGAACCCCTTTTAGAAGAACTTGGTTTAGGATCATGAAGTTCAATTTTCTTTCTTGGTGTCTGATAATAAGGATAGTTAGAAGCAATGTGTCCATACTTTTCACAATTGTAGCATGATCTACTTTCGACATGTTGGTGGAACTGTTTCTGTGGGGAAGTGTATGACACAGGTGTGACTTTAGTCTGTTTGTGTTTTCACACTTCTTGTTTAGATGTTTTAGCTTCTTTAATGAAATTCATTGTTTGAACATTTTTAACATCTTTACCCTTTTGTTTATTTGGACTAAGACATGGTGCCCGTGGTTGGTTAACTTGTTTGGTCTTTTTGGGTGCAGAATTAGACATGTTTGAACCTGACTTTACCTTAACCTTTACAAATTGTTCATCCAAATGAACAACAAGCATCTTACCTTTAGAATTCAAAATGGCCTCCTTCTGTTTAGCGACAGATTCCACCGATTTACTCGTGGAATCTGGATCACTAACTAGAGGAGTGTACACCACATGATCCTTGATTGGGTTGTTATTAATTGGTTTACATTTAGCATTCAACAAGGTCTCATGTCATGGTGGAACCACTTTGTAACCCAAACCCTCCCCGTTATTACGTTCTTTCACTAAGTTTTGGACTATGTGAGAAGAACTGGTCCAACTATGTAGTTTTTGTTTTAATGAATTTACTTTGACTTCCAAAACTAGTTTTTCTTTCTTAGTTTCTTCAAGGGAGTTAAAATAGAACTTTATGTCATTTGCTTGGTTAAAAGCAACAACTTTGGTTTCCAGTAGTTGTTTATTTAACAGTTCTATTTTCTCTTTATAACTATGCTCATTTTGTTATAAAATCCGGTTTGCTTTCATGCATAGTTGTAAGTCATTACTAAGCTATCATTGTGATCTAATAACCTAGAAAATTTTGAGTCTATGATTTCTCAAAATTTATTACATTCATTACAAGAATGATTATCAAAAATTTGGTCTTTGGTACTTACCTGAGAAGATTCGGTTGAATCAGCCATCATATCAGAGTTTGACTATTCGGTGCTGGTGATTCTGAACATGTTGTTCTAAGACCTTTTTCATTCAGGTGATTGACCACATTTGCAGTTTCTTCATTATTAGACATCAATAGTTCCACTGCGATTTCACCTTCGCTTGCAGAGTTTTCATCCAAACCCTTAACACAAGCAATGTTGGATTCTCCCGAGGATACAAAACGAAAGGTCCAATCTTGCCCTTCGTCGTCTTGTGCAGTCAAGGCCTTAGTGTCATTGTTTGATGAGGTAGCACCATTGGTGGATTTGTCTTGACGATTGAAGGTTGAGAATAGATTACCATTACCTGTCTTCTTGGGCATAACACATTCACACTTGAAGTGCCCCTTCTCTCCACAGTTAAAACAGGTAACTTTGGTTTTATCGAAACCAAAGGTAGTGTCTTTGGTGGCTATCCAGTTTTGTCCCGTCCTTTTCACAAACTTCTTCGCCCTCCGGACTACACTAGCCAACGCCCACATGATATCCATTCTTTCGAGTTTAGTTTCATCTACCTGCTCATAGTCTTCATCGGCAAGATGGTAGTTTCCAATCTTCCCCGCAACTAGACCATCATAGGAGTGAACAACAGCAGCTAGGAGATCCATATGCTCCTTTGCCACCTCTACAGCAACATTACCGAGATTCTCAATCTTCAATTTCGTAGTATTTGCTTCAGGTTCTATATATTGGGTGCAAGATGACCCCGACGTGTCAATTCCTGAAATAGTGGCTTGAGAAGGAGCGGCTAAACTGGACACGAATGCCGTTTGAAGTGGTGCTCCTGAACTTGTTGGAGTGGGAGATGAGTTATAAAGTGACAGGTTCTGATCATATGATCCTTTTTGAGACCTGTACTTCATCCTCAACTCTTCCTCTCTCAGCTTCAGAATGAAATCATTAATATCCAACTTTGCCAGCATATCATTCTGTCTTAGATTTGACACAAACGAAACCAACTTCTCTGGCAATCCATCTGCAAAACTTGACACCTTGTCTTCCATGGACGTGGTTACCCCATGAGTGTGCAGCTCACTCATCAGGGGTAGAAACAGTCGATAATGTCATCCAGGCTCTTTTTTCCTATCTATGAGAAGTTATCAAACTCCTTCTTCAAAGCCTTTGCCTTTAATGTCTTCAATGTCGCATTCCCGTCATACCGTTTTATACGAGCTTCCCATAACTTCTTGGCTTGTTTATTCTTAGAAAACTGATGGAATATATCCTTAGGAATTGAATGAGTCAACAAAGCATACACCTTCTTTTCTGCATTGTACTTCACCTTCTGGCTATCAGTCATGCCACCCAAGGTAAGTTTAACTCCATCAGCACCAACCGGCATGCTATAACCTGTCTCGATTGATTCCCACAGATTAGGATCAACTCCATTTAGGTATATCTCGAACCTTTGCTTCCATTATGGGTAATCATCTAACGTTATGAGCTTAGGGGGATTATTGTGATTCCCAATTTCATTTTCCAGAAGCAATAGATTCTGAATCCGTGAATCCCTACCGGCAGTAAACACTGAGTACTGATCTTCCATTTTTATTAACTTTGAATTTCAAACTAAAACTTATTCACTCGTGGGAATGGAGAGGTCCGAATGAATCAATCGTGCGATTGAACAAATGCGGTTGAGCCAATTGTGCGATTGGAAAAATGCGGATGAACAGTCATGCGATTAGGCAGATGCGAATGAATAATGCGAATGAGATTGTTCAGTCGTACGAATGGATGGGCGACTGAGTTCAATCGTGCGTATGGGAGGTGCGAGTGACTTCAATCGTGCGATTGAGTCAATCATGCATCTGAAGGCTGTTGGTTTTGAAAATTCGAGGGTTTTTGTTACTTTGACACAAAAATACGATTTTTCACGAACCCTAATCTGCCGTAAGCCGAAAAACGTGAACTTTTGGATCTGGAGACGTCGAAAACACTGTTTTATTCAAAAAGATGGTGTGTTTGAATGAAAAAATGTGATTTTTACACCAAAACGATCGAATCACACGCAAAATCAAGAGCCAAAGCTCTAATACCACTTGTTAGGATTGTTTTCGTACGAAGTACTAACTGATTTTGCGTGTATACCAACTCAAATAGTGCGGAATCCTATTTGATTGGCGATCCAATCAAGGAGAACACAGTTTATATCAATCTAACAATTAATGAAACGTTAAGAATTATTAGAGAATGATCAACTGCGATCTATGAACTTGGAACAAGTTTTCTTGAGTCTGTGGACTGCTAGGGTACGATTATGTGCGTAGGTATTTGAATTCTTATGTTTTTCCATGAATTAGGTGGTATTTATAGGTTAGGGTCTTCCAATCGTATGACTGAACCATTAGCATGGTTCAGTCATGTGACTGAATCATGCGATTGATCCATCCGCACGACTGAAGGTCCAGTCGTGCGACTGGGTCAATCTTATGTCTCAATCGGGTGACTGATCCAGTCCCCTGGTTTAGTCTTGTGACTAGTTCATTAGCATAAAGTATTCATGCGTATGGTCCATTAGCATGGTCCATTCGTATGAGAACTTCACATGATTAAGTTTGAACATGTTTCTCAATCATTATTGACTAAGAATTATGTACAACAACCGCAAACCTATAAATTTAGTTCACTATAAGTTATCACACAATAAACAATGAAATATTAAACATTATAAACATCAACCACACTTTGTATTTCATTCATACTCATTCAATTACATATATGTAAGACATGATAGACATTTTACATTAAGCTCCTAAACTAGGTACAAATGTATCAACAGGTGTTAGCTCAATGGTGTGCGGGTTACCTACCCCAGAAGGATGTATACTACGGTCCAATATTTGTGATTGACCATATCTATGGGATCCTTGCGCTTGCCCTAGGGGCTATAGTCAGCTTCGTGCATAATGTTCGAGGTCTATGAAAGACCTCAGGCCCAGTAACCAGCTTCGTGCACAATGTTCGGGGTATAGCATATGGCATTAATCCGGAATAAAAGGGAAAAGATAAGTGGTGAATGTACTTGCCCTAGGTACTGGAGTCAGCTCCATGCCCAATGTTCGAGGTCTATGAAAGACCTCAGGCCCAGTTATCCGCTTCGTGCACAATGTTCGGGGTAATGTACATGTCATCGAAAGTAATGAAAGAAAGAAAGTATGAACGATTAATGAAGATAATAATGATATTATTCATGTGTACGTATGATGTATGATCACATGAAAGTAAAGAACGATTTTAGTGAAAGAAAAGTATGTTTTATTATAAAACTAGAACTCACTGAGCAACGCTGACTTTTATGTGTTTCCAGTTGGCAGGTAATTGTTTTTGAGGAAGGCACGAGGCTGCTACTCAACTCTTTTGGATGGCATCCATATTTATAATACTTTTGTGATGTAATACAATATGTATTTTGTAACTTGATAACGATGTATTGTTTTGCAAAAGCTTTTATAATGAAATGAGATGTCTAGTTTGATAATTCCGCTGCAAGGTTTTATGAAAGTTAAATGTATTTGTATGTTTTATGTGTGACGATCAACCAATTGTGAGCGTCTTGGGAACGGAGCCTTACAAGTTGGTATCAGAGCTGAAGTTTAAGTGAAATGGGTAAATTTTCAAAATAAACCTTAACTTGAATTGAGAATAGGACGGAATGGGAAGGGATGCTAGTTTGAGTAGCTGCGTGCCATCAGGTATTTTCATAATGTTAACGGAATTACATGCGCATGTTATATGGTTATGTGTTGTTTGTAGATTTAAATATTGATGTAGTCAGGATAGGTAATGCTTGGGGTATGAAGAGTAAAGTAAGTGGCTAATCACAACTAGCCACTATAATTAAGGACTTACTATACTTGACATAAACTGAATTGTTTCCTTGACTGACCATGTTGGTTTTGAATCTTTCAGTGTGCGTGTGAATGGCTGGTGGTAGATCTTCGAAAGCTTCACGTGGTGGAGGTCGTGGTGCTGAACCACGACCCAAGAGGGGAAGACCCAGAGTGGAAAAGGTGGTTCATGAAAAAACCGAGACTCCTCATCCGGAGGGCAGTGATGAAAGTGCCAATCTAAGAGCCTCGGTAAAGGAGGCTTTTGTTGAGGAAGTCATTCAGGTCATGCAGACGATCTTACCATCTGTAGTGACCGAAGTTATCAAGGTGTTATGGGAAGGGGAAAGAAAGGAGAGGAATAGGTCCTCGGGAGGACGGGAGCAACCAGCCTGAAATGGTTCTCTCTGATGATCATGAAGAGGAAGAAGAAGAGCCTGCGCCGGAGGCGACACGAGGCTGTAATTATGGGGTGTTCCAATGATGCAAGCCCACTACTTTTGATGGTAACGGTACTTCTGCTACGGCTCACCGATGGGTGAGAAAAATGGAAGTTGTTTTAAGTATCAGCGAGTGCCAGGAGGATCAAAAAGTAAAGTTTGTTGCCCACTCTTTCGTGGACTCAACTTATAAAGCTGGTGGGACACTATTGTCCAAGCTGAGGGTAGTCGGGCTATTGGGAGGATGAGATGGTTCGAACTGAAGAAGTTGGTGATTGAGGAGTTCTGTCCTCATAGAGAAATGGATAAAGTTGAGAGAGAGTTCCCGCAGCTGGAGGCGGGAACCATGCCACATCAGCAGTACACCACCAAGTTTAACGAGATTGCACGGCTGGTGCCTGATCAGGTGACACCCTTGTCATGAAAGACTAAAAGGTATATTCAGGGCTTGCCGGCGGATATCCGCAGGCACATGATCGCCGCCCGACCGAGCACGCTTAGGTCAACGGTGGATTTGGCAGGGAGATTGTATGATAAGAGGACTGTAGCGGTGGTGGCTGAAAGTAGCAAGAAGGGTGGTGGTGATTGAAACTAGAATAGGAAGAGGTTCGGTCGGGGCGATGCCTCGACGGGTAACAAGAAGGCACGGGTGGATGATCGCCGTGTAGTCACACCGGGTACGGGTCGAAGAAGTGTGGCTAGTGTGGGAAAGAGCACAGTGGCGAGTGTAGATGGGGGTTGACTGTATGTTTCAAGTGTGGGAAGCCTAGTCATATGGCTAGAGATTGTAGGGGTACGAGGTGTTTCAACTGTGGGGAAAGTGGTCATATTAGTAAAGACTGTAAGAAGTCGAGGGCCGAGGGTTCAGGGGTGAAGAAGACGGGGAGTGAAGGACCAAGGGCGAGCGCCAGGGCATTCACTATGACACAGGAGGAAGTTAGGACGGACCCTGATGTTGTGTCTGGTACGTTTCTAGTAAACAAAACTTTAGCTTCGGTGTTATTCGATTTTGGTGCTAGTAAAAGTTTTATTTCTTTGGTTTTCTGTGCTAAGCTACCTATTAGTGGTAGACGTGTTGATGCTCCCTTTGATGTAGAAACCGCCATAGGTAAGTCTACCAGAATTTTTGAGATGATAGAGGGTTGTGACATGGAATTAGAAGGTCTCAAATTTCCAGTTAGACCCTTCGTGATGACCTTAGGTGGTTTCAATTTGGTTCTTAGGTTGGATTGGTTAGCGGACTTCGAGGCAAACATTGTGTGTTGCAAGAAGATGATTCGTTTGACAGCGCTTGGCAGGAGTTCGGTAACGGTTTATGGGGATCGGGTCACGACGATCCTAAAAGTAATCTCAATGTCGGTGGCGGGAAAGTGTATGAGGCGTAGATGTAGCACCTACTCGGCTTATGTAAAGGATGTGGATACGCTAACACCACACCTGTCTGAGGTACCAGTTATGTGTGACCTTCCAGATGTGTTCCCAAAAGACTTACCAGGAGTGCCACCTGACCGAGATATCGAGTTTTAGATTGATCTGATACTGGGTGCCCAACTTGTTGCCAAGGCACCGTATCGGTTGGCTCCGACGGAGATGAAAGAGTTGATGGAGCAGTTGCAAGAGCTGCTTGATAAGGGGTTCATTAGACCGAGTATCTCTCCTTGGGGTGCTCCGTTCCTATTCATGAAGAAAAAAGACGATAGTATGAGGATGTGTATAGACTACCGTGAGCTGAATAAGTTCAAGATAAAGAACCGATATCCCAAGGATTGATGATTTGTTTGATTAGCTCCAAGGTGCCACTTGGTTCTCAAGGATAGATCTTCGATCGGGCTACCACCAGCTAAAGGTGAAAAAGCAGGATGTCCCTAAAACAGCTTTTCGCACGTGTTATGGTCACTACGAGTTTCTTGTCATGTCTTTTGGTTTGACCAATGCGCCAGCTACTTTTATGGATCTGATGAATCAAGTGTGTCGGGCGATGTTGGATAAATCAGTGATTGTGTTTATTGATGATATTCATTTATTCGAAGAGCAAGATTGAGCACGCCGGTCACATTCGGGAGGTTTTGGAGACGTTGAGAAAGGAGAAGTTGTACGCCAAATTCTCCATGTGCGCGTTCTGGTTGCGCGAGGTTCAGTTCTTGGGCCACGTGGTGAATCCGAAGGGGATTATGGTGGACCGGGAAAGGTAGAGGCGGTGATGCAATGGAAGTCCCCAAAGACGCCATCCGAGATCCGTAGTTTCCTGGGTTTGGTGGGCTACTACAGAAGATTTATCTGAGACTTCTCTATGATCGCTTCTTCACTGACTAAGTTGACCCGGAAAGATGTGAAGTTTGTATGGGGTCAAGCTCAAGAGAAGGGGTTCGAAGAATTGAAGCCGAGATTGACTCAAGCTCCTGTTCTTTGATTACCCGATGGAAGTGAAGATTTGGTGGTTTATTCTGATGCTTCTTACTTGAGGTTGGGGTGTGTGTTAATGCAGAGAGGGAAGGTTATAGCCTATGCATCCCGACAGGTGAAGGTTCATGAGGTCAACAACCCTACTCCTAACTTGGAGCTAGCAGCCATGGTCTTTGCGCTAAAGATTTGGAGGCACTATCTGTATGGAATGAAGTGCACTATATTCACTTACCACAAGAGCTTGAAGTACTTTTTGAGTAGAAGGACCTAAACATGAGATAGAGATGATGGTTGGAGCTTATAAAGGATTATGACTGTGAGATCCATTACCATCCAGGCAAAGCCAACGTGGTGGCAGATGCCCATAGTCGAAAAGAGAGGCCCGAGCCGATTTGGGTGAAAGCATATGAGTTGATCATGACCTCGGATGTGATGAAGCAAGTCAAGGAGTTCCAAGATGAGGCATTGAAAGAAGATCATCTTAACTCTGAAAGAATGAGAGGTCTGGTTGCGGAATTAGGTAAAAACACCCTTGGTGTTAAAGCCTAATTTGGACGAATGTGGATTCCTCGTTTTAAGGATCTATGCATGAAGATCATGGATGAAGCTCACAAGACTCGATACTCCATTCATCCCGGTGCCTTAAAGATGTATCAAGACATGAAGAAAGATTATCGGTGGCCAGGTATGAAGCGCGACGTGGTGGAGTATGTGAGTAAATGCCTTACTTGTCTATAGGTGAAGGCCCAGCATCAAAAGCTATATGGGAAGATCCAACCTTTTGATATACCGGAATGGAAGTGGGAGCACATCACCATGGATTCTATTACAAAGTTTATGCATACTCCGAAGGGGTATGATGCCATATGGGTGATAGTTGACCATTTGATGAAGAGTGATCACTTCCTACCGATCCATGAGACTTATTCATCTGAGAGGTTGGAGGATCTTTTCATTAAGGATATTGTAACTCGTTATGGTGTGCTGGTGTTTATTGTGTCGGATAGTGACACCCGGTTTACATCCAAGTTCTGGAAGAAATTCCATGATGCTATGGGGATGAGGTTACACATCAGCACGACTTATCATCCCCAGACTGATGGTTAGTCAGAGAGGACCAGTCAAACATTTGAGGACATGCTTCGGGCATATGTTACCAATTTTGGAGGAAGTTGGGATGACCACCTACCATTAGCAGAGTTCTCATATAACAACAGCTATCATGCCAACATTGGTATCCCCCCTTACGAGATGCTATACGATATGAGATGTCGAATACCCATGTATTGGGGAAACATTGGTCAGAAAGAGTTAGGGAGCGTCGAGGTAATCGAGTCTACGACTGAGAAGCTTGAAAAGATCAAGGCCTTCATGAAGGCAGCCAAATATAGACAAAAGTCGTATGCTGATAAACGACGCAGACCGATCGAGTTTAAGGTGGGTGACCGGGTAATGCTGAAGATCACACCTTGGAAGGGTATTATCTAATTCAGGAAGCGGGGCAAGTTGAGCCCAAGGTATATAGGGCCTTTCTAAATCGTTGCTCGAGTAGGAGAGGTGGCCTATAGACTGGAATTACCAGATGAGTTAAGTGGAATTCATCCGACATTCCATGTATCTCATTTGAGGAAGTGTCTAGCAGATGAAGATATGATTGTTCCACTGGAGGATATCGAAGTAGATGAATGGCTCAATTATATGGAGCAACCAATGGAAATCATTGATCGAAAAGAGAAGAGACTGAGGAATAAAGTGTTTCCTCTTGTGCATGTACAGTGGAAGCACAGGAAAGGATCTGAGTCTACGTGGGAGACTGAAGAAGAAGTGAAGCATCATTACCCACATTTGTTCGAGGAATAACAGGTTTCGGGGACGGAACCTATATAAGGGGGGTGGACTTGTAACACCCGGATATTTTCTTTGAAGCCGACAAAAGAAGAAAAAAAATAAAGTCCAAAGTCAGGGGACCAAACTTGCCAAAATGGAAGAAAGATTGGATGAGTGGGGGAATAAGAGGGGAAGGCAGCCCACACCCTCCCCACACTTGTAAAAATTCTGCCAAAGAGGGAAGAGAGGGAGAAAAGGGAGAAAGCTTGGTTCTTGTGGATCCAAGCGTCAAAGTTGAAGTGTAGTGGGTTGAATCGAAGCTCTACTCAACGGTGTTGTTTGTGTGAGTTTTAGGACCCCTATTTTACATGTTTTCAACTAATTTGGGGAGGGAAAACATAGTTAAACCCATTTTTAAAATGTGTGTGTTGAACCCGTATGTGTATGTTTGTTTGTGCTGCGGGTTGAGTTTGTTTTCGGGCTTGAGTATGCTTGTATGGTGTTGTGGTACGTGTTTCTAAGGTTTAGGATAATTAATTTGGGCTTAGAAGGAGTTTGGAAGGGTTTGGAGGTTGAAAAGTGTAGATTGGGTTCGGGATGAACTGCATTCTACATCAGCTAGGGTTAGGCGACCGAATGGCATGCTACTAAGGCCATACGGCCGAAAGGAGTGCGACTGAGGTTCATTTGCATGTGAGTCGTATGACTGAGGCCATTCGCATTGGGAGTCATCCGACTGAGGGTCCATACTCCTAGATCCATCTGCATTAGGCTCTTTCGCATGTGAGTCGTGTGACTAAGGGTCCATACGCTTGGGTACTCATTCGCATTGGGTTCAGTCGCCCATTGTATCCATCCATATTAGGTCCATTCGCATGGGAGTTCATTCGCGTATCATCCATCCGCATGGTGTTCAGTCGCTTGGAAGGCCATGCGACTGAAGGGTGTCCATACGCCCAAGTAGGGCTTGTGTACCCGTGGGGAACATAGTTTATTTACTGACTTTCGGGGGAAAGTGCAGATGTAAGTTTGACGTGGAAGGTTCCCGGGAGTTCATATAAGTTGACTTTTGAGGTCATAGACATTATAATGGGCATGATGATGATGTATGGTGTTGTATGATTATGCGTGATGCATGTTATGTATGTATGATGATGCCCTGTATGATGATGTTAGCTGTGCATGTTGATGTTCCTTATTGTTATGTATGATTATTTTCCCATGGCTTTACGTTGAATGTTAACGAATAAAATGAAAGTATTACGTAACATAAAATGGAAGATGATTAAAAGAGGAACACAATGATCTAATGTATGCATTAATGGATGAACAAACGTAAGAGAGGCTTGCAACCAAATGTATGGAGGTTCACACCCTATGAAGGGTGTTAGCTCAATGGTGTGCAGGTTAGCTACCCCGGACAGAAGCACACCGGGGTCCAATATTTGTGATTGACCATATGTATGGGATCCTTGCCGCTTGCCCTAGGTGCTGGAGACAGCTTCGTGCATAATGTTCGAGGTCTATGAAAGACCTTAGGCCCAGTAACCAGCTTCGTGCACAATGTTCGGGGTATAGCATATGGCATTGATCAGGAATAAAAGGGAAAAGATAAGTGGTGAATGTACTTGCCCTAGGTACTGGAGTCAGCTCCGTGCCCAATGTTCAAGGTCTATGAAAGACCTCAGGCCCAGTTACCCTTTTCGTGCACAATGTTCGAGGTAATATACATGTCATCGAAAGTAATGAACGTACGAATGAAAGAAAGAATGTATGAACGATTAATGAAGATAATAATGATATTATCTATGTGTACGTATGATGTTTGATCGCATGAAAGTAAAAAACGGTTTTAGTGAAAGAAAAGTATGTTTTATTACAAAACTAGAACTCACTCAGCAATACTGACTTTTATGTATTTCCAGTTGGCAGGTAATGGTTGCTGAGGATGGCATGAGGCGGCTACCCAGCTCTTTTGGCTGGCATCCATATTTATACTGCTTTTGTGATGTAATGCAACATGTATTTTGTTACTTGATAACGATGTATTGTTTTGCAAAAGCTTTTACAATGAATGAGATGTCTATTTTGATAATTCCACTGCAAGGTTTTATGAAAGTTAAATGTATTTGTATGTTTTCTGTGCAACGATCGACCAACTGTGAGCGTCCCAGGAACGGGGCCTTACAGAAACCCAACTTGAATTAGTGCCCCTATTTTTCAAGTGTAATGGGTAACACAAAGTCAGATAACAGTAGAAGGTCCTATCAATTATTTTGATAGATCCATGTGAGGTAAGATAGTACGTCATTGTCAAGAACGAGGTTGAGCTAATAATCTTAATAAAGTTGGGCGGCATCTAAGCAACGAGATATTTTAAAACTCTGCCTATAATCTAGAGGTGGTGTCACCTCACATGAAGACCTGCGGTTATCTTCTAGAAAGTCATGAACATGATTTATAGCGCACCACCATATTCACGCTCAGTGAGAAGGCAAAGTCAGCCGGTGATGTGTGTTAGTAAACCAAAAGGGCCCCTCAGGTTCTTGGTTTAATTTATAGGACACTACTGAATCCGCTCTTCTTATTTATCAACATTAACTGAGTTTAATCTTATAACATCAGAGTAACATCATCTGTCTTTGTAACATTTTCCTTTTTTTTAAATAAAATTTTGAACCTGTTGAGTCGATTTTGTGGTTAAATGCATACTTAAACTATTTTAACCACTTTGGTGACTCCAAAAGCAATAAATAGATTAGTTAACTAATTTTATGAAATATATTATCCAATTTATCATTTAATCAATTTATAATGTGACTGGGTTAAGTAAGATTGATATTCTTACTATGAATCGAATATGGTAATCAAGTCAATGATTGAATGGCGGAAATAAATAATCAAAGAACATTTAATGCAAGAAAAATACTCATAAATGCTTTTGTATTATATATATGAAAGTTGATTGATTACAAATAATAATTACAACAAAAATTCCCTATCTATCAGCTGTCACCTCAGGTACGAGGTTATCTATTCTATTTATAGGCAGACAAGATGCCTTTACAAAATGACTAAACTACCCCTGAGCTATTACATCAGAAACTAGTCTAAGTCTTGATCCGTATCTTTGCTTGTTCATCCGCATTGACAAATGCGAATGAGTTAACTTGATCAGCATTTCTTCACTAGATCATCCGTATTAGTATGTTGGTCATCCGCATTGGTAAATATGGATGAACAAATACTTATGCGCATTTGTTCGGTCATCCACATTTGTCAAATGCGGATGAGCAAAGTCTTGTCCGCATTAACTTTTAGTCTTCCGCATTAGTCAATGCGGAAGAGTAAATACTTGTCCGCATTAGTATTATGTCTTCCGCATTAGTCAATGCGGAAGAGTAAATACTTGTTTGCATTAGCATTATGTCTTCCGCAATAACAAATGCGGAAGACAACACTTGTTCTTTTCCTTAGTAGAATTTCATCCGCATTTCTTCTTGGACTTGAGGGATTCCAGCAGAGCAATCATCAAATCACCCATTGAGTTGGCATGTATGATCCTTTCAGGGTGCAACAATACTCCCCCTAAGGATTATACAGCCTAGTTTTCCTCAATGTTTGGGAGGTGATTGATGTTGTGATGATTCAGCTGGGTCTTTTGGTGGTGTAAAAGGTGCTGTTTTTCTTGGATCCAAATTTGCCTTGATCATGTTGACAAAATCTTGAGCATCTGAAATTTTGTCCTTGCTTAGTACATGAATCTTCATTCTGCTCATATCATGAATGGCTTCAATTGGTAGTTTCTTTAGAGAAATTGGTTCCAAAATAGACACTGTTGACAGCCCATCCCTGTGAATCAAGAGAGAACCATCTACATCAACTTCAAGTTTGACAATGTTGCCTAATTGTAAAGGTGTCTTCTTCTTCCTTTTCTCCCTCTTATCACTAATCTGATCATAAGCCATCTTCAATATTTTGATACACTTTAGAAAGATATGTAGATCTTCTTGACCCAATTTGTTTGATGTCTCTCTGAAGTGCCTTGTGTATATGTATTGAATGTATGATTGATCCAATAGTCTCACTTTATAGCCACTGAATAATCTAATTTAAGCACCTTCTTTGCCTCCCCACTTCCTCTCAATCACCAATTCACAGGTCTTCTCATCATAATAAACATTTGAAATTGGTGTTGAGGAATGTGTACCAGCTACCATTTTTCTTTTCAATGATTCAGTAGGTTTCACTCTAAGTTCAGGAAACACTACTTCTTCAGCTGGTTTTTGTTTGTTTCATTTCCAGAGGGTTCTTGAATGTTTTGTCTTTTATCATACATTTTGCTTTCAAAGAATTAAAGTTGTTGGTTCTCTTGAACATTTTGAGTATTCCTTTAAATTCATATCCTCTAAACATTTCATTATGGTTGATCAGCTCCAGATTAGCCAGTTCTTTCAGGTCATGAATCTCAAGTGCATTTACCAGAGTAGAGTACTCTGTAAAAATTGTACTAGACTAAAGATCCTTTTAACCATAAACATATTCCATGAACTATCATACTTCCAGGAAATAATTTTCTGGTCTGTTTTACCTTTTGGAGTAGATACTCCTCTGAACATCTCAACAGTGGTCAACCCTTCTTGAAGTTTCAGTTGGAGGGTTAAGCAAACCACTCTGGATATCTATGAATAACAGGTGCAAGATAGTCTTGATCTTTATGAGTGAGATTCATGTCATGTGCAGAAACTCTTGATCTTGGCTTCTTATTAAGCACTTCTTCTTCTAACTGCTTTAACTTTTCTTTCTTATCATTTATCAACTTAAGTGTAGCAGCTTTTAGTGAATTAGTCTTCATGTTTGCCAATTTTCTTTTGGTGAAGCCTTGACTGGTGAGGTAATCCTTCATTTCCTTATCAGTCATACTATAAGGATCAGGAAATAGTGGTTCACGAATTAGGGATGATTTCTTCATTGAAGACAGCTTGGGTAGGGGAACCTGTCTTGGCAATGGTCTTTCATACCCAGTTGGTTTCTTCATAGAAGATTCTTTATGCATAGGAGCATCTTTGGTGATTGCTTTTTCATATTCTGTTTCAATATTTGGATCAAGCAGCCTTTTCACTTTATCTTCCTCTTCCTTCATTCCTTCATATGTCATTCCAAATACTTCATCTGGATCATACCTTTGATTGATCAAAAACATAGCTTTGATCATTAAGTCATTGGTTTGGGCTTTTGACACCATTTCTTCCACTGCCTGTTCTTTTTTCATAGGATTGTCCATATGAACATCCTTTTCAGCATCATATCCACCAGCTATCTCTCCCTCTTCTAGATCAATAATGATTGATTGTTTCTTTAACTGAGCTTCAGCCTGCTCATGTTCTTCAAGAAATTCAGCAATAGCAGCTAGTCTTCTTGGATCATCTTTCTTCTTCTTAACACTTTCTTCTACAATTACTGGTCTTTTACCCTTAACTTTTTTAGCTAGATATTTTCTCTTTCTTAAATATGTTTGAAGTTATGGACTTGAAGTTTCACCCTTTTCAATCACTTCAGACACTTTATTGGGTGTGGTTTGTACTTGATCATTCACTTTTATTTCCTCTTCCAAGCCCTTCTCCTCAAAGAGCACTAGTTGCCTTTCAAATTATCAAAAATCCAAAAGGTGTTCTCCTCTTATATGCTTTTATTTGATTCAAAAGAAGTTCGCTTTCTCTGCTCTTCAAAAAACACAAAGATTTTAATTCGTCATTGGACTGGTTTTCAGTTCTCTTTCTTTTTCACACATTTCTCTTATCTTTTCTTTTTGTTCTTCAGTTAATACACAGCAAGGACAATCTGCATGCTCAGCTCTTTCTCCAAAGGAACTGGAGATTTGGGGATGAATACAATAGGATCAGAGTCAGCCCTTTGATTGTTTACAAATTCCTAAAATTCATTATCTGCATTGAATTCTTTAGATGTAAAGCTGTCTAAAGTACTAAAAAGTTCCTCAAATTCAGATTTCTTAGTGTGATCAGCATAGGTTTTTCCAGAGTATATCACCATATCTAGACTCTGTTCCTCATGCTTTGTTTGTCTTGTATCACCTTCTTGTTCTTCATTGTCATAAACAGACTTGTTATCGTCATTATCAACCTTTTCTTGTTCTTCATCATCAACCTTTTCTTGTTCATCTTTCTTATCATCATCCACTTCACTTCTTTGAATCTCAATTATCAGCTCAAGTTCGGAGATCCTTTTGTTTTTGCTATCAAATTCTTTTCAAGATTAGAGATGATTTCAGCTTGTTCTTCTATAATGTTCTCTTGTTCTTCCATTTCTATTGTTTGAATTGCAAGAGTGTCAATATGTCCACTGACTTCTTTTCTTGAATGATTAAGAGCAGTATTTAAAGTTTCAATTTCCTTTTCTTTCTCCTTCATTTCAGCTTTATGTTTTTCTTTGAGATCTTTTAGCTCCTGCTCCTTTTCATCAAGCTCTAGAATTCTATCATCAATTATTCTAGCCCTCATGTTTAGTATTCTATCCATTCTTTCAGCCTTTTGTAACAGTTCAATTATCAACTCATCCTTTTCATCAGGCCTATTCACATTTGATTCAACAAAGCTCTCTGAGGGAGGAGTCTCAGTTGCTCTTTTTGC
Source organism: Flaveria trinervia (assembly GCA_025506515.1). Classification (NCBI taxonomy): domain Eukaryota; kingdom Viridiplantae; phylum Streptophyta; class Magnoliopsida; order Asterales; family Asteraceae; genus Flaveria; species Flaveria trinervia. The sequence goes on along the minus strand of CM046445.1, from coordinate 89,044,738 downwards.
AGGCATTTGAGTATGATGATCCTCCTCATCAGAAGATGATTTGGATGTTTGAGATGTTGGTTGTGGTGATGGTTAAGGTGCTATTGGTGAAAATTTAGGGGTTGTTTGTGGTGTTGGTTGTGGTGATGGTTGATGTGCTGGTTGTGATGTTGGTTGTGGTGATGGTTGTGGTGATGGTTCTGCTTGTGCTTGACCTTCTTGATTTATTTGTTGAATCATCCATGGAAGAAGAGGTGAGTGAGCACCATTGTAAAAGTTTCTTGGGTCCCTCTTCTTAATGTATTTGTAGGATCTTGCATCATAGTGAGGAATATCAAGCACTGGTCCTTCATTAGCAATATCAGGTATGATTCATTGATCAAACATTGAATGAATCTTGGATACATCATAAACTTGTATCTTTTCCCTTCTTGAATGTTTGAAATCAGGCCATTTAAAACATATGCATACATATTAATGGCCTGTTGGTTCAGAAAGCATAGATTGCTGAGGATGTGAGGACTGGAATGTCATTCCATCTTGTCTTTCTCTTGGATAGACAGTGTTGAAACATATGAATTAGGAATCTCCAAGGCAGATCAACTAATCCTTTAACAATTTGTTTTGCTTCATATCCTCCTTCATAACCAATTTTAGCAAAAAAATGTGGTTATTTCTTCACCATCTAGCTCCAGAGGAGCATTAGCATCATCACCAAATTGTAAGCATCTTCTGACAGAATCTTCAGTGATACTCAAAGTGAGATCATTGTTGATTCTCCCGGTTAATGTTTTAACATCATCAGCTTCAACTACCTCAGTTGAGTTCTAAAAGGACCTGATGAGATTCTCATAGATTGTGGGTCTCACAGTGATAGCATAGGCTACCCTTGTGGTAGATAAGAATCTGATCATATCTCTAAGTCCTTTAGCTTCAGGCACATCAGGGTTTAAATAACCGCTGACATTATGGAGCTTGCTCCATGTAAGATTTTCCATGTAATCTGCATAAGAGACATGTGTGTTAGTTATCAGTTTGATTTTAAATGGACAAGGATGAATGCTTGTCATTTCTGTAGCATTGTTCTCATAGCAAATGGTGAGTTTGTTATTCAACAATCACAGTTTCTATGTTTGAACCATTAATGAGATATTGTTTCATTGATTTGTTACAAATGATTCATTTTTCATCATGCTCTGTTCTTACAACAAACATGAATGTCAAGGTTTTTTATGATGATAGATTTTTGTTGGTTTGCATGCTCATTGAGATCAAAAAGGTGTATTATGTTACATCAATAAGACATGTTTTTGTGTTCTTCTTTATCAGTTGGTTCATTGTTTGATTTAGGTTTAATAGTTTGACACTTAGGTCTTGATTGAAAATTTTTATGGAAATTTCACCTTGTTTCCGAAATAAATGTGGTTTCAGAATTGAGAACAAGAACAGATTGGTAGAATCACACGAAAATCTTTGATTGTTTGTGATGAATATGATCGAAGTGGGTGTACTGTGTGTTTGCGCTCGTCTCACTATGAAGTCTCTCAAATTTGAAAAGTATTAAATGACCCGTTTAAATTCCTTTAAATAGTCAAATAATGGCTTTTACAAGATTTTACAAGTTTAAGAACAAATGCGTTCACCACTGTAGTGAATGCGGAAGTGAAAATTTTGTCTTTTGGTCATCCGCATTTGTTAACTGTAGCAAATGCGGAAGACAAAATTTGAACTTTGTCTTTCCGTATTCCTACACTGTTGTAAATGCGGAAGAGTTGAACTTGTGATTTTAAGACATCCGCATTTAGACACTGTAGCAAATGCGGAGGTTTTATTCTGATTTTCTGTCATCCGCATTTGTTAACTATGTTTAATGCATAAAAGTAAACTTCATCAGCATTGAGCACTATAGCAAATGCGAATGATCAAAGTCTAGCATTTGGTCAGCATTGCACTGTAGCAAATATGACAGAGAGATGTTCATCAGCATTGGGGGTACTGTAGCAAATGCGAATGAAAGAGTTCCCCCAGCATTTGACTACTGTAGCAAATGCGGCTAAACAAAGTTCCTCAGCATTTGACTACTATAGCAAATGCGGCTGTTCATTTTGAATCAACATTTGCTCACTGTATCAAATGCGGTAGAGTAAAATTCACATTTACTTCTTCACTTTGAATTTAAAGAGATACTTGCATTGATTATATGCATGGGTTATCTTCACACGCATTAACCAATGCACTTACCTGCTGTCACACCCTCAAAATCCATTTGCGGAGTTTTACCGTGAGGCGTGTGAACAAACCAGGATCACAGTCAATAGTTACTCAGAACGACTCTAAATGCCATAATTTAAACAAAATCAACCAAAATACAAACTTTAAACAATGCGGAAGCATTTTGAAAACAACCCAAGTCAATAAAGTATAACTATGGCAAAACAAGTGCCAACCCAAAAGAGTAAACCATAATTATTAAAATGTTAAATTGTCTTGAAGAATCGTGTCTTAGAATGCAGTGGACCATGCAGTGCTCCTATGGAAAGCAAGCTAAGGACCTAAGAAAAGCATACTAAAAAGTCAACACATAGGTTGGTGAGTTCAAGAGTTTGAGTTCAATAAACATATAAACAGTTGTGGTATATATAAGCAGTGTATGGTAATAGATAGCTAGTCTATTATCAGTAAATATTAATACATATTGATTTTGCAATTGAAGCTGACTGTGATAGTTGTTGCCTCCTGTCACGACTTACCATGTCGTGACAATGTTCAATAGGACAAATTGCACCCGGTTGACCTCGAGTCACACAGGTGGGGCTCGTCAGACCCAGTAGTACTACCCCAGTTTCCCCGCTATTAAATATTAACAATTCGAAAGTGTGAGGACTTTTCCCATTGTAAACAACACTATATTAATATTATACAAACTTAAATATTAAAAGCGTTCGTAAAATACCAGTATGCTATCTCCCCCAAAAGAGATTAAATAAAGAGTGGGGCATGAACTCACCTGATGTATGCAAGAGTACTTAGGGTTTATTTGAGAAACGAGAGGATAGCCAACCTTCAAAGGTTACCTAGATCATGTGAGTACATAAGTACGTGTAAATGAAAGACATGTGGAACCCTAATCATACCAAAACCAAAGACTCAAGCTTCCAGAAAAAACAGACACGCTTGACCTAGTTGACCCGTTGACCCGTTGGTGACATTATGAGTTATAATTCAAATAAAGCCAATGATCACATACAACATACATGATTAACATTCAATAGTATCATACACATGCTACATTATCCATACATAACACTTAAATCATAGCCATGCCCATGGCATACAACATACACCATAATCATTACTCACCAAACCCAAACATAATATCCTAGCAACTATCAACACCACATCATACATGATCACCAAAGTCCAATATCACTCATGATTATCCAAGCATGCCATACAACTAATTTAACACGTTCTATCACACTAGAATTTATCCTTGAACATACTAGCAGCTCCTATCATCCCAAACATGATCATAACATCATACTTCAACGTTTACACGAATAAAGTTTCCCTTTTGGGAAAGAACATCCCAAAATCTATCAAACATCCAAAGCATACATGAATTCGTCAATAATATACCAATTCAAGCTCATACTAACACCTAAGCATGATCAACCACATCCAACATCATAACTCATCAATTCATACCCAAAGTTACTATCTTTAGTAATGTATGAACTATAACATGTGTTCTTGAATTCCCAATGATCACAACATCAATCTAACATCTAATCATCACCATGAACACATCCATAACATCAATTCATCAATAATTCAACATTTCATGCAAATAAAGTTACTATTATTAGTAACCTATGAACATCAACCCTAAATCATCAATTTCTTGCAAGATTCATGATTCCTAACATTCATACAACTTATTAATCACCACACATTCATCAAACAATCATCATTCATCCATAATCATGCCCAAAATCAAATTAGGGTTTGACTAGAATCAAAACCCATGATTAAACCACTAAAACATGTAATTCATCCATGATCGACGTTAACTAACATGTATTCAACCTAACTAACATATAACATCATCAATTGATCAAAACTCAACACCAAGAACACCAATTTTGTGATTTAAGGTTCGGCCATAATGAAGAACATCACAAAAACATGAAAAATCTAACCTTCAAACGTGTAATGTAACAAAATTGAGACTTGTAATGCGTTGTATGCCTTGAGATCGATCAAATCCAATGTGTTCTTGCTTAATCTTGATCAAAATCGCAGGTTTGAGAGGGGATGAGGAGGTTACGGTCGCACATGGGAGGTGGGGGCTAGGGTTTATGTTTTACTTATTTAATTTACATATTTACCCTTTAAACCCTTGTGTTTTGTATTTTATAAAAACTAGACTTTAAACTCTTTTTAAAATTCCTTTAACTTAAAAATATAAAGATATGAACTAATAATTTTCATTACATAATTTATCTTTTCAAAAACACAAGACATACGAACAAATAGGCACGTTTCCGCATTACGCGATTAATTTCTACAATCAGCAATTAAATCGCGTAAACGCATAATTTTAAACACACAATCACATAATCAATTTAATTAAAATTAGTTTAACATTATTAATTATTATTAAGTCACCAATGTTAAACGACAACTAGTGTGTGCTCACGACACGTGTATACAAGACTTAACGGAACTAACGGAGTTTGGTAACGAAAATTTACCGGATGTCACATTATCCCCATGTTGAAAGAACTTTCGTCCCAAAAATTGTGTTACATGGTGAGAGTGTTCCATCACTGGTTTCCATCACTGGTCTACTGCATTGGCACACAGAAATCGAAATCGAGTGAGTTTTGGATGAGTTGTCACATCATCCCCATGTTGAAAGAAATTTCGTCCCGAAATTTTAAATCAATACCTTCGTCTGCTGAGCATCGTCCCTTCAAATAGTTGAGGGTACTTAAGCTTTATTTGATCTTCCCGTTCCCATGTGAATTCCGGTCCACGTCGCGAATTCCAACGGATCTTGACAATGGGTATTTTGCTTTGCTTAAGTTTTTCACCTCACGGTCCATCACCTCCACTGGTTCCTCAATAAAACGCAATTGTTCATCCACCTGAATTTCTTCTAGTGGTACGACCGTCGTTTCATCAGTTATGCACTTCTTCAAGTTTGACACGTGAAATACATCATGAATTCCACTAATCGAATCAGGTAAGGCTAATCGATAGGCTACTGGACCTATTCTTTCCACTATCTCAAATGGTCCAACGTACCTCGGATTTAGTTTCCCCCGTTTACCAACCGAACTACGCCTTTCCATGGTGAGACTTTCAACAAAACCTTGTCACCAACCTGAAACTCTAAAGGTTTCCGTCTCTTGTCAGCATAACTCTTTTGCCTGTCTCGCGCTGCAGCCATACGGTTCCGTATCTGTATAGTTTTCTCAGTCGTCTCATGAATTAACTCGGGACCTATTATCTGACTATCACCAATTTCTGCCCAGCAAACCGGTGATCGACATTTTCTCCCATACAACGCCTCGAAAGGTGCTGCCTGTATACTAGTGTGATAACTGTTGTTATAAGAAAACTCCACCAATGGCAGGTGAATTTCCCAGTTATTCCCGAAGTCAATCACGCAAGCACGTAGCATATCCTCCAACGTCTGTATAGTACGCTCACTCTGACCATCCGTCTGTGATGATATGCAGTACTCATATCCAAACGTGTACCCAAGGATTTCTGCAATGATTGCCAGAAATGTGACGTGAAACGAGGTCACGGTCAGAGATAATTGAGATCGGTACCCCGTGTCTCGAAACGATCTCCTTGAGGTACAGGCGAGTTAACTTCTCTCCATCTTGTCGGTTTCCTTTATTGCAAGGAAATGAGCAGACTTTGTCAATCGATCCACAATAACCCATATCGTGTCACAACCAGTACTAGTCCGGGGTAGCTTAGAATAAAATCCATGGAGATTTGTTCCCATTTCCACATTGGAATCTCGGGTTGTTGTAATAGTCGGATGGTTTTTGATATTCCACTTTTACCTTTGAGCAGGTCAAACACTTGCTCACGTACGTAGCTACATCCGCTTTCATGTTAGGCCACCAATAGTGAGCCTTTAGGTCATGATACATCTTGTCGGATCTAGGATGTATAGAATACTTAGATTTGTGTGCCTCGCTCATAACTAAATCTCTCAGATTTCCATGAACAGGCACCCAAAGTCTATCCATGAAATACCGAATTCCATCCTCTTTCACCACTAGCTGCTTATCCATTCCCCTTAACAATTCAGAACCAATATTTTCCACCTTTAAAGCTTCTATTTGTGCCTCCTTAACTTGTTCGGGCAGTTGGGTACTGATAGTAAGCTGTAAAGCTCGCACCCATCGGGGTTTAGCTGTTTCCTTCCTGCTTAAAGCATCGGCAACTACGTTCGCCTTTCCCGGATGATACTTAATTGCGCAATCATAATCATTTAGTAGTTCCACCCAACGTCGCTGCCTCATATTCAACTCTTTTTGCTCAAAGATATGTTGAAGACTCTTGTGATCGGTGTAGATTGTGCACTTGGTACCATACAAATAATGTCTCCAGATCTTTAAGGCAAAAACTACTGCGCCCAATTCTAAGTCATGGTAGTATAGTTCTTCTCATGAACTTTTAGTTGTCTCGAGGCGTAAGCTATCACCTTGTCTCGTTGCATCAAGACACAACCTAATCCTTGAATGGATGCATCGCAATACACCACAAAGTCATCTGTTCCTTCTGGTAATGCTAATATCGGGGCAGTACAGAGTTTTTGTTTTAATAATTGGAAAGCTGATTCTTGACTCTCAGTCCATTTGTATGTCGTTCCTTGTGAGTCAAGGCTGTGAGAGGTTGTGCGATCTTAGAAAATCCTTCTATGAATCGGCGGTAATATCCTGCTAATCCTAGAAATTGTCTTATCTCGCTTGGTGTTTTGGGTGTAGTCCAATTCTTTATCGCCTCAATTTTGGCAGGATCAACGTGTATTCCTTTCTCATTAACAATATGACCTAGGAATTGTACTTCTCTTATCCAAAAGTCACACTTTGAGAATTTAGCATACAGCTGCTCATTTTTCAACAGTTCCAAGATCATTCGTAAGTGCTCTTCATGCTCCTCCTTGGTCCTAGAGTATATCAGTATATCATCGATGAACACAATGACAAACTGATCAAGATAAGGTTTGCACACGCGGTTCATGAGGTCCATGAACACAGCAGGTGCATTAGTCAACCCAAAAGGCATGACCAAGAACTCATAATGACCATAACGAGTACGAAATGCAGTCTTGGGAATGTCTTCTTCTCGAACTCTGAGTTGATGATAACCAGATCTCAAGTCAATCTTCGAGTAATAGCTTGATCCTTGAAGCTGATCGAACAAGTCGTCGATACGAGGTAAAGGGTATCGGTTCTTGACTGTTACCTTGTTTAACTCTCGATAATCGATGCACATCCGGAATGTGCCATCCTTCTTCTTAACAAAGAGTACAGGAGCTCCCCAAGGTGATGTACTAGGTCGAATAAAGCCTTTATCCAGAGCTCCTGAAGTTGTGACGACAACTCCTGTAGTTCGTTTCGTGCTAATCGATAAGGTGCTCTAGCAATCGGAGCTGCGCCGGGAGTCAACTCAATCTGGAATTCCACTTGGCGGTGCGGTGGTAATCCAGGAAGATCTTCTGGGAACACCTCCGGAAAGTCGCGTACTACGGGAATATCCTCCATTCTCTTTTCTTCCTATTTGCTTATCGGTTACAAGTGCTAGGATAGCCACGCGGCCCTTTCGTAACAACTTTTGAGCTTTCATATACGAGATGATGCCTATCACAGCACCACTCCTATCACCTTTGACGGTAAGAACTTGATCACCAACCGGGATCCGTATAATCTTCTCGTGACATATGACTTCCGCTTGCTTGCTAGAGAGCCAATCCATGCCTATCACAACATCAAAACTCCCCAGCGTAACAGGCATGAGATCTATAGCGAAAGTATGACAGCAAGTTCTATCCTACAGTCTTTAAGGATATGCGTTACATGGATTTGTTTACCGTCGGCTAATTCCACAGTGTATTAGATTCTAAAGCAGAGGGTATATCACTTAAAAGACTACAGAACTTTAAGGACACAAAACTCCTATCGGCTCCAGTATCAAATAGTACTGTAGCAAAACAACCATTAACAGGGAATCTACCAGTAACAGTTGTGGGATCATTTAGAGCCTCACCTGAGCCAATGACGAAGGCTCTCCCTTGGCTCCATCTTTATTGCCGCCATTTCCAGTGCCATTTCCACCATTGTTGTTATTATTACCATTGTTGTTGTTGTTACCATGGTTGTTGGTGTTGTTGTTGTTGTTGTTGCCATTTCCGTTCCTCAGTTGTGGGCAGTTTCGCTTGTAATGCCCTTCTTTCCCACATTCAAAGCAACCCTGGGAGTTTCTTGAGATTGTTGTGGCCTCCTCATTAGTTCACCACGACAATCCTTCGCAGCGTGTCCAATTTTTCCACAACGTTGACACTTGAAGCTATCACACCGTCCCACATGGTGGTAGTTACACCGTGGGCATTTGGGTGTCTGCCGCCGTAACCACTGGGTCCTTGGTTATTTGGGGCAGTTTGGTTGAAATTGCGGTTATTATCGAACCGCCGCTGCTGCTGCTGAACTGGCTGTTGCTGCTGTTGGGATTGTTGTTGACCGCAGACGATGATGATGATGATTTGTTATTGCTGTTGCTGGGAGCATCCCACTTCCTTTTGTTATTGGGCACGCTCACCACAGCGCCCCGTTTGGGTAACCGCCCTTGCTCTACCGCCTGATCAGTAAGTTTATGGGCAATTTGGATGGCCTGCTGAATCGTAGTCGGGTTAGAAGCTGTTACCATACTTTGGATTTCAGGCACCAATCCTCGTATGTAGTGCTCGATTCTCTTATGTGTCTCATTAACCATTCCTGGACATAATGTAGCCACTCATGAGTACGGGTCGTGTAAGCCTCAATTTCTGAACCCTTCATCTTGAGCTGCCAGAATTCCATCTCCAACTTTTGCACCTCGTTTCGAGGACAGTACTCCTCGATCATCATCCTTGAACTCATTCCAGTGGAGTCCATTTGCCATCGCTTGTCCAAGCATCTGGACTTGCGCGTTCCACCAAGACAGGGCTGCACCCTCCAAAGTCCCGGTGGCATACTTTACTTGATCCGCTGGTGGACAGTTACATTTGGAGAAAACGGACTCAGTCTTCTCGAACCAGCGTACTAGCCCTACAGCACCCTCTGTACCGCTGTAGGTGTGTGGTTTACAGTCCATGAAGGACTTGTAGTACACACTGGTGGTCCTGTTTTAACACAACACACATTAATCAAACATCCCCTACAGTTATAAAGGATATTAGATTTGTTTTTCTGTCATTGTTTACCTGCTGGCTGACCCGCGTGGGCAGCAGCCACTGCCGCCTGAACAATCATTAATAGAGCAGCCAATTCTGCGGGAGTCATGTTAATAGCACCACCACCCTTTCTCTGGTGCCACGTCCACGTCCGCGTCCACGACCACGTCCACGTCCACGTCCACGAGCGTCCATTCTTTTCACTTATATTCACAATACAATAATGAGTAACATCATACACATTTAACTCATTGAGCGTAGTAAACAGTAAATGAAAAATAACGTATCATCACAACCACAACATTCATAACAAAAATAATAACCAAAGTAAATAAATTGCATAGTCACAATGTATTTAGCAATGTCAAAATTGAAGTTTTGTCGTTCGTGTGGGGAAACAACCCTTCCCACATAGGTTTCAAAAAAAAAGAAACACTACGTAGTCTAAGTCATATAAAGAAGTCAATCGACAATGTCTGACCCATCACTATCATCCTCCATCTCCTCCGTTCCTCTTCCTCGAGTCCCTCCTCGGGATCCTCCTCTTCCTCAGTCTGCTGCAGGAGCAGGAGCTATAGCAATCTGAAGTGCTGCTAGTTGAGCTTCTAAAATGGCAACCTATTATCGGCTATGGCGTCCCGCTGTTCACGAGTAGTCACGCGTCCTTGGAGTGCCATAACACCATCTGCATATGGTGACAACCGTTCAGCGTCTTCCCGTGTCTTCTTCCTTGAGTTCATCCAATTGATGTCTCAGGTTGTACACCTCTTGCTGTAGTGTACAGCATCACCCGTGAGTCATCTTACACGATGCTGTTCAGTATCCAGTGCAGCCATTATGCAGCCATTAGTGCAGCAATCAGTTGCTCGTTGGACTGCGCCGTTCGTGGGAGTGAAAGCATGGGTTGATTGGCATTCTTCCTAGTCCTTTGGCTTTAGGACATACGCGCTCCCTAAACATGATGTGGTCAACAAACCTAGGATAAGAACGCCAGTCTCGCGGAGGGTCACGCTTCATCAATGCGAATGGTTGATCCCAGTCAATCTCCTCTCGGGATAAGCCAGTCGGGGCCAATCGAATCCATCATCAGGTACAGGTGCGGGAGGTGGGGATTCAGATCGTGTAGGTGATTCGGGTCGTTTACCCGGAGCTCTTGAAGACGATGCCATGCTGCAGAGAGTGTGACGTGTATGCCAATGAGTATACAGTAAATGGGAGTAAGGCACAGGTAACTAATTAACTGTGTGCGGTTATAGTCTAGTGTGTATGCAACCTAGTTCCCTATAACCAATGGCTCTGATACCAATCTGTCACACCCTCAAAATCCACTTGCGGAGTTTTAACGTGAGGCGTGTGAACAAACAGGATCACAGTCAATAGTTACTCAGAAGGACTCTAAATGCCATAATTTAAACAAAATCAACCAAAATACAACTTTAAACAATGCGGAAGCGTTTTGAAAACACCCAAGTCAATAAAGTATAACTATGGCAAAACAAGTGCCAACCCAAAAGAGTAAACCATAATTATTAAAATGTTAAATGTCTTGAAGAATCGTGTCTTAGAATGTAGTGGACCATGCAGTGCTCCTATGGCAAGCAAGCTAAGGACCTGAGAAAAGCATACTAAAAAGTCAACACATAGGTTGTGAGTTCAAGAGTTTGAGTTCAATAAACATATAAACAGTTGTGGTATATAAGCAGTGGTATGGTAAGAGATAGCTAGTCTATTATCAGTAAATATTAATACATAGTGATTTCGCAATTGAAGCTGACTGTGATAGTTGTTGCCTCCTGTCACGACTTACCATGTCGTGACAATGTTCAATAGGCCAAATTGCACCCGGTTGACCTCGAGTCACACAGGTGGGGCTCGTCAGACCCAGTAGTCCTACCCAAGTTTCCCCGCTATTAAATATTAACAATTCGAAAGTGTGAGGACTTTTCCCATGGTAAACAACACTATATTAATATTATACACAACTTAAATATTAAAAGTGTTCGTAAATACCAGTATGCTATCTCCCCCAAAAGAGATTAAAGAAAGTGGGGCATGAACTCACCTGATGTATGCAAAGAGTACTTAGGGTTTATTTGAGAAACGAGAGGATAGCCAACCTTCAAAGGTTACCTAGATCATGTGAGTACATAAGTACGTGTAAATGAAAGACATGTGGAACCCTAATCATACCAAAACCAAAGACTCAAGCTTCCAGAAAAAAACAGACACGCTTGACCTAGTTGACCCGTTTGACCCGTTGGTGACATATGAGTTATAATTCAAATAAAGCCAATGATCACATACAACATACATGATTAACATTCAAATAGTATCATACCATGCTACATTATCCATACATAACACTTAAATCATAGCCATGCCCATGGCATACACATACACCATAATCATTACTCACCAAACCCAACATAATATCCTAGCAACTATCACACCAACATCATACATGATCACCAAAGTCCAAATATCACTCATGATTATCCAAGCATGCCATACAACTAATTTAACACGTTCTATCACACTAGAATTTATCCTTGAACATACTAGCAGGCTCCTATCATCCCAAACATGATCATAACATCATACTTCAACGTTTACACGAATAAAGTTTCCCTTTGGAAAGAACATCCCAAATCTATCAAACATCCAAAGCATACATGAATTCGTCAATAATATACCAATCAAGCTCATACTAACACCTAAGCATGATCAACCACATCCAAACATCATAACTCATCAATTCATACCCAAAAGTTACTATCTTTAGTAATGTATGAACTATAACATGTGTCTTGAATTCCCAATGATCACAACATCAATCTAACATCTAATCATCACCATGAACACATCCATAACATCAATTCATCAATAATCAACATTTCATGCAAATAAAGTTACTATTATTAGTAACCTATGAACATCAACCCTAAATCATCAATTTCTTGCAAGATTCATGATTCCTAACATTCATACAACTTATTAATCACCACACATTCATCAAACAATCATCATTCATCCATAATCATGCCCAAAATCAATTAGGGTTTGACTAGAATCAAAACCCATGATTAAACCACTAAACATGTAATTCATCCATGATCGACGTTAACTAACATGTATAAACCTAACTAACATATAAACATCATCAATTGCTCAACTCAACACCAAGACACCATTTTTTGATTTAAGGTTCGGCCATAATGAAGAACATCACAAAAACATGAAAAATCTAACCTTTAAACGTGTAATGTAACAAAATTGAGACTTGTAATGCGTTGTATGCCTTGAGATCGATCAAATCCAATGTGTTCTTGCTTAATCTTGATCAAAATCGCAGGTTTGAGAGGGGATGAGGGAGGTTACGGCGCACATGGGAGGTGGGGGCTAGGGTTATGTTTTACTTAATTTAATTTACATATTTACCCTTTAAACCCTTGTGTTTTGGTATTTTATAAAAACTAGACTTTAAACTCTTTTTAAAATTCCTTTAACTTCAAATATAAAGATATAACTAATAATTTTTTATACAAATTTATCTTCAAAAACAAAGACATACGAACAAATAGGCACGTTTCCGCTTACGCGATAAGATTATTTCTACAATCAGCAATTAAATCGCGTAAACACATATTTTAACACAACAATCACATAATCAATTTAATTAAAATTAGTTTAACATTATTAATTATTATTAGGTCACCAACGTTAAACGACAACTAGTGTGTGCTCACGACACGTGTATACAAGACTTAACGGAACTAACGGAGTTTGGTAACGGAAATTTACCGGATGTCACATTATCCCCATGTTGAAAGAATTTTCGTCCCGAAATTGCGTTACATGGTGAGAGTGTTCCATCACTGGTTTCCATCACTGGTCTACTGCATTGGCACATAGAAATCGAAATCGAGTGAGTTTTGGATGAGTTGTCACATCATCCCCATGTTGAAAGAAATTTCGTCCCGATTTTAAATCAATACCTTCGTCTGCTGGCATCGTACCTTCGAATAGTTGAGGGTACTTAAGCTTCATTTGATCTTCCCGTTCCCATGTGAATTCCGGTCCACGTCGCGAATTCCAACGGATCTTGACAATGGGTATTTTGCTTTGCTTAAGTGTTTTCACCTCACGGTCCATCACCTCCACTGGTTCCTCAATAAAACGCAATTGTTCATCCACCTGAATTTCTTCTAGTGGTACGACCGTCGTTTCATCAGTTATGCACTTCTTCAAGTTTGACACGTGAAATACATCATGAATTCCACTTAGCGAATCAGGTAGGCTAATCGATAGGCTACTGGACCTATTCTTTCCACTATCTCAAATGGTCCACGTACCTCGGATTTAGTTTCCCCCTTTACCAAACCGAACTACGCCTTTCCATGGTGAGACTTTCAACAAAACCTTGTCACCAACCTGAAACTCTAAAGGTTTCATCTCTTGTCAGCATAACTCTTTTGCCTGTCTCGCGCTGCAGCCATACGGTTTCGTATCTGTATAATTTTCTCAGTCGTCTCATGAATTAACTCGGGACCTGTTATCTGACTTTCATCACCATTTCTGCCCAGCAAACCGTGATCGACATTTCTCCCATACAACGCCTCGAAAGGTGCTGCCTGTATACTAGTGTGATAACTGTTGTTATAGAAAACTCCACCAATGGCAGGTGAATTTCCCAGTTATTCCCGAAGTCAATCACGCAAGCACGTAGCATATCCTCCAACGTCTGTATAGTACGCTCACTCTGACCATCCGTCTGTGGATGATATGCAGTACTCATATCCAAACATGTACCAAGGATTTCTGCAATGATTGCCAGAAATGTGACGTGAAACGAGGCTCACGGTCAGAGATGATTGAGATCGCTACCCCGTGTCTCGAAACGATCTCCTTGAGGTACAGGCGAGTTAACTTCTCCATCTTGTCGGTTCCTTTATTTCAAGGAAATGAGCAGACTTTGTCAATCGATCCATAATAACCCATATCGTGTCACAACCAGTACTAGTCCGGGGTAGCTTAGAAATAAAATCCATGGAGATTTGTTCCCATTTCCACATTGGAATCTCGGGTTGTTGTAATAGTCCGGATGGTTTTTGATATTCCACTTTTACCTTCGAGCAGGTCAAACACTTGCTCACGTACATAACTACATCCGCTTTCATGTTAGGCCACCAATAGTGAGCCTTTAGGTCATGATACATCTTGTCGGATCTAGGATGTATAGAATACTTAGATTTGTGTGCCTCGCTCATAACTAAATCTCTCAGATTTCCATGAACAGGCACCCAAAGTCTATCCATGAAATACCGAATTCCATCCTCTTTCACCACTAGCTGCTTATCCATTCCCCTTAACAATTCAGAACCAATATTTTCCACCTTTAAAGCTTCTATGTGTGCCTCCTTAACTTGTTCGGGCAGTTGGGTACTGATAGTAAGCTGTAAAGCTCGCACCCGTCGGGGTTTAGCTGTTTCCTTCCTGCTTAAAGCATCGGCAACTACGTTCGCCTTTCCCGGATGATACTTAATTGCGCAATCATAATCATTTAGTAGTTCCACCCAACGTCGCTGCCTCATATTCAACTCTTTTTGCTCAAAGATATGTTGAAGACTCTTGTGATCGGTGTAGATTGTGCACTTGGTACCATACAAATAATGTCTCCAGATCTTTAAGGCAAAAACTACTGCGCCCAATTCTAAGTCATGGGTAGTATAGTTCTTCTCATGAACTTTAGTTGTCCGAGGCGTAAGCTATCACCTTGTCTCGTTGCATCAAGACACAACCCAATCCTTGAATGGATGCATCGCAATACACCACAAAGTCATCTGTTCCTTCTGGTAATGCTAATATCGGGGCAGTACAGAGTTTTTGTTTTAATAATTGGAAAGCTGATTCTTGACTCTCAGTCCATTTGTATGTCGTTCCTTTGTGAGTCAAGGCTGTAAGAGGTTGTGTGATTAGAAAATCCTTCTATGAATCGGCGGTAATATCCTGCTAATCCTAAAAATTGTCTTATCTCGCTTGGTGTTTTGGGTGTAGTCCAATTCTTTATCGCCTCAATTTTGGCAGGATCAACGTGTATTTCTTTCTCATTAACAATATGACCTAGGAACTGTACTTCTCTTATCCAAAAGTCACACTTTGAGAATTTAGCATACAGCTGCTCATTTTTCAACAGTTCCAAGATCATTCGTAAGTGCTCTTCATGCTCCTCCTTGGTCCTAGAGTATATCAGTATATCATCGATGAACACAATGACAAACTGATCAAGATAAGGTTTGCACACGCAGTTCATGAGGTCCATGAACACAGCAGGTGCATTAGTCAACCCAAAAGGCATGACCAAGAACTCATAATGACCATAACGAGTACGAAATGCAGTCTTGGGAATGTCTTCTTCTCGAACTCTGAGTTGGTGATAACCAGATCTCAAGTCAATCTTCGAGTAATAGCTTGATCCTTGAAGCTGATCGAACAAGTCGTCGATACGAGGTAAAGGGTATCGGTTCTTGACTGTTACTTTGTTTAACTCTCGATAATCGATGCACATCCGGAATGTGCCATCCTTCTTCTTAACAAAGAGTACAGGAGCTCCCCAAGGTGATGTACTAGGTCGAATAAAGCCTTTATCCAGAAGCTCCTGAAGTTGTGACGACAACTCCTGTAGTTCGTTTGGTGCTAATCGATAAGGTGCTCTAGCAATCGGAGCTGCGCCGGGAGTCAACTCAATCTGGAATTCCACTTGGCGGTGCGGTGGTAATCCAGGAAGATCTTCTGGGAACACCTCCGGAAAGTCGCGTACTACGGGAATATCCTCCATTCTCTTTTCTTCCTTTTGCTTATCGGTTACAAGTGCTAGGATAGCCACGTGGCCCTTTCGTAACAACTTTTGAGCATTCATATACGAGATGATGCCTATCACAGCACCACTCCTATCACCTTTGACGGTAAGAACTTGATCACCAACGGGGATCCGTATAATCTTCTCGTGACATATGACTTCCGCTTGCTTGTTAGAGAGCCAATCCATGCCTATCACAACATCAAAACTCCCCAGCGTAACAGGCCTGAGATCTATAGCGAAAGTATGACCAGCAAGTTCTATGCTACAGTCTTTAAGGATATGCGTTACATGGATTTGTTTACCGTCGGCTAATTCCACAATGTATTTAGATTCTAAAGCAGAGGGTGTATCACTTAAAAGACTACAGAACTTTAAGGACACAAAACTCCTATCGGCTCCAGTATCAAATAGTACTGTAGCAAAACAACCATTAACAGGGAATCTACCAGTAACAGTTGTGGGATCATTTAGAGCCTCATCTGAGCCAATGACGAAGGCTCTCCCTTTGGCTCCATCTTTATTGCCGCCATTTCCAGTGCCATTTCCACCATTGTTGTTATTATTACCATTGTTGTTGTTGTTACCATGGTTGTTAGTGTTGTTGTTGTTGTTGTTGCCATTTCCGTTCCTCCTTAGTTGTGGGCAGTTTCGCTTGTAATGCCCTTCTTTCCCACATTCAAAGCAACCCTTGGGAGTTTCTTGAGATTGTTGTGGCCTCCTCATTAGTTCACCACGACAATCCTTCGCAGCGTGTCCAATTTTTCCACAGCGTTGACACTTGAAGCTATCACACCGTCCCACATGGTGGTAGTTACACCGTGGGCATTTGGGATGTCTGCCGCCGTAACCGCTGGGTCCTTGGTTATTTGGGGCAGTTTGGTTGAAATTGCGGTTATTATCGAACCGCCGCTGCTGCTGCTGAACTGGCTGTTGCTGCTGTTGGGATTGTTGTTGACCGCCAGACGATGATGATGATGATTTGTTATTGCTGTTGCTAGGAGCATCCCACTTCCTTTTGTTATCGGGCACGCTCACCACAGCGCTCCGTTTGGGTAACCGCCCTTGCTCTACCGCCTGATCAGTAAGTTTATGGGCAATTTGGATGGCCTGCTGAATCGTAGTCGGGTTAGAAGCTGTTACCATACTTTGGATTTCAGGCATCAATCCTCGTATGTAGTGCTCGATTCTCTTATGTGTCTCATTAACCATTCCTGGACATAATGTAGCCAACTCATGAGTACGGGTCGTGTAAGCCTCAATTTCTGAACCCTTCATCTTGAGCTGCCAGAATTCCATCTCCAACTTTTGCACCTCGTTTCGAGGACAGTACTCCTCGATCATCATATCTTGAACTCATTCCAGGGGAGTCCATTTGCCATCGCTTGTCCAAGCATCTGGACTTGCGCGTTCCATCAAGACAGGGTTGCACCCTCCAAAGTCCCGGTGGCATACTTTACTTGATCCGCTGGTGGACAGTTACTTTTGGAGAAAACGGACTCAGTCTTCTCGAACCAGCGTACTAGACCTACAGCACCCTCTGTTCCGCTGTTGGTGTGTGGTTTACAGTCCATGAAGGACTTGTACGTACACACTGGTGGTCCTGTTTTAACACAACACACATTAATCAAACATCCCCTACAGTTATAAAGGATATCAGATTTGTTTTTCTGTCATTGTTTACCTGCTGGCTGACCCACGTGGGCAGCAGCCACTGCCGCCTGAACATGCTCATTAATTAGAGCAGCCAATTCTGCGGGAGTCATGTTAATAGCACCACCACCCTGTTCTCCGGTGCCACGTCCACGTCCGCGTCCACGACCACGTCCACGTCCACGTCCACGAGCGTCCGTTCTTTTCACTTTATATTCATAATACAATAATGAGTAACATCATACACATTTAACTCATTGAAGTATTGTCCTTGACTGAATTTTCTTATGAAGTTGACTGTTGATATTGTCAATTCTTGCTTGTTGACTTGTATGTTACAATTGATACAAGTTTCCCAATTTTAACTGATCTTGGTCTTTTCATGCTTCCAATAATCTGCATAATCTGAGATACAATGGTGTAATATTTTGCAACAACACCCAAATTCTTTTTGATTTGTTTTGAAAGTATTTAATCTAGTAACCAAAAATCTAGACTTACTCAAAGTTTTAAATTACTCCCCCTAAAGTTTATATCCACACTTGGATAGAAACTTTAAAGATTTAAAAACTTTATTGTATTTTTATTATGACTAATAATGATGAAGAGAATTATATCTTTTGTTGGGATCATATCAGTCTTACATTACACGTGTGCATCATTTATGATTAATGGACATGTATATGAACTTGATGATTGAAGGTATGTTTGTCCTTTTAAACTCATACCAGGTTGATATTTTGATGCAAGTGATTTTTATCATGTTTTTGGTTGATTAATTATTCAATGTGTACCTCACACACACAAGCATGGAATGATCAACCATCCTTATACAATGCATGGTAGAACCTTTTCACAACTTTTCTTACCATGTCACTTAAGTTATGAGAACTCAATTTCACTGATCCTCATTGGGATTCTTTTACTTTGATCCTTGTCATGATGATCCACATTGGGATTCTTTTCACTTCACTTTGGAAGGTGATCCATGTTGGATTCTTTTGTTCATTCACTTGGAATGTATTGCTTTTGTAGATTCATCCAATTTGGATGTCCTCATTAGGAATCTTTTGGATCAGGACATCTGCACTATGTGCATGTTTCATCAGGTCTATGCTCAGCAAAACAAAGATGAAACTGATGTAGGTGAAAGAGATTCATAAAGTATCATTACCTGGTGTGTTTAGGTTACTACACACACATGCACTCAAATAAGCCAATACATACCTATACTCTGTGATGAGTGTCTCACTATTAAATAAGATATTTAGTTTATCACTGCATGTATCTTCTCTTCCAAGAGCCTACCAACATATCTGGTAAGTCATAATAGTCTTGCAATTTTGAAATTAACACAGTGAATGATATAATGATTGTATTATATCATTTCCTATAGATTCTTTTCTTTCAAACTTGATTTCTTTTTGTGGTTTTTTGATGTTTTTAATTGTTTTTTGATGTTTTTCATGGTTTTACTCAAAATTAATCATGCCAATTGACTGAACCAGGAATTTAAACCTACCAAGTTCAAATGCCTTAGTAAACAAATCAGCTAATTGATTTTCAGTTGGTACTTGAATCAATTTGATTAAACCTTTTTAGCACAATCTCTCAAAAAGTGATATCTAATCTCAATATGTTTTGTTTTTGAGTGCTGAACTGGATTATTAGTTATAAAAACAACTGTTGTGTTATCAATAGAAATTGGAGTGTGCAAGAAGTTAAAACAATAATCAAGCATCTGGTTTTGAATCCAGAGTACTTGAGAGCAACATGCTGATGCAGTAATATACTCAAGTTCTGTAGTGGACACAGATACATTGTCTGCTTCTTGAAATGCCAAGATACCAGTCTGGGACCAAGAAATTGACAACTGCCAGAAGTGGATTTTCTGTTGAAGTTGCATCCTCCATAATCACTGTCTGTGTAGGCATAGAGATTAAATTCTCCTTCTTTGGATACCATAACCCAAAAGTTGGCTTGCCCTTCAGATATCTGAATATCCTCTTGACTGCATTTATATGTGATTCTTTTGGATCAGCTTGATATCTGGCACACACACAAACACCAAACATTATGTCAGGCCTACTGGCTGTTAGATACATAAGTGAACTGATCATTGATCGATAGTGAGTCTGATCCACTGGTTTGCCTTTAGGATCAGGACCAATCTTTACTTTAGTATCCACAGGAGTTCTAATGGACTGACAGTCAGTAAAGTGAAATTTCTTCAACATGGTTTCTACATATTTTGATTGATTGATGAAGATTCCATCTGCTGTATGTTGGACTTGCACCCCTAGAAAGAAGGTGAGTTCCCCTATAGCACTCATTTGGAACTTTGAGTGCATAAGGTCTTCAAATTCTTTACAGAGTTGCTTGTTTGTCAAGCCAAATATGATATCATCCATATAGATCTGGACTAACAATATATCCTTTCCTTTAGTTCTTCTGAAGAGAGTTTGATCAATCTTTCCTCTTTCATATCCATGTTCAAAAAGAAAGGATGATAGAGTCTCATACCACTCTCTTGGGGCTTGATGAAGACCATACAGAGCTTTGTCAAGCTTGTAAACTCTATGAGGGAAATCTGGATCTTCAAAGCCTGGTGGTTGACTCACCTAAACTTCCTCAACAATCTTTCCATAAAAAAGGCATACTTAACATCCATTTGATAAATAGTAAATTTCATGGATGCAGAATATGCTAGAAAGATTTTGATTGCTTCCAGTCTGGCAACAGGTGCAAACACTTCATCATAGTCAATTCCTTCTTCTTGAGTGTATCCCTGCGCCATTAACCTTGCTTTGTTTCTGATGACAATCCCTCTATCATCAGTCTTGTTCCTGTACAGCCATCTGGTACTGATAGGGTATTGTCCTTCGGGAAGATCTTCCTGCATTGCTTCAATCCAGCTATTGTTCCTTTTGATGACAATCCCTCTATCATCAGTCTTGTTCCTGTTTCTATACTTCTTGTTTCTTGAATTGTAGCAATGCTTCCTGCATTGCTTCAATCCAGCTATTGTCTTGAAGTGCCTCTTTGATGTTTTTAGGTATTTTTGACATAGAAAGCATGAGAACAAACAGATGTTTACAATACTTGACTTGCTTCTAGTCACCCTCTCATTAAGTTCACCAATAATGGTTTCAACTGGATGATTCTTGTGTATTCTGGTGGTTGGAATTGAGTCACCAGCAATGTTACATCAAGATTGGAGACATTTAGTTCATTATGGTCAGAGGCACATTCATCTAGTACTGATGTTGAATTATGAAGATTTTCAGATTCTGTTTCAGTTACTGCTTCATCTTCAGCAGCACTGTGATTGCATGCATCATTTGATGTCCTTTGTGTTTCAACTGGAGGAGAGGCCTATTTTTCATTTCTAATCTCAGTTGACAAATCATTTGAGTGGGAAGGTACTAGGCTTGGACCTCCTTCAGAAGAAACACTAAGGTTTTGTGACGGTTGTCTCATGGGATCAGCTTGAAGAGGAACATCTTCATTCATGTGTTCACCAAATCTAGGAGGAGTCAAGGGAAAACCATCTCTTATTTCTACAGCTGATGAAGTATCATTTGAATGTCGATTTCCTACATCAGACAAGTGAAATTGATCAAATGACTTTGTAAATG
Source organism: Flaveria trinervia (assembly GCA_025506515.1). Classification (NCBI taxonomy): domain Eukaryota; kingdom Viridiplantae; phylum Streptophyta; class Magnoliopsida; order Asterales; family Asteraceae; genus Flaveria; species Flaveria trinervia. The sequence continues at coordinate 89,023,149 of CM046445.1, read as the reverse complement.
TGTCAATATCAAACAACCAGTCGGGACCATTTATAGATTTGGGAAATGAATATTCCTTGAATTAAACATTTGTAGATTCATCAATAATGTTTAATCAAGGATTAAACACTCTATAAGCCTTTGAAACAGAAGAATAACCTACAAAGAATCCTTCATCAAACTTGGATGAAAATTTTCCCAAATAGTCTCAGGTGTTTAATATTGAGACAGGACTACCAAATGATTTGAGAAAACCAATAAATGGTTTCATATGAAAGAGCAGTTCATAAGGTGTCATGTTACTTTCTTTAACAATCAGAGTTCGATTTTGTACAAAGCACGATGTGTTAACTGCTTCTGCCCAGAAGGTAATTGGCAGTTTAGCATCGACTAGCATCATTCTTGCTGCTTCAATCAGTGTTCTATTTCGCCTTTCAGCTACCCCATTTTGTGAAGGAGTTCTAGCAGCACTGAATTGATGAGCAATGCCTTTGGTTGTACAAAAGGAACTCATACTTTCATTTTTGAACTCAGTTCCATTATCATTTCTTATTATTTTGATCTTAAGATCAAGTTGATTTTCAATTTTAGTGATAAATTCTTGTATGACTTGAGATGCCTCATTTTTACGAAGTAGGAAGAACACCCAGGTGAATCGTGAAAAGTCATCAATGATCACTAAACAATATTGTTTCTTTCCAATACTCATTACATGACTTGGTTCAAACAGATCCATGTGAAGTAGCTTCAATGGGGTATGTTAGTGTCACAAGCTTGGTTTTGTGAGACGATTTGTGTTGTTTTCCTTTGAGGCACGTTGAACATTGATCAATAAAATTAAATTCTTTTTGAGGAAGACCAATGACATGGTTTCCTTTGACCAACTTGTTCATGTTTTTAAAGTTTGTGTGCCCCAACGTCTATGCCAAAGCTGTGACTCATCAAATGATGCTTTAGACAAAACATGTTTCTTCTTTAGGTGATGCAGAACACATTTTAAGACATATGTATTATTTTCCTCAGTGTCTTTAAGACAACCCATTCTTCAGAGATCTGAAATTTAGGTTTCCGAATGTAGAAATGAGTGTCTGTAAAGTGAGTGGAGTATTTCTTGTCGCAGATCTGATACACGCTTAGCATATTGAAATTCAGTTGTTTACAGTAGTTCACTTTGTCAAAGCTTAGCATCCCATTTTGTCACAGATCCTTCACCTGTAATTCTACCACCCTCTGAATCTCCACCAAATGCCACAGTGGTTCCTTGTATGTGCTTGAAGTCATGAAGGAGGGAATAATCTCCAGTCATGTGTCGTGAGCATCCACTGTCTACGTACCAAAGGCTATTAGACCAGTGTGGATGAACCTACAAGCAAAAAGAACTAATTAGAATTAGGAACCCAAGCCATGATGGTCTTGGGTTTCCCGTTCCTATTCATGATGGTGACTTCTTGGTATTTCCCTCTAAATTATAGTTTAGTTGGAGTTGTCCTGAGAGAATTTTGGTAGTGAATTGGGTAAGTCATCTCATCAACATCCACTAAAGATTCAGATGAGTAATGAAATCGTTGGTCTCTGTTTCTTTGTAGAAATTTACCCCGTTTTTCATTATCAAAAGTAGGTTTTTGTTTTGGAAGGTCAGTTTTGTGTTTCATTATAAGATGTTTTCTTTGACCCTTCCACAATTTCTTCAAAGTGTTCCTGTCATTTGTTGATCTAGAAGTCCTAGATTGATCATTATAAAAATGAGGTCTGACAGAAGGTGTGATAGTGGATGTTTTTAGATGGGCTTATGTTGGGGAATTCTCAAACCCTTTTGATTGAAGTAATAATCAGATGTATTGTGATTGTTCATGTTACAGACTGAACAATACTTTTTGAAATAAAAGTTTTTGATGCAATGATTGTTCATTTCACAGATAGAACAATATTGATTAAAAAAGCATTCATCTGTCTTGTGATTGAATATTTCACAAATGTCACAATACATTTGTTTGTTTCTTGAATCAGATTTTTCCTTGTGTGACACAACTGATATTTTCTTTTGATGAGTCATTTTCTTTTCTTTATGGGATGAATCAGAATCAGCCCTTTTTGTAGTTTGTTTCACAACACTACCTTTGTTGATTTTCTGGGCTGTTTCTGTTTCTTCAACCCATTTTTTACATCCATTTCAAACTGGTCAACATGTTCCTTGTTGCAGATATCAAACCCAACTCCCTGCCTTAATCTTGAAGATTGAGGGTCTGACACTGGTTTAGGTGTTAACCTGGTTGTTTCTTTCGTAGTGAAACCTTTTTTGATTTGCTTGAATTGTTTTGAGATATGATCTCATTATCAGAACTGCTGTCAGTAGTGGGTTTCACTAACTTCACGTATTGCCTTTTACCTTGTAACGCAGAGGGTATGAATTTTATAAAAGGGACAATTGCTTTTACAGGGTTTGATTGTTTCATGACACTCACTATCTTGTCTGAGCACTCTTTGATTTTGATTGGGTGACATAACTTGATTTTATCCTCATTTGTTTCAATATAAACATCAGGTTTGTTTTGAGGATTGGTCACCTGTTTTACTACAGATTTAGGTTCTATAGTTTTAGCTTCAATTGCTTTAGTGAGTGAGACAGACTCAGGCATGATAGTGTAGTTGTCATTGTATGGTGGAGGACATGAATTATACCCAATCCCTGACATGTCCTTTGGATCCTTTTGGGAATCAAGCATCTCTTGCAGCTTGACTGAAGACATTTGAAACTTTTCAAGTTTCACTTCAGTCATTGAGTGTTGAGCCTTAGATTGAGCTAATTTTTAGTAAGTAGCTCATTTTCAACTGCAAGAGAGTACTTCTCACCATGCAGTTTTTCTATGTCAGAAATAAGAGATTTGATTTTAATTTCAAAGCTTTTTATTTCTCTCTTCATCATTCTTGACTTCACCTTTTCTTCTTTGATTTTATCAACCAGTTTATGGTTGTGTTCCCTATACCCTTGCAATTCATTAATGCATTTTTCACTACAAAGGTTAGATTTTACCTCAGTGGGCATTGGAGATGGTCCATCATTGATGTGAGCCATAAGAGCATGATTTTGGAATTGAGGCTTGACTTCCTCAGCATACACACTCCAGTCACATACCCTATCTTGCTTTATCACTGGGGCACTAGCAGAAGGCTGACTGCTTATATGAGCTTGATTTTTTAGTTGTGGTTGATTCTGATATGTTTGTTGATGATGAGAATGATGATACTACTGTTGTTGGTTGTTGGAGTGATAGCTTGAGTTGGGCTGTGATGATGGTTGGCCTGGAGAGTTCCTTTGATAGTTGTTTCTCTTGGGGGCATTGCACTCTCTTGAGAAATGGCCAGCCATGCCACAGTTGAAGCATTTCACCTTGGATTTATCATATCCAAGTTGTGTGTTCTCATTTAGGCTCAGCTTTTTCCTTTTCTGAAGAATTTCTTGGCTCTAAAGGCAATCATGGCCATTTGCCACTGTAGGCCCATTTCCTCCACATCATCAGGATCCATTTCCTCCAAATCTTCCTGAACTAGATGAGCAGAAGTGAGTCTTCCTCCCAAGTAGGCTTCGAAGCTTGCAACAAAGGGATTGTACGTTGCCTTTGTTCTTCTGATCTTGAGTCTTCAAGAGAGGTTTGAGGAGCAGCAGAGACTTTAGGTGTTTGAGATGAAGTTGATGGATGATTGATTGGTGGAGTTGCAATGAACCCAGTGTTGTTCATTTGATCTCTTGATGAGATGAAATCATCTTCCTCAGTAATGAAGGCATTTTCCACACAATGAGATTCAGAGAGAAATTTGTAAGCCTCAATCACTCTTGGTCCACCAAGATTTCTACTTCTTTCATCAAGTTCTAAAGCTTCAATTTTGGCTATCATAATGTCTAAAGTAGTACTCTCAAGATCAAGAGTATTTTTCAGCATAGGTACATTCTATTTCTAGCTTTCAGGGAGACTGTGAAGCATCTTCTTGTTTAATTATTTAATCTTGTAAGTGACTCCCATGATTTCCAAGTCATTTACTAACTATACAAATCTATGCAGTTGTTTAGATATTGATTCTCCTTTGGTGTGGTGGAATGTTTCATACTGATTGACCAGCTTATCTTTGTTGATTTCAGCCACCTCACTGCTTCCTTCACACATGATTTTCAGTGCATCCCACATAGCTTTAGCAGTTCCATACTTTTCCAATCTTTTCAGCACATCCATCTTGAGTGCTTGAGTCAAAATTGAGTATGTTGTGAGGTCAATCTTGATTTTCTTATAGTCATCTTCATCAAGAGTTAAGTCTTCAATGGGTATTCTAGCAGTCTTGTAAAGTGCAGCTTGATCTATTGATAGAGTAACAGGGATGTATGGACCCTTGCATATTGATATCCAAAAATCAGGATCTACACCAGTGATGTAATTTCTAAACCTTATGCTCCACTATTTAAACTCAGATTTGTGTTTAAGGATAGGAGGTTTAGGTGTATGACCAAGTTCTGAGTAACTGTTAGAATCCATTTTAACTTGTGTAAATATATATTTAGTTGATTTTAAGATTGATGAAAATTGATAAGTTCAACTTGTTCAAGCAGTTTGTTCGAAGTTCAGAATGAAATCTGTAATTGTAATGATTTTCTTGTTGTTGACAGGAGTATTTTTGTTGTTTACTAAGTAGAGATAATGATATCCACTACTAGCAACTCAATTACGAGATCAATCGAATTCTATTCAGTTCATGCGCAGATCTGAAAGAGAATCGAGAGCCAAAGCTCTGATACCAATTGACTGGGTTGAGTAAGATTGATATTCTTACTATGAAACGAATATGGTAATCAAGTCAATTATTGAATGGCGGAAACAAACAATCAAAGAACATTCAATGCAAGAAAAATACTCATAAATGCTTTTGTATTGTATATATGAAAGTTGATTGATTACAGAGAATAATTACAATAAAAATTCTCTATCTCTCAGCCGTCACCTCATGTACGAGGTTATCTATTTTATTTATAGGCAGACAAGATGCCTTTACAAAATGACTAAACTACCCCTCAGCTATTACATCAGAAACTAGTCTAAGTCTTGATCCGCATCTTTGCTTGTTCATCCGCATTGACAAATGCAGATGAGTTAACTTGATGAGCATTTCTTCACTGGATCATCCGCATTAGTATGTTGGTCATCCGCATTGGTAAATGCGGATGAACAAATACTTATGGGCATTTGTTCGGTCATCCGCATTTGCCAAATGCGGATGAGCAAAGTCTTGTCCGCATTAATTTTTAGTCTTCCGCATTAGTCAATGCGGAAGAGTAAATACTTGTCCGCTTTAGTATTATGTCTTCCACATTAGTCAATGCGGAAGAGTAAATACTTGTCCGCATTAGTATTATGTCTTCCGCATTAACAAACGCGGAAGACAACACTTGTTCTTTTCCTTAGCAAAACTTCATCCGCATTTCTTCTTGGACTTGAGGGATTCCAGCAGAGCAATCATCAAATCACCCATTAAGTTGGCATGTATGATCCTTTCAGGGTGCAACATAATGATCTATAATTTATAAAATGACATATTATAATTTATAAAGTTCTATACTTTATTTATGTGTTTTAACGAATGAGTTTAAATAAATAAGTAAAACATAAAGTTTTTATAAGATTTGTAACATTTATTAAGTTTTATTAACAATCGAATTTATTATATAAAATAGTGGTTTTAAAGTTTAAGGTTAAATTTGTAAATCTTAAACTTGTTTTGAAAGACTTTTATGCATAAAATAACAAAAGAATAAAGATCAGGGGCTAAGCTATAAATCTAGTTTAAACCTAAACCTTTCCCCTGTCGACCCTACCTGTTCCGGCCACCGTCCGGCGAGCTCTGACGACTCTCAAAACCGCAATATCTTTCAATATAAATCCAATTAAATCGATTCGTTGCCTTCTTGAAACTGATTTGAACTCTTAAACACTATTAATTTGGATTAAACTCATTTTTAGCATCCCTAAATCTAAAAGCGAAGTCTCTCATCAAAACTAAATCAGTTTCACATGAAACTTGACCAATTAAGTAAAATTATTGACCTAAAACGCATTCGTGATCATTGAAAACATGATAATCAAATCAACTGGAACTTGTAACCGTACGATTTATATAAATTTCAAATCAAAATACCCGAAACCTTTGAATCAGTATCTCTAACTCGTTGATCTTGAAACTGATCAAATTGTACCTATTAATTGAGGGACATCCTTCTAATAAATCCATTTGAACTTTTGGCAACACCAATTCCAAGCCAAACACACATTCAACGATCTCGATATCCAACAACTTTTCGGACTTGCAACCTATTCGTTCGTCATCTTCTACTCTTTTATAATCGCAAGTGATAGACATGTTTTAATTAATAACTCACTTAGAAGCTTCATAGACCCTCAATTAGATAATAACAACTTCATCACCTCATAATTAATTCCATAATCAGCTTTGAGTATTCTTCTTTCAATTCATCACCAATTCGATTCAAATAAGGTAAATTAAATACTTATTGACACTCGATTTCATGAGGGGAGTAAAAGTCGTAAGATCTATTTCACTATCAGATTTGTTTTGGGAATCGATTGGATTCAATTCAATTCTAGGGTTGATATGAATTTAGGGGATTTTGTAATTAATGTTTTTACATGTTAAAGGAGCAATTAACCAAATCTAGGCTTCTAGCCCAACCGGTAACACTCCACCCTTAAGCACGAGAGGTCTCGGGTTCAAACCCAGTCTCCAGCATTATTTTTAGCCAGTTTTTATATATAATTAATTTCAACTTTATTAATATGTTAGTATATCAAAAATAAAAATTATTTTGTTAACTAACACATCTCAAAAGTTATTAAATTTTTAAATATTTTAAAACTTATAATTTTTAAATTTAATTATTTTTTTAAGAATAAAAAAGGTTATTAAAACATTATTAATTCTTTTATGTAATTTAAATGCTATAATCTATTATAGCACAAATTTAGATTATTTCAAAACATTTTAAATCTACATGTTAGAAATACTTTAAATAATTAATTATTCAAACAATTATTTGAATAATTATTTAAATAATTAATTATACAATTATTCATAAATAATTATTAAATTAATTATTTCTTTTCACACTTTATACTTAATCTTTATTAAATCAATTAAATTCTTTAATTTCATTATCCTTCTTAATATTAATTATTGATTTATTACATCTTTATTGAATCAAAACATAATCAGTTATATTATATTTTATTTTATTTAACTTAATTATTAGAACCCCAAATTCCAATTGAAACCCTAATCCTGTTTAGTCGTTGATCATATCTTTATTCTAATTCTGAGACATCAACACTTAGATTGAATCGTGAAAGAATCGTTGGAGAATCTTATTTTCTTATTATTATTCAAAAGTGCACCTTATATATCATGTGAGTTTCTCCACCCCTTTTTACTTTATTTCACACCTTTTGGAGTGAAATATGTTATCCTTATAAACTTACACTTGTAAAAATCTTGATACTTGTAATGCATGAGCAATTTCTTTATAAACTTATCATGGTTATTTGAGATATTTGTGAGCCTTATATAATAGTCATCTTGTAAAAACAATCACTAACTATAGCTAGTCTAGCGATATGATAAATCTATGGGCTTGACAAGCCTATTTGATGCTAAAGCTGAGGTTATTGCCGGCTCTTGATAACATATTGTAAGGCCACATTCCCGGGATGCTCATAGCTGGTCAATCATTGCAGAAAACATACATATAATTTTTAACATTATTAAAACATTGCAGCGAAATTAAATTAAACCATTCCATATATTAATAATTTCTTTTGAAAAATAATACAAAAATGTTAACAATTACAAAACATCATTTGTTTGCATTACAATTCAAAAAACATTATAGTTATACAAAATGGATGCCATCCAAAATGAGCCAAGTAGCCACTCGTGCCATTCTCAACACCATCACCTGCCAACTGGAAACACATAAAAGTTAGCGTAGCTGAGTGAGTTCTAGTTTTAAAATAAAATACTTTACTTTCATTTAAAACCTTTCTTTACTTTCGTACATGATAATACATCATACGTACACATAGATAATATCATTATTATCTTCCTTTACTATTTATTAACTTTCTTTTTTTACTTCTTTCCGGATCAGTGTCATCAGCTATACTGTAAAGCCCCGTTCCCGTGACGCTCACAGCTGTCAATCATCGCACATAAAACATATATTTATATTTAACTTAATTAAACGTTGCAGCAAAAACATTCAAAAATGACATTTTATTCCATTATAAAGGCTTTTGCAAAATAATACATAGTTATCACATTACAAAATCCTTGTTGCATTACATCATAAAAGCATTATAAAAATGGATGTCATCCAAAAAAGAGCCAAGTAACCGCCCCGTGCCATCCTTAGCAACCTTCACCTGGTAACTGGAACACATAAAAGTCAGCGTTTCTAAGTGAGTTCTAGTTTTAAAATAAAACATACTTTACTTTCATTCGAAACCGTTCTTTACTTTCTTTCAAATCATACTATACCGCCATACATGATCACACATCGTACGTACATACAGATAATAACATTATTATCATCTTTAATGTTCATCACTTTCTTTCTTTATCTCGTTATCTCTTTCCGGATTAGTTTCATCAGCTATGCCCCAAACAAATGGGTACTGGGCTGAAGATTATAAATGACTTCCATAACGCACAAAGCCTGGCACCAGCACCGGGGTAAGCGACAAAGATTCCCATTGTATACTGCACCCCAAACGTATGCACAAAATGGATACTGGGCCGAAGATCATAAATGACTTCCACAACGCACATAGCCTGTCACCAGCACTGGGGTGAGTAATCACTATAAACCATGTACTATATCACTGGTCAGTCACAAAGACTGGACCCCTGTGTGTATCCTTAAGGGTTAGCTAAACCACACACAATTGAGCTTACGGCATTTTAGAGTCGTGCACCTTCATACATTTTGCTTGCAAGCCTTTCTTTACTTTCTATCTCATCAATGCATGCATTATATCATTATGTTCATCTTTTCATTATCTTCCACTTTACGTTACATAATACTTTATCATTTCCTTCACAACTATAACACGTAAAGCCACAAGAAAGATAAACATACATAGCAGGAACATAAACATAATCATACAAAACATCGCCATACAAGGTACCATCATACATGCATAACATACATCAAACATACCATCATGCATAAGCATTAAGCATACATCATCATACAGTGCCCATCACATCATCATTGACTTCAAAAGTCAACTTACTATGCCCCCGGGATCATCCCAAGTCAAAGCCTACTTTTACATTTTTCCCAAAACTCCAGAAAATATTCTAGGTCTTTAGGCGCATGAACACTATGCAGGCCCATGAACACTATGCAAGCCCATGAGCACTATGTGGGAGCATGGCCTTTCAGGCGCATGAGAAACACTTGGGCGCATGGGAAAATTTTAGACGCATCAACACTATTGGGGCGCATGAGCATCACTTAGTCTATTCTGGCCAATTCTAGGTGCATGAGCTATTTGGGCGCATGAACACTTAGTTAATTTCAGCTCATTTCTAGACGCATGAGTACTATTTGGGCGTATGAGGTTTTGGACGCATGGGAACACTTAGGTAGTTATTTTTGTTGGGAGCATGAGCTGCTGTTTAGGCACATGAGCAGCCTAATTTCTTCTAAACATCATAAATCAGTCCCCAAACACCATATAACCTGTTCTAAGCTTAAATCTTATATTCTAAGCCTTAGAGACACAATCAAAACATCATCAAATGCATACATCGCCCAAAATCAAACCCCACCCACAACATTCACGCATACCCACATACGGGTACAAAACCCAACTTTTATAAAATTGGTCATACATGCATTTCCAGCCCTAAAGCAGTTAAAAACATGTAAAAAAAGGGGTTTTAGAACTCATCTTTGCAGCTCTTTGGGTAAGACTTCTTCAAACCCATTTGCAAATCGAGTTCAAACACCTAAAACCCACCAAACACACACACAAATAATATAACACGTATGAGCATATAACCAAAGCTATAGCCAGTTAAGAACACCTTAGAACCAAGAATTCTTACCTTGAATTCGATCTCTTCTGGTTCTTCTTCAAAACCCCGAGAGTTCAGCCCTTCTTTCGTCCTCTCTCTCTAAAATCCAAATGATACGAATGTAGAGAGAGGGATGGGAGGCCATGCCACCTTTATCACCAACTTTTGAAGATTTTGTCCGTTTTGACACCTTTAGTCCCTCTACTTGGGCTTTATAACTTTTCTTTCTTATTCTTCACTTTATTCCTTTCTTTCTTTGACTACAAAATAACCGGGTATTACATATACCCCAAACGTATGCACAAAGCAGGTACTGGGCCGAAGATCATAAATGACTTCCATAACACACATAGCTTGCCACCAGCACCGGGGCAAGCGACAAAGATCCTATCTGTATACTACACCTCAAACATATGCACAAAGTGGGTATTGGGCCGAAGATCATAAATGATTTCCATAATGCACATAGCCTGGCACCAGCATTCGGGTGAGTATCCACTATCATCCATGTACTATACAACTGGCTAGTCACAAAGACTAGACCCCTATGTGTATCCTTATGGGTTAGTTAAACCACACACAGTTAAGCTGATGACATTTTAGAGTCGTGCACCTCTGTACATTTGCTTGCAAGATTTTCTTTACTTTCACTTTCATTAATGCATGCATTCTTTCATTATGTTCATCTTTTCATTATCTTTCGCTTTACGTTACATAATACTTTACCATTTACATTCACAACTATACCATGTAAAGCCATGGAAAATAAACATACATAATAAAGAACATAAACATAACCATACAAGGCATCATCAACATGATACATGACATAACAATCATCATACATCATCACAAAGTCACTTACTTCACCCCGGAAACATCCCAAGTCAAAGCCTACACTTTACATTTTCCCCCAAATCTCAGAAAAATATTCTAAGTCTTAGGTGCATGGGCACTATGTAGGCGCATGGCCTTCTGGGCGCATGGGAACACTTAGGCTCATGGGAAAGTTCTAGGCGCATGGGCACTATACGGGCGCCTGGCCAACACTTAGTCACTTTCGGGCAACTTCCTAAGCGCATGGGTACTATGCAAGCGCATGAGTGCCTAGGCGCATGGGCTTTTCAGGTGTATGGAACACTTAGTAAATTTTAGCTTAACTTAGGCTCATGGACATTATTTGGGCACATAGGGTTTCAGGCGTATGGGGAACACTTAGACAAATTCACCGTTGGGCGCATAGACCACCATTTAGGCGTATGGGCAACCAACTTACACTAAGCAACATATTTCAGTCCCTAATCCATCATCTAACATGTTCTAAGCTTAAAACTAGTATTCTAAGCCTTAGAAACACATTCATAACATAATCATAGCCATATTAACACCCAAATCAAACCCCACCCTCAAACACATTCATACACATACATATAGGTGTAAAACCATTTTTTATAGAAATGAACATACATGCATTTCCATCCCCAAATCAGTTTAAAACAAGTAAAAAGGAGGTTCTAGAACTCACCTTAGTAGCCTTTGGGTATGACTTCGTTCAAAACCCGTTTGCTAAAAGCTCAAACACCTAAAACCCACCAAAACACACAACTGATCACTCAAGAACACACGACCAAGGCCTTAGGCCAGTCAAGAACATCACAAACCAAGAATTCTTACCTGAATTTGAACTTCTTCTCTTTTCTTAAAAAACCTAAAATTATGCACTTTCTTTTTCTAAAATCCAAATGTAGAGTGTGTATGCAGGGTGTTATGCGAAGCCATAACACCTTTATATACCAACTCTTAAACTTGTGTCCGTTTTGACACTTTTAACTCCTCAACTTGGGTTTTATTGTTTTTCTTTCTTTTCTTTCACTTTATTCTTTCTTTCTGTCATCTATAAAAATATCCGGGTGTTACAAGTCCACCCCCTTACATAGGTTTCGCCCCCGAAACCTGTTATTCCTCAACAGATGTGGGTAATGTTGCCCCATCTCTTCTTCAGTCTCCCACGTAGACTCAGATCCCTTCTTATCCTTCCATTTGACATGCACAAGGGGAACTACTTTATTCCTTAACCTCCTCTCCTTACAATCAATGATCGCCACTGGCTGCTCCACATAATTGATTTGTTCGTCTACTTTAATATCTTCCAGTGGTACAACCATATCCTCGTCAGCTAAACACTTTCGTAGATGAGATACATGGAATGCCAGGTGAATTCCATTTAACTTATTGGGTAACTCCAATCTATAGGCCACCTTTTCTACTCGAGCAATAATTCGGAAAGGCCCTATGTACCTTGGGCTCAACTTGCCCTGCTTTCTGAACTGAATGATACCCTTCCAAGGTGAGACTTTCAACATAACTCTATCACCCACCTGGAACTCAATCAGTCTTACATTGAATATCTCTTTGTTCTTGTGAATTGGCTAATTCATTGTTAGAATTCCGCTGCTATACTCTCTAATCAATCAAACGTAGATCACTGATCCTAACAAGTGGTATCAGAGCTGGTTAATCATTGATCGATCTAACAATTGATCATTGAAACTGCTAATTGATAACTATGTTTGATTGAATTAGCATATTTGCAAGAACTGGTTATAGATTATTGAATTTCTGACGCTTTCGTTCATTTATTTTGAGATCTCTCTTGGTTCAATTGGTTGTTGTGTTTTTGTTTTAAATCTGTTATAGTTTAATTGAATTTGATTGTATCTGAGATGACTACTCCTTCTAATGATCCTCACAATACCGGTTCCTCAACCAAGCCCTCGATGCTGGTTAGGACCGAGTATAACATATGGCAGCGAAGAATGCTTCATCACCTGTCTGTTAACAGTTCAGGTTGTTCGACATCTGTGGTACATGGACCACATAAGCCTATGGTGAACAATCCGGAAACCAATCAAATGGTTCTGAAGAAGAAGGAACAATACTCTGATGAAGATCGGAAACTGTTTGAGATTGATGCTAAAGCCCATGGAATTCTGGCCATGGCACTGCCTAATGAAATCTATTCAGGGCTTATGCATCATGAAACTGCTCATGATCTCTGGAATGCCCTGAAGGAACAATTCGGTGGCACAGATGAGGTCTTAGCAAACAACAGAGAAATCCTTGCCCAACAATATGAGACATTCTCTCATAGAAAGGGTGAGACACTGACTCAACAGTTTGAGCGTTTTTCCTGCTTGATCTCTGAGCTGAAAATGGTGAAACAGGAATACACCAACAGCCAGATGAATAACAGGTTCCTCAGATCACTGCCTGAGAGATGGGACACATACACTATTGTCCTACGCTCCAGTGCAAATCTGGATAGCCTATCTCTCACCCAACTTCATGGGAAACTGCTTACATTCGAAAGAGAGATAGAGCAGAAAAGGAAACTGTCCTCATCAGGAAAGCTCACTGATGACTTTGTACCGGGGAATACTGCCTTGGTTGGTCATGAGCTAGAATATGTTGCATCTGAAAGCAATTATGATGAGCATATTGATTTCTCTTCAAATAGTTCTGATCATGCATTTGTTGGTATTGATAGTCATTCTGGCAGTAATAGTGACAATCTATGCTTCATCATGGATGATTTGAAAGGAATAGATGATGATGATCTAGAAGAGATGGATATTCTGAGCCAAATGGCATTGATTAATATCAGATCTTAGAAGTTCTACAAGAGAACCGGGAGGAAATTTCCTGGACTCTCTGGCAAAACCAAAGTTGGTTTTGACAAGAGTAAGTTAAGGTGTCACAAATGCCAAAGGCTGGGACACTTTGCAAGAGAGTGTAGATCAACTGGATCTAACTCTTCTGCACCCTTTGTGACTTTTCCTAGTACTAGTCCACAAAACAGAGGGCAATATCCTGCTGGTTCTGGTCATCATTCACAACCTAGATCTCCTGCATACTTTGTCCCCCAGGGTCCAATGTCATATCCTTTTCCCTGCTGTTACTTGCCTCAGTCTAATCCGGTTCAAGCTTCCATTTCACAACAATCACATGCATTGCCTGAACCTCAACCTTCCCAATCTCATCAACAAACTCAACCTTAACAACATAGCTTCTTCACTCCAGGAGTTGTTGACCGGAGCAGTTTACCAGATGATATGTCTGGTCATGAACAACTGTTCACTGGTGCTGGTCAACATGGTGGTGACAGTCCCTCTGGAAATCTAGCTCTTATGGCTTTGGATTCTGCTGATACTTCATCCTCTAGTGCCTCTATACCAAAGGTATCATAGGTATCCTCTGAGGCAAAAGCCAAACTATGTTCTGATTCATGCATAGCCGCATTTGCATCTATTAGAGAAGCAAATGTAGCTTTAATTAACAAGAACATTGAACTAGAACAAACAATTTCCAAAAGCAAAGCTAAATTTGAGTCTGTGCTTAATGATAAGAATGATGAGATTTAAAAACTTAAATGCCAAATCACTGATGATAAGGCTAGGGAAGAGATACTTCTAGAGAAGTATAGAGATCTCAAGGAAACACTTGCAACTACCCAGGTAGAGTGTGATCGATGGGTAAATTCTTGCAAGGGTTTTGAAATGCTTCTTAGTAAGCAATCTGCTTCCAATGTGATGTTTGGTATTGGTTATAATCACACTGCTCCACCTACAGATTTTACTCCCAGAGCAGAGGTAGAATCTGATGGTGAGAGCAATAACCAATCCATTTCATCATGTGATCTACTTTCTGATACAGCACCATCAGAAAGTCCTGAAAGGACTGGAGAGCAAGATTTTACACCTGAAGTTCAAACTCCAACTACTGTCAGTACTAAAGAGAAGAAAACTGTCAGTAGAAAGAGTTTGAAGACTACTAAAGAGGAAGTCAAGAAAGCAAACAATGCTTCCAAAGTACTGAAGAGTAAGTCTTCAGTAGTTTCATCCTCTTTAGTTGATGATCGACATAAGATGAAGAAGAGACCATGTGAAGTATGTGGCTTGTTCAATCATCTTACAGATGATTGTTGGTACAAAAGAGGATCCAAACTCAAACATAAAGAGGAAATTAAAGAGAAATGGTTAAAATGAAAACTGAGTTTGAAGCCACATTTGTATCAGCAACATCAAATCCTGTAACCCTTAAGTCCATAAAGAAATCCAAAAAGGAAGGGGTTAAACAGGTAACAGCTGAGATTGCTCAAAAGAAGAAGGTGCAACATAGGAACTTATCAAACTCCAATGCCAATGTGTCTGAAGAACTGAAAGCTTTATCACAAATCAGACACAGCTGGTTATGATGGTTCAACATCTATTGGGAAGAGTTAACCAATTAGATGTTCCTATGTTGAAACCACAGAAAAGGAGGTCCAAGCCAAAGGATTCCTATTCTTCACCATCTTCTTCCTCTCAGGCTGTTGTTTCCATCAAACCAGTTAGTTTACCATCTGTTGATGAGAACAGGCCCAAACCAAAAAGGTTTGGGTCTCCAAAACTAATTGATTGTTTATAATTGCAGGGTTCTTCAACATGCCAAAGTAGCATCTGGTATGTAGACAGTGGGGATCTATGCACATGACTGGGAACAGCTCTCTTCTTCATGACTACTCTCAAGGAAAGAAGGGGTTTGTTTCTTTTGGCAATGATGCTAGGGGTTACATCATTGGAAAAGGCTTTGTCTCAAATGGAGAAATAAAGTTTGATGATGTTAATCATGTGGAAAATCTCAAGTACAATCTCTTGAGTGTCAGTCAAATGTGTGATAAAGGCCATGTTTCTCTTTTCACCAGTCAGAACTGTAGGATTCTGTCATCCAAAGTTCTGCATTTGATTGATAAGGTGTTGGATGATCACACTCTCCTGAGAGCCAACAGGACAAGAAGAGTGTATGCCTTAGATCTTTCCAGTCAGAACTGTGGCACAGAAGGCTGGGTCATGTTAATTTCAAAAACATGAATCAGCTGATCCACAATAGTTTAGTCAGAGGCTTACCAATAAAGGAGTTCCACTGTGATGAAACATGCACTGCTTGTTTAAAAGAAAAACAGCACAAAGTCTCATTCCCTCCTATTGAAGAGCCTAAGTCCACTGCCTGCTTGCAATTACTGCATATGGATCTATTTGGTCCTGTGAGAGTGATGAGCATGGCAAAGAAGAAATACTGTCTGGTAATTATGGATGATTACTCCAGATTTGTATGGACTTTCTTTCTACATTCAAAGGATGAGGTTGCTCAGAAGATTATTCACTTTGTGTTGTATGTTGAGAAGCAGTATTCTCTTTCAGTCAAGTGTATAAGGAGTGACAATGGAACTGAATTCAGAAACCATACACTTGATGACTTCTATCTTTCAAAGGGAATCAAAAGGCAGTTTAGCATCCCACGGACTCCTGAACAAAATGGAGTAGTGGAGAGGACGAACAGGACCCTAATTGAAGCTGCAAGATCCATGTTGGCTGACTCTGGTTTGCCACTGACCTTTTGGCTGAAGCTGTTAACACAGCTTGCTATGTGCAGAATAGAGCCTTAGTAAATCAAAGGTTGATGAAGACTACATATGAAGTTCTCCATCACTTGGCTCCTCTAATTTCATTTTTCAAAGCATTTGGGTGTCCCTGTTTTATTCTCAACACAAAGGATCAACTCCAAAAATTTGATCCTAAGGTGGATGCAGGGTACTTTGTTGGTTATTCATCTACTTGCAAGGCATACAGAGTCTTCAACTGCAGAACAAAGATAATTGAAGAGACTTTGCATGTGAAGTTTAATGAATCTCCTATGGACAAGATTCCACAAAACCCTGTGGAGTTGTTTGATTGGACATACTGCAATATGTTCCTTATCAACCTCCAGCTGTTGCAGAACATGTGGATAACTCATCTTCTGCAGCATGTCTTCCACCTGGTGGTATTGATGATGATGATGATAATATCACTACTCACCTATTCAAGTTTAGTGACCAACTGCCTGTGTCTGCTAAATTTGATGTTCCTGTAGCTTTAGCAGTTTCATCCACAACAAATGCTGATGAGATCTCTGATTCCTTTACATCTTTTGAGTTACCATCCAATTCTTGTTTCAAGAGTCTGCATCAACATCTGCTGCTGCTGAAGGTCCTACAAACACTTGCACAGATCTCATTGTCTATCAGGAACTGAAGAATCACCCATGTCTCAAATTATTGGTGATATCAATGCTGGAGTTTCAACTAGAAGTCAATTGTCTAACTTCTGCTTCTATGCTCTCTTCATCAGTCAGCTAGAGCCAAAGAACTATCATGTTGCTTTGAGAGACAATGGATGGGTTGAAGCCATGCAGCTTGAGCTACTTCAGTTCAAGAAACAGCAAGTGTGGGAACTGGTTCCTCTTCCCCCAGGTAAGTGTGCAATAGGCACTAAATGGGTGTTTAGGAATAAAATGATGAAAATGGGCTTATTGTTAAGAACAAGGCTAGACTGGTTGTACAGGGGTTTTCACAAGAAGAAGGTATTGATTATGATGAAACCTTTGCCCATGTAGCCAGACTAGAGGCAATTAGATTGTTTTTAGCCTATGCTGCATTCCACAATCTAAAGTTTTTCAATGGATGTCAAAAGTGCATTTTTATATGGTAAAATAAAGGAATAAGTTTATGTGTGTCAACCACCAGGTTTTGAGGATAATCAACATCCTGAATGGGTGTGTAAACTTGATAAGGCTCTTTATGGGTTGAAACAAGCTCCTAGAGCCTGGTATGAGACACTTTCCACTTTTCTTCTTAAGAATAATTTCACTAGAGGCTCCATTGATAAAACTTTGTTTATTAAGAAGGTGGATCAGCATATAAGCTACTTGTTCAGATTTATGTTGATGATATCATTTTTGCATCTTCTGATCCCCAGTTGTGTGATGATTTTACAACATTAATGAAAAAGAGGTTGAAATGAGTGCAATGGGAGAATTACAGTTCTTTCTAGGCTTGCAAATTAAACAAAAGGCTGATGGAACCTTTATTCATCAGTCAAAATATACAAAAGATCTTTTGAATAAGTTTGATTTACAAAACTGTAAGCCCTGTTCTACTCCTATGTGCAACACCATACAACTAGATGCAGATCAGAAAGGTAAAGCTGTTGATGAAACACTTTACAGATGTATGATTGGGTCCTTGATGTATTTAACAGCTTCTAGACGAGATATCATGTTTGCTACTTGTGTCTGTGCCAGATTTCAGGCTGCTCCTAAAGAGTCTCATTTGATTGCAGTCAAAAGGATCTTTAGATATTTGCAAGGTACACATCTCTAGGTTTATGGATTCCACTGGACACTCTTGCAAATTAGTTGCTTTTTCAGATAGTGACTATGCAGGGTGCAAGTTAACTAGAAAGTCAACTTCTGGTGGTTGTCAATTCCTAGGCAACTGTTTGATTTCTTGGAGAGTAAGAAACAAACATCTGTTGCTACATCAACTGCTGAAGCCGAGTACATTGCTGCTGCAAGTTGCACTTCTCAGGTACTCTGGCTTCAGAATCAACTTCTGGATTATGGCATTACAGAGACTAAGACTCCATTATTAATGGATAGTGCTTCAGCTCTGTGTATTCTCAAAAATCCAGTCCAGCACTCTAGGACCAAACATATAGAGATCAGACATCACTTATTCGGGATTGTTTTGAAAAAGGTCTGATTGATTCTAAGTTTGTGCCTAGTGCTGATGAGCTTGCAGATATTTTTACTAAGCCTTTGAATAGTTCTACTTTCCAAAACCTTGTGTTAAGGCTTGCTATGCTGCAGCTAGAATAAGTGATAACTACTGATGATCTCAGTAAATAAGTACTAATGATCATTAGTGACCATATCACATATTGTACTGCTTCTGTTACAACAACTGATAAAGTAACAACTACTGATGTAATTGTAACTACTGATGTTGTCAAAACAGATAAGTACTGATGTCCTATGAAATAACTGAAAACAGCAAAAAGGCTGATGAGTAAGTGTTGAGGACAGTATGAAACAGCTGCAAGGCTATGAATTGACGAAAACTACTGATGAGAACTCTCTCTTCAGTTGTTTCTACAACTGCTGTTTCATCCTAAACTACTGATGACAAAACCATGTCTTCAGTAGTTTCACAACTACTGATGACTAATACCAAGTTATCAGTTGTTTTCAAACATCTGAAGTCAAAACCATGGTCTTCAGTAGTTTTATAACTGCGATGCCTAAAACAACGACTTCAGCTGTTTCAACGTCTGAAAGGGTCATACCATGTCAACAGTCGTTTTAAAACTACTGATGACTAACACCAAACCCTTCAGTCATTTTCTAACCCGTACCCTATAAATATCCCCGACCTAATCCTTCAGAGCCTCATCTTCTTCAAACCTAACGTTCATATCTCCAAAACTTCTCTCATTAATGGCGACCATGCAACTCAAACCGAGACACAACTGTGTAGCTTACCACACCAAATCGCCATTCGGGCTAAGTTCGATAACGCTATTGATCTTATGGTCCAGTCACCCTACAAAACGGCTTTTCTTCTCAATCCAATCCTTCATGCCGAATCCCTTAACCAGTTTTGGATGAACGTCACCCTCACCACTGGGGAGAACAACACAGAGTCTCTCCGGTCGGTCGTCAACAACCACCAAGTGGTCATCACTCCCGATATACTTCGTCAAACCCTACACCTGGATGATGCCACTTTTCCTGCTGGATATCCAAAGGGCACAACTGATTTATCCTTTGCCCACCATGGATATCAGGGAAACCTTAGTGCTCCACCATACTGAAGAAACATTTCCATGATGCTGAACGTCTCATATTTCACATGGTAAATGTCTGTTTGGCTCCTAAGACTTCCTCTGGGATCAAATGTCTACAAGGTGGCAGCAGGTACTATTCTCTATCCTTGAGCAACAGAACCTAAACTTCTCTGAAATCATTTTTCTGGAACTTAAGGACATGGCCTCAAAATCTATTTCTAACCGCTGGATATTATATCCTCGGTTCATTATGGCCATAATCAAGAATCAGCTAAAAGCTGAGGGACTTGTTGGTCTCGGAGTCCCTGCAACGGCTGTATTGCCTGAAGTATACTCCAGGCACAACTCTGACCAAACGTTGAAACAGGCTGCCAGGCTGCGGAAAACCCACGCAGTTGGAACCCACAGCCACACCTCCAGAACCAAAGTCCCCACTACACCCAAATCCAAAAAGCCAAAAAAGGCTACTCAGGGAGATGAGTCCCTGAGGATGCCCCTGTACCACAAACACAAGAACCACACACTGGTCTTAACCCCCCAGTTGTGACACTGACTCAACCAGCCACAGCCGCACAAGTATCCTCTCAACAGGATCCTGTTGCAACCAACATTGGGGAACCTACACTGCTGGAACCTATCTCCCTTGAGAGGGTTACCATGAAGTGCACCATTCACCGGGTGCAATCTGCTTCCACCCAATCACCACATGCAACGCCCCCCCAAAGTCCTACATTACTTGTTGCACAAGTGCTGACTCAGTTGCACTCCTCACCCCCCTCCCAGATACCAATTACAACTGGGAATACTCTACCATTGGCGGGGGAGGACCAAAGTGCAACTGAGAACCCACAGCATAGGGGTTATAATGTTCCTTCTCCTAGTGTAGCAATGGAGATTGGAACTTCTGGTGAGGCTGCCACTTCTCCTGCTTCAGCATATGATTAGGTTGTAGTGGTACCATTACTAAGACCTTACCAGAGGCAACTGCTGATGAAGGACAAAGTCCTGAGGCAGGAAGTCCCCAGTTCCAAGACAAAGGGGCACATGCTACAACTGAGCTACACTCAGTGCATGTTCATCCTGATCCTATCAGGAGGTCAGGTGATTCAGTAACTACTGATGATGACCTGGGCTTCTTTTACGATGTAATCGCCCAAAACACCATCCTGGAAGGGAGGTGAGCAGACTCAAAGAGCAGGTTGCCAAAACTTCTAAGGAACAAATACCATCTGCCTCTACCACCTCACAGATGGCACCTTCATCTGAAGGTCTCCCAAACACTGAGCCACTCCTAACAACTCAGCCACCTGCCTATGCTTTTGGCACTATTTCTCAGGAACAGAACCCTCCTGAGCAAATAGTTTCTATCCTTCAAAATTCCCTCCCTCTCATCACACCCATAATCACTGACATAGTGATCAAAGCCATTGATGAGAGGCTTTCCTCAGTAATACAACCATTGATAGAGGAGGTTGTGGGCAAACAGCTTTCTGGCAATCAACCCCTTGCAACCAATGCAACCAAAACGGGGGAGATTAAGTCAGTGAAAGCAAAAAGAAGAGGAGTACAGAGGGAAAGAAAAGAGAGAAAGAAACAGAAGGGATAGTAGTGGAAAAGGAGTTGGAGTTGAATGTGGAGACGATAAAAGGGGAAGGAAAAAGAGAAAGCCTTGGAGCTACTGATAAAAGAGGCTGATGCGAACAACAACAGATCAATGGACAACATCATTTATCAGCTGTTTAGGCAAGGCCATGACACCGATAAACTTGACTCTGAGATTCGACGATTAGAGATTGAAGAAATCCAGAATAGATGGGCAAGTTATGAAGTATTAGAAAGAGAAAGGCTTGAGATCATGATTAGATTTATTGCAAAATATCTTGGAAGATCAATGATCGAAATCAAAGCTTGGTCCAGGGACAGTATCTTGGCAATCACCACCAAGATCTGTTCGTCTGAAGCATATACTAAGGGACTTGTTATTGAAGCTTGAATGAAGGGTGCTGGGAGCAGGACTGAGCTAGCCAAGCAATCAAAAGCCACACTCACCTCAAAAATGCTAGAACAGCCTGTCAACATTCCCACACCAAAACCACCCAAAAACACAACCCACCAAACCAACTCCCTTACCCTCATAACCCATAGCCGATGATATACCCTTGAAGAAGAAGAGAAGGGTATTGAGGCTAGAAGATGATGAAGAAGATGATGAGATAGGCTGCCACTCTCAGCTGTGATTCAGTTGCCTAAGGCCACAAGTCACTTCTCAGCAATTACTCCTGAATTCCAAAGACAAATGGTTAAAGTGAAGCTAGAGAAGAAGAGCTTCATAAACAGCATGATGAGGAATTGCTGAAGAGAGTTGACAAAGCTTATGCAGCCAATCTTCTATCATCAATATGAAGAAACAAGCCCTCAGACTTTACACTGTCAAGCACACCTTTCAATATCAAAAGGAAAGAGTGAGGATTTGGCCTGATCCCAGGGTGTCTCACAGAATTCATAAGAAAAACATACCTCAGAGATACATTGGCCAGGTGAAAAAGATCGTAGATGAAGTGATCTCTCGGTCTTTGTAGTTTCACCTGGGAAATCCTAGAGGACTTCAAGAAAGCCTATAAAGCTAATCTAACCCCTCAGAAGATGCTGGAAAACAAATAGTGAAAAAGGGGTTAGTTTACAGAGGCTTGAGGAAGTCAGGAAAAATGAGCTCCAGTTGTTCCTAGAGGGTAATCACCCGGATGAATTTGCTTACAGAATAATAACAACTGTGGAGCTAAAGAATGGGAAACAGGCCCAAATACCTGTCTGAGTATTATGGGCCTGAATCATTGTTTGAAGGAGGTGCTGAAGAGCTAACCATGGAGGAACAAATCACCTTCCTTGAGGCCTACACAAGAGAGTCGTACAGAATCATCATGGGGAAATAGATCTCATGAATGGGGTAACACCTCTGTGTCCAATTCCCCAAAACAGAGTCCCATTCATACTTTGCCAAACAAATCTTTAGACTTCTTCCCTGGCCGGTGCTTAAAAAGGGGTCGCTTCTGAGCTGAACTAGAAGACAAAAAGACCAACATTTCTACCATAATAAGTGGGACAACTCTAATAAGTTTAGAGGTTTTGGCTGCATTGGTTCAGGGGGAGTTTGTTGGACCAAAAGAACCAATGAGCCTGATCAGAAAAACCTCTAAGTCCCACAGACATCACAACAACTGGTGAAGACTTGATCAGTTGTTTAACAAAGTCTGAAGACTGCAACAGCTGAAGAACTAAAGTGCTGAAGACTCCAATAGCTGAAGATTGAAAGTACTGAAGTTCAACAGCTGAAGTTCTAAAGTGCTAAAGACTTCAACAGCTGAAGACTAAAGTACTGAAGTACAACAGCTGAAGTATAAAGACTTAAGACATTAGCTGATGACAACAGCTGAAGCTCAAGTACAAGTACTGAAGCCATCAGAGTTTGTTACAACAGCTGAAGAAGCATTCTTCAGTTGTTGTGATGGTTTACCTTTCAGTAGTTTTCTTTGTTTCAGTATTTGTAAAACAACTGAAGAGTATGTTCTTCAGTTGTTATAGTTTCAGTAGTTTCTTTTCAGTAGTTGTAATAATAGTTAACACTTAGCATTTTTGTAAGAAGATGTCAGCTGTTTGACATCTTCAGTAGTAGTGTTAACTATCAGTAGTTTGTAATAAATTCTGTTAGATGTCACTATCAAGTGACATCAGCAGACGTCACATCTCTTATATAAGAGGTGTTGACCTAATTGTAATTGTGACATTCCGTTACCACGAAAGCGAATATTGAATGAAATATATTTGCAGAATTCTCTCTATCTATAACCGTTTTTGTTCTTACATTGAATATCTCTTTGTTCTTGTGAATTGGCTAATTCATTGTTAGAATCCGTTGCTATACTCTCTAATCAATCAAACGTAGATCACTGATCCTAACAATCAGTTCCTTCATCTCAGTCGGAGCCAACCGATACGGTGCCTTAGTAATAGGTTGGGCACCCAGTATCAAGTCGATCTGAAACTCGATCTCATGGTCAGGTGGCGCACCTGGTAAGTCTCAGGAAATACATTTGGAAAGTCCACACAACCGGTACATCGAACAATTTTGGTGTTAGTGTATCCACATCCTTTACATAGGCAAAGTAGGCACTACATCCACACCTCATGCACTTTCCCACCACCGCCATTGGAATCACTCTCGGAATCGTAGTGACTCGATCACCATAAACCGTCACCATACTCCCATCAGGCGCTGTTAGCCGAATCATCTTCTTGCGATAGACAATGTTCGCCTCGTAGTCCGCTAACCAATCCATCCCAAGAACTACATCGAAACCACCTAAGGGTCATCATGAATGGTCTAACAGGAAATTTATGACCTCTAATTCCATGTCACAGCCTTCTATCATCTCAGAAATTCGGGTTGACTTACCTATGGCAGTTTCTACATCAAAGGGTGCATCTACCCTCCTACTACTAACAAGCAGTTTAGCATAGAAAGCAGCAGAGATAAAACTTTTACTAGCACCAAAATCGAATAACACAGAGGCTAAAGTTTGGTTTACTAGGAATGTACCTGACACCACATCGGGGTCCGTCCTAGCCTCCTCATGTGTCATCGTGAATGCTCTGGCACTCGCCCTCTGTCCTTTAGTCCCGGCCGCCTTCTTCCCTGCACCGGAACTTTCAGCCCTCGGCTTCTTGCAGTCCCTGCTCATGTGGCCACTTTCCTCACAGTTGTAACACCTTATAACCCCACAATATCTAGCCATATGACCAGGCTTTCCAAACTTGAAAAGATGTTTGATCCCTATTTGCATTCTCCAGAATGCTCCTTCTTGCATTTGCCACACCTCTTCGACCCCGCACTAGGTGTTACCACACGGTGGTCATCCACCCATGCCTTCTTGTTACTCGTTGGGGCACCACCCCAACCAAACCTTTTCCCATTCCAATTTCGGTCGCCATCACCCTTCTTGCTCACCTCAGCCACCACCACCTCTCGCTCGTCATACAACCTTCCTGTCTATAGGTACATGTGTCCTTAGTTTCTGAACTTAATGTAATATGTCTTTAATGTCTTACACTTTTGTAATAGTTGGGTACTTAATGAAATGTGAATGTTTGGTTGTGTTTATCATGTTTAATATTTCATTAATGAGTTGTTTAACACATATTGACTGATTATATAGGTATGTGGTTGTTTGAACTAATATAAATAATGTAATAATAATTAATACATTAAAACTTAACATGAACTTATCATGCGAATGGCCCATGCTAATGGACCATACACATGAACAACTTCATGCGAATGACTCAGTCGCACGACTGAACCAGGAGACTGGATCAGTCGTATGATTGTAACATAAGATTGGCCCAGTCGCACGACTGAACACTCAGTCGTGCGAATGGATCAACCGCATGACTCAATCGCACGACTGAACCATGCTAACGGTTCAGTCACCCGAATGAGCAACCCTAACCTATAAATACCACCTAATTAGTGTAAAAACGAAAGCATTGAACATACTTCGACTCCAGACGTACCCTAGGCGTCCAGAGACCTCTAAGATCGTACTCCAAGTTCATAGATCGCAGTAGATTGATTCCCAATCGATTCTTAACGTTAGATTCAATTACATAATTGTTTCTACGTGCGTTCTCACTGATTGGATCGCCAATCAAATAGGATTCCGCACTATTTGATTTGGTTTACACATTAATCAGTTAGTACATCGTCCAGCACACGATCCTAACAAGTGAGAGAAAGAAACAACATGGAGGGATTAGTTAGTACATCGTCCAGCACACGATCCTAACAAGTGAGAGAAAGAAACAACATGGAGGGATTGGGCTATAAAGTGGTTCCACCACCACATGAGGCCTTGATGAACACAAAAAGTAAGCCAATTAATAATAATCCAATCAAGGATCACGTGGTGTCCACTCCTTCTTGTTAGTGACCCAGATTCCACAAGTAAATCAACTAAATCTGGCACTACACAAAAGGATGCCACTTCAAAGGCAAGAGGAAAAATGCCTTGTGTTAACCTGGAAAAAGATTTTGAAAATTTAATATTAAGTCTGGTTCAAACAAAGTCAAATCTGAACCTAAAAGGAACCTTAATGTTAACAAATCACGTGCATCATGTCAAAGCCCAGGTAAACAAAATGTTAAAGATGTAAAACTAGGTAAAGCAATTAAATTTGCAAAACCAGACTATACACCTAACCAAGAAGTGACTCAATCCAACCCGTGTGTCACCTACATCTCCATAAAAACAAAAAAATCGTAAAGTTGAAAGCAGATCCTGCTACAATTGTGGAGAGTACGGACACACATTGTCCTTATTATCAGACACCGAGGAGGAAAGTTGAACTTCCTGAACCAAAACCTAGCTCTTTTAAAAGGAACTCAGTGACGCCTCCTAAAAGAGATAGTGAACACAAAGTTCAACCCATCAGCCAGTCGTTTGTTTATCACAAACAGACCTTACACAAATCTGGCTTATGGAAGGAAAAATCCACCTCAGTACCTAAAAATGAGAACAAACAGACATTTGAGCATCCCTCACCCTCGAACGGTCAACGGGTTAAGTTTATGATGTGTGATGCCTCGGGGAAACCCAAGCCAGTGAAGGCTTGGGTTCCTAACCTGAACTAACGTTTTCATTGTATGTGTAGGGTGTTCGCTATAGTGCTAAAACTAACACGTGGATTGTAGATAGCGGAGCATCTAGGCACATGACGGGGAACAGGGCTCTCTTATCAAACATCAAACAAATCAAAGGAGGGTATGTTTCATTCGCGAGAAACAAAGGTGGGTACATCACAGCCCAAGGGGAAGTGGGAAATCAGAAAGTGAAGTTTGACAAGGTAAACTATGTCTAACAACTGCAAAATAACTTACTTTCTATTTCTCAAATATGTGATAAAGGCTTCAAAGTAGTCTTTGACAACAAGAAGTGCTATGTTCTGAAAAAGGACTACGTGATCCCAGAGGACCAAGTCCTAATGACAGCTTCAAGATATAAAGATCTATATGTCTTGGACCTTTCAACAGCCTCCATAACGAACCATGAAGTTCAGTGCTTTCTGTCAAAAGCTACTGAAAAGGATTCCATCTCCTGGCATAGGAGAATGGGACACATAAATCCTCGAAAGATGAATCACTTGATCCAGAATGATCTAGTGTGGGGAGTCAATATCAAAAACTTCCAACTTCCGGATTTTTGTGTTGCTGCAAGAAGGGCAAACAAACGAAGAAGTCTCATAAGGAAAAGAAAGTTAATTCCATTGAACTTCCTTTTGAACTTCTTCACATGGATTTATTTGGTCCAGTCAGTACAAGAAGCATCGCAGGTGACTTGTACTGCTACGTAGTTACTAATGACTACTCAAGATACTCTTGGGTGATGTTTCTGAAGTCTAAATCAGAAACATTTGAATCCTTCAAGGAATTAGTAACTACACTGGAGTCCCTATACAAGCTGAAGGTACGTCAAGTGCGCTCAGACAACGGAACCGAATTCAAGAATTAGTGGATGGAGACCTACTACAAGGAAAAAGGAATTGTGCATCAATTTACCTCTGCATACACTCTCAGATAAACGGTGTTGCTGAACGGAAGAATCACAGCTTGATAGAGACAGCACGGACTATGCTAGCAGACTCGAAACTGCCTATCCAATTCTAGAATGTGGCAGTTGCTAATGCATGTTACACGCTCAATAGAGTTATGGTAGTTAAGCATTATGGAAAAACGTGTTACGAGTTACTACAGTGACGTAAACCTAACTTAGAGTATCTCGAGCTATTGGCACTCCGTGCACTCTTCTGAAGAAGACTCCAGAAGGAAAAATCAGCGAGAAGGCAAATGAAGGCATCTTTCTAGGATACAACATACCGAACAAGAGAATTTACAACAACTCAACGGGTCTACTAGAAGTGTAGTGTAACGTTGATGTTTAGAGATACACCACACCACCTGCTGGAAAAGGACCCACCTTCTTTTTTGACTATGATGGATTCTTCAAGTCCTTCAACATCCCACTCTCCACTTCTGATGACGAGTTAGTAACCAAGATGATGTATGATGTCTTGAACCCACCGGCTCCAGATTCAACATCAACTGGTTCACAAGATAGCTTATCTAATAACTCAGGGGGAGCACTTGACGATAGTGACTCCGCCTCTGAGGAAGAAGCTGTGGAGACTGATCAGAACAACCAGGAAGAACAGGTTCCTACTCCTGCAAGTCCACAAGCATCTGACAGTGATGCCTCTGCGTCTTCGGAACCTTAGACTCCTACTGCCTTCGATACTAAACCAAATGTTCATAATCTTGATTTTGAGGTAGTTGTTCCAACCACTCCTAGAACACGCCTAAATGTCTATCATCCTTTGGATAATGTCATTGGAGATGTGCGCTCAGGAGTTCAGACCAGAAATCAGCTGTACTCAGCTGATTATGCCTCGGTAATGGAAAAGGGATACCTTCACGATGGTGCATATCATTGCTTTGTGTCTCAGTTTGAGCTAAAGTATGTTAGTGAAGCCCTGAATGATGAGGCATGGGTGAGTGCCATGCAAGAAGAACTTCTTCAGTTCAAGAAGTTAGGTGTATGGACTCTGGGGGATAGACCTAAAGGTGCTAAGGTCATTGGCACAAAATGGGTCTTAAAATGCAAGAAAGATAATCAAGGTGTGATCATTAGAAACAAGGCCCGACTTGTTGTTCAAGGATTTTGACAAGTCAAGGGAATAGACTACAATGAAGTGTTTACACCTGTGGCACGAATGGAAGCAATCCGTATCTTCCTCGCCTATGCATCATACATGAAGATTAAAGTTTATCAACTTGATGTGAAGAGTGTATTCCTTCATGGTGAAATCCGAGAGACATTGTACGTCAGTCAACCCAAGGGATTTGAGGATCCATATCATCGGGACAGAGTTTACAAACTCAACAAGGCTTTATATGGGCTTCATCAAGCTCCCAGAGCCTGGTATGAGAAACTCTCGACTCACCTTGTGAAACACGGCTTTCGCAGAGGTGTTATTGACTGTACACTGTTCATAAAAGAAAAAGATGGCGATTTACTGCTTGTTCAAATCTATGTCGATGACATAATCTTTGGTTCAAAGAACGAAGATCTATGTAAATAGTTTGAAGCAGTAATGAAGGCTGAGTTTGAAATGAGTGCAATGGGAGAGATGAAATTCTTTCTCGGGTTATAAGTGGATCAGACACCAAAGGGGATCTTCCTACATCAGACCAAGTATGTAGGAGACATTCTAAGTCGGTTTGACATGGAGAATGCTTCAGCTACTGGAACTCCACTTGCTACAAACCATGATGTAGCACCCGACGAGAATGGTGATCTGGTCGATGCCACCATGTACCAAGGAATGATTGGTTCTCTCATGTACCTAACTGCCTCAAGACCTGATATTATGTACGCTACATGTTTATGTTCAAGATATCAGGCTAAGCCAAAAGTAAACCATCTGATAGGGGTCAAAAGAATTTTTCGTAATCTGAAGGGTACTCCCACACTTGGATTGTGGTATCCTCATGACGATGACTTCGAGCTAACATCGTATAGTGACTCGGATTACGGTAGCTACAAAATGAACTACAAGTCTACATCAGCGGGATGTTAATTCTTTGGGAGAAGATTAGTGACCTGGCAGTGTAAGAAGCAGACCTCGGTTGCATTGTCAACCTATGAAGCCAAATATGTTGCTGCTGCAAGCTACTGTTCACAAATCATATGGATTCAACAACAGATGCGGGATTATGGTTTGAAATACTCTTCTACTCCTATTTTTGTTGATAACTCTGCTGCAATTGAGGTAACTAAAAATCCGGTCCAACACCCTAAGACCAAACACATCAGAATAAAATATCACTTTATACGTGATTGTTTTGAAAAGAACTTAATCGATGTGATTAAAATAAATACGGATTTTCAACACGCTGACCTCTATACAAAGGCTTTTGACAAACCACGTTTTCTTTATTTGTTAGAGGTCAACGGCGTTAAAAAGAAAAGTGATGTAATTCCCGACAATGACCATGTGTAGTCCGATGTGTATAGTCAAATTTTCTTGTTTCGCTTTTTTATTTATTATCTATTTTATTTTTAGTAGTTAGGTCAAATTCATGTTATGTTTTTTGCCTATTAAAATCCGAAAAAGCGTAAATCGGTTACGTTTTTAGAATTTTAGGGGGAGAATAGGTCAGTTTGTAATATTAAAAAAACAAGGAAGAAGGAGAGGCTAGCTGATAGAAAGTAGATTGTATCTGTGATACCGATTCAATGATTTTGGAAAATGATAGTACACAGGAACAAATCATTGGGACTTGTAAAAGTTTAAAATAAAATAAGATGTCAAATTCAACGTATAAGTCTGTGTAGTCTGAACAATATAAAAGGAAAAATGATAGCAAAACTGGTTACAACTAAGGTAACACAAAGAAAGTACACCTAGAGGTTGCTAGACCACAGATGATATGTCGGTAGATTCAACACAATAGATGATTAGACCTGGTTGGTGATCTCAAGATCAAACTAAGTTGTTCAACTGACTGTGGATTCCTATCTTATCACTGGTTAACACAATCAACAAAATTCCAATAAGGGGTGACGAGCAAATAAATGCCACAAATGTGTGCGGATGACCATAAATAGAGCAAAGCAAGAAAAAAATGAAAAGCAAACGCTATCAAGCTAATAACTTATGTTGGTGGTGCGTTATGTGCAAAAGAAAATAAAGATGCTTTAACAAGAAGATAGGTTGTGTGCCTCTATGCTGTGTGATGGCACTGACCTGAGGATAAGCACAACCTAGATATTCTAGAATTCATTGTTGTTTGCCGCCTCTCTGCTGTGCGATGGCACTGACCTGAGGCTTGACTTCTCTTTGTAAGCTCTAAGAATAGTCTCTTCTTGTCAAAATACCTGTAGACCGCTCAAAAATCTTCTGAGAAATGTTGATTACCACATAAGTATGGGATCCATAAATGTTGGTTGAAATAATCAAACTTTAAACAATCACCGATATGTCTCAAAAGTCTGTGTATGGATTTAAGAGGACATGTATACTGACAATCATCGTGGCTATAATTCTTGAAAGTCCAAATCAATGTGGGGATCTAATAGTACTAGTATGATTTCCTAAACTTGCTAACGACTCTAGATGAAAAACAAGAATGAGCATCAAAAGGTGTGATAAAATGTCCCAAATGATTTGACTTACCGGCATGATTCCAAATTGAATTGGTCCAGTTATGGTCAAAATAAGTTGAAGCTGCCTATTCCGGAACCGAATCCATTAGATTTATATCTTAGGATTTACACCTCACACAAAAAGTCAAAAACAAGTTTAGTTTTGTATTTCAGTTTAAGTCTTTTATTTAATTTCAATTTAGTCATTCTGTTTGTTTAATATCGGACTACATAATAGAATTCAATAAGGAATTTAATCACCTACAAGGGTCACGTCTAAGGTGACCACACGTACTTTTCAACGGTAAAATTAGTCACGTCTGAGGTGACAAATTGGTTTAAAAGGATCATGTCTGAGATGGTCAAAAGTTTTTCAAGTTAAAATGATCATGTGTGAGATAATCAAATGCTCATAAAGTTAATCAATAGTTAAAATGGGTCTAAGTGAAAAATGGTCAAAATGTCAAAATCATGAATATGTTCCAATCGCACGACTGGACCATGAGTATGGACCAACCGTGCGAATGGACCATACTCATGCACTAAACAGCCGAATGGACATGAGTATGAACCATTCAACCGAATGGATTATCAGAATAAGCTATTCGACCGAATAGGAGTTGTGAGAATGAGTCAGTCGCCCGACTGAACTCCAGTCGGCCGACTGAATGTGATCGACCGAGCCAATCGCACGACTGAGGTCCATTCGCTCGAATGAATCGAGCGAATGGGTCCAGTCGGTCGATGAAATCAGATTTAATATAAATAGGGCCACAGTCGATCGCATTCGACTCATCACCCCTAATCGCCCTTATTTCGCATAGACTACCGTTACCCTGCCCAAAATTCTTTAGATCAATATTTCTGACTCCTATTGACATTCTGATGATTGTGGATTGATATACAGGTACAATGTGACGATATCTCACTGAAATCTAACAAAATGGTGACCTAATTTTAAGATTCTTGACCCAAACAAGAACCGAAGCACTGACTAGACAAATAACCTAATTAAATCAGAAAAATGTTTAATTGTTATTAGGTTATTAGTTAAGTGATTGCGAGTCTAAAGAGCCATTACACAACTTTTAAGTTCACGAATTGGTCAAGATTTGAATCTCAGTCGACCGAACAGTGGGTCGCGCGACTAGTCGCCAGGATGAACTCCAATCGCACGATTGAGCTGGTTGAATGGCTCAATCGGCCGAACGGACCATACGAATGAGCTCAGTCGGCCGACTGAACCAATTTCAAGGCTCAGTCAACCGATTGAACTCAGTCGCATGCTCAGTTATCTGACTGAATCCAGTCACATGACAGGACAACCGACTGAACTCGATCGCATGGTTCAATCGCATGAACTAACCAGAATGAATTCAACCAAGTTAATTAGAGCTGATTTGTGTCGTGTGATTATCTAACGTTTATGTGCCTTGTGTTACAGATTGATGGCTGATAGATGGTCTATCAACCCCAGGCACAACATCTGTGCTCACTTAGACTCCACAACTCGGAATGGAGCCGAGTTTGCAAGGATTATCGCTTTCCTTAAGCGATCCAGGATCCACCGGGCTATCTCTACACCATGCACCCCTTACAGGTCTATACAACAGGCCTTCTGGGAGGGTGCATTGGTTGATCGATCACGCGAGCCTTACAGCATCAGGAGCTCGATTTTTGGTATGGATATAGAGATTACCGCTGCAGACATTCAGTGAGTACTTGGGCTGGGTGATGATACAGACCACCCCACCAGATTACATCCACTAACGGTGAGAGGGTGCTTCATGAGGATGAAGTACGCTAGGGATATAAACGCAGGTGTGCTCAACAAGAGCAACCTGTGTCCCCAGTACAACTACTTGGCACACGTCATCCTCAAGTGCCTGCCATTGCGAAGGCGTGGGTTCGATGACCTATCAGATCAGATTCAGAATGCCTATGTGGCACTGGTTCTGAACCACCCCTTCAGTTTCTCTAGCATGATCTTCTCTTATCTCATAGAGAACTTGGAGGCGAAGGACAAAGACAGTTTCTGCATGTACCCTAGGTTCTTACAGATGATCTTTGACGAGAAGCTGCCCTCGCTGCCAAAGGAGAGCCACAACGTTGTAAATGGCATCACGTAGATAGTGATTCAGAGGTTGAGCAGTTAGAGCTCCTGGAGGATGACTCCGACGATGACGACAGCGGTGATGGTGGAGATGCAGGGCCCACTCAACCGAGGGCCCCCACTACTGACATAGCATCTCCAGCATCCACCCATGATGGAGCAGAGGCTGCAGGGTTCCATTAGGATTTCACAGTGGATGACGAGGAGGATACTGATGAGGAGCCCCTAACCCGCACTGTGGGGAGCCAAGTGGTTGTCATCGACCGAGGTATTCGGGAGATTGGTGGACGCCCTGGCGAATCTGGGGAGGCTGACACGATCCTTCGTATGCTCTTGATCAATCCAGCAAGGTTCCTGGGGGAGCATCCACCTCGAGGGGATCGAGGAAGAAAAGGATGGCTCAGCCCCACGGGATAAAGAGGAAGAAGAGGAGGATGACCTTCATTACCACCACCACTACTACCACCACTTCCACCACTCCACCCACTACCACCACTCCACCTACTACCACCACTCCACCTACATCCACCCATCCACCTGCTAACACCACCACCGCCATCCCATCTACCACCATATCTACCACACCCACTCCACCACCACCTTCATCTATACCACCCCCACTCTTCACCACTACCACCCCCACTCTTCACCACTACCACCACCACCACCACTAGCCACCATGTCGGACCTTCATCATACCCTTCCTATCCATTTGGATCCTCTCTGCCTCCTATTGGGGTAAAGGAACAGCTCTCGCCACTTAACCGTATGGGGCTGAAGCTGTTGGCTGCCGATGACGAGAAGACTACTCAGATTCGACAGCTAGTAGACCTTACTGCTGCCCAATCTATGCAGATATCTCAGCAGGCACAGTAGATAGAGCAGTAGGCCCAGGTGATGGATGCACAGCGCGTCGAGATGTCCCAATTCTGGGAGCAGCATGCCCAAGTAGCT
The DNA here is from genome assembly GCA_025506515.1 of Flaveria trinervia. NCBI lineage: Eukaryota > Viridiplantae > Streptophyta > Magnoliopsida > Asterales > Asteraceae > Flaveria > Flaveria trinervia. Next base: position 88,989,007 of record CM046445.1, on the reverse strand, counting down.
AAAAAGATAGAGGAGTTAGAGACCACCAACAAGACCATCATGTTGCGGCTCAAGGGATGAAAAGGCGAGCCCTTAAAGATCAAGGTAGGAGATGGAGATGATGGTGATGATGGCAATGATGATGATGATGATGGTGGTGATGACATTGAAGATGATACTGATGTTGGTGATGATGCTGGTGATGATGATTTTGATGATGATGAAGACGACACGTCTGCTGTGGCTGCAACACCTGCAAGTGAAAGGAGGAAGAAGAAAGCACAAGATCAAGGTGCCTCCACATCCGTCCCGTCAGCAGAAGAGCATATGATCCAGGATAAGAGTAATACTTAGTTGTTTTGTTATTTAAACCATATGTATTTGAATCTTGTATCACATTAATGTAATGAATGTTTATATTTAATGTTGATGTTTTGGTTTTGATTATTAACAAATGGTTGATGTGTTGAATGTCTAAATCAAGCAGATCCAAACTTTCAAAGGGATGAATATGATGTTGCTCCCCTCCAACAGATCAAGACTCAGCTCACGTTGATTCTTGATCTGCAGGGTATAGTCAGGAGATCAGTGATGTACACTCCTGAAGAAGAAGAAATCATTCACAATCTCACTGACAAGCAAATAGCAGAAATGTTCAAACTCAATGCCGACGAGATCATGAAAGACGCTCCAACAGTCCATGTGGAAAGTGACGATGAGCTCAACGATGTTGATGAAATTGAGATTGAAGATGTCACTGACCAACATTATCCAGAGTACACTGACAATGTGGCTAATGTCATTCCCAATCTGGGAGACAATCTAGTCGGTGAAACCTTTGAGCCTCTGGATAAACTAGAACAAGAGTCGGACAAGACGGAAGATAAGGCCTAAGCCATGGATGCTGAAGTTAATATCAGATAGGCTGAGTGGGCTGCATGCTTCGAAGAGATAAGAGCCCAACACAGTACGTCAAAGTCGACTATCTACACCAAACTGTACAAAGTGAAGAAACATCACAAGGTGTCGGGCAGAATCATCGCGTGGGCACATTTTGAAGATCTCAACGTTTATGTAGTTAAATGTGATAAAGGGATTGAGTACTTCATGTTCCCACATGACCTGAAGACTCTTCCTGGATTCGAGCTTAACCAGTTAGCGAAGCTGAAACTGCTATACGTTGATCCATGCAAGATGTCTGGTGGTACTATGATTGGAGGACAGGAGAGGCAGTCATAGTCTTGAACAAAAAGGGTAAAATGGATACTATCAGGGTATTTGACCCGATGTGGCTCACAAACTTGTCTGTAGATGATGTATACACATTATACAAGTGGCCACTATTCTATGAATCTCAAGATATTATACAAGCTCTACAGTTTCAGAACATCATACGACTCTACTTTGCTTTTGAGATACACATAGGAGTCACAAGAGAAGAGAAGTACAAGAAGTATAAAGAGGTGATGAAGATGGTAAGACATTAGATGAAACTAGGTCCAAGGGGGAGTTTGTAGGTACATGTGTCCCTAGTTTCTGAACTTAATGTAATATGTCTTTAATGTCTTATACTTTTGTAATAGTTGGGTACTTAATGAAATGTAAATGTTTGGTTGTGTTTATCATGTTTAATATTTTATTAATGAGTTGTTTAACACATATTGACTTGATTATATAGGTATGTGGTTGTTTGAACTAATATAAATAATGTAATAATAATTAATACATTCAAACTTAATAACATGAAGTTATCATGTGAATGGCCCATGCTAATGGACCATACGCATGAACAACTTCATGCGAATGACTCAGTCGCACGACTGAACCAGGAGACTGGATCAATCGTATGATTGTAACATAAGATTGGCTCAGTCGCACGACTGAACACTCAGTCATGCGAATGGATCAACCGCATGACTCAATCACATGACTGAACCATGCTAATGGTTCAGTCACCCGAATGAGCAACCCTAACCTATAAATACCACCTAATTAGTGGAAAAACGAAAGCATTGAACACACTTTGACTCCAGACGTACCCTAGCTGTCTAGAGACATCTAAGATCGTACTCCAAGTTCATAGATCGTAGTAGATTGATTCCAATCGATTCTTAATGTTAGATTCAATTACATAATTGTTTCTACGTGCGTTCTCACTGATTAGATCGCCAATCAAATAGGATTCCACACTCTTTGATTCGGTTTACATGTTAATCAGTTAGTACATCGTCAAGTACACGATCCAAACACTACCAAATCAACCGCCGACCTAAACGTGCTCCGTCGGGTAGTGATCATGTGCCTACGGATATTCGCCGGCAAGCCCTGAATATACCGCTTAATCTTCCGTGACAGAGGTGTCACCTGATCTGGCACCAGCCGTGCCATCTCATTGAATTTGGTGGTGTATTGTTGTTGTGTCATCGTTCCCGCCTCCAGTTGCAGGAACTCCCTTTCCACCTTATCCATCTCCCGATAAGGACAGAACTCCTCAATTACCAACTTCTTTAACTCAAACCACCTCATTCTCCCAACTACTTGACTACCCTCGACTTGGACAATATTGTCCCACCAACACAGAGTCGAGTCCACAAACGAGTGGGCAGCAAACTTCACCTTTTGGTCTTCTCGTCACTCGCTGATAACAAGAACGGCTTCCATTTCCCTCACCCATAAGTGAGCAGCAGCAGTAGTGTCGTTACCATCAAAAGTAAGGGGCTTGCATCTTTAAAATTCCCTGTAGTTGCAGCCTCGTGCCGCCTCCAGCACAGGCTCATCTTCCTCCTCATCATCATCAGAGAGAACCGTCTCAGTTTCCTACTGCTCACGTCCTCCCGAGGACCTGTTCCTTTCCTTTCTCTCTCTTTCTCACACGACCTTAATCACTTCGGTCACCACAAACGGTAGGATCGTTTGCATGACCTGATGAATTTCTTCAATAACAGCCTCCTTTACTAAGGCTCTCAAATTAGCACTCTCATCACCGCCCTCCGGATGAGGGGTCTCGGGTTCTTCATGAACCACCTTTTCAGCTCTAGGCCTTCCTCTTGTGACCTGTGGTTCAGCACCACTTCCACCACAACCTCCACCACATGAAGCCTTCGACGATTTACAACCGATCATCCTCCAACACACTAAAAGATACAAACACCAACACGGTCATTAAAAGTTTAGTATTTGTGTGTGTGAGGGATCTTAAGATGGTGAGATCTTATATCAAGAGCCTAGATAGCTCTGATACCAAATGCAGGATCGTTGAAGCGGGTTAGTTACAATAGAACAATACAAAGAGGAGATTAACTAAACTTTAATCAAACAGTAAGACTGGATTAACCAAGGTAAGACACTAAGAACACAAGTAATGCAAGAGACAGAATACAAAGAACACAAGTATATGGTTTTCAAGAATGCAGTATATTGCTTTCTCTATGTTCTATTAGAAGTGTTACAAAGCATAAAGGAAAGATACAAGAACATGAGATACTTATACTACATCCTACAGCCGGCTATACTTTGAAAGCCAGCTGGATACAATTGACTAGACACAAACAAAATCAATTATAGAGTCAAAAGGCAGATTGCCTTTTGACTTGTGACTATGACATGCCATAGCTCACATCCTTATCTATTACAAAAAGGATAAAGTACATGAAGTAGAAAGTTACAGACTCAAGACCTCAATGTACAGTTACCAAAAGCATGGACCTTTTCACCAACTCATGTAAGTTGGTGACCTTATAGAGGTGCAGCGGAAAGGTATCTAGCTTTATGGAAAAGTACATCAGATAAAGCATGTGTTAAAAGTCTTTGGACGAAATCTGTCTTCATGAGTTGAAGCTTTAGAAGACTTTGTCTCTGAGGCTTCGGAAGACTTCATATTTGGCTTCGAAAGATATTAGTCTTGGCTTCGGAAGATTTTACACTTAGAATATTTTCTGTTGCATGTGTAAAACTTCCTAAGCATTCTTCATCAATGCACTTATGCAGCATGCAGGATTGACATTGGATGTTTAGGTTGCATCAGTCTCTTCATTAATCTCTACAAACTCCCCCTAGGTTGATGCTACCAAAACACTTAGAAAACTTCAATGCCTTGATCTCTAATGACATGCCATCTTTCTGGATCTGTGGTGTATGTCCAAGACAAGATAGGGTCTTCCTGATGCTAGAGGAGCTGTTTGAATTGGAGTTGATGTAGCATCCTCTGGCTGCACAACCTCAAGATGTTCTGACTCATCCTGGGGTTTAGAAGAGGGTTCAGTCTTCTTCTTCTTTGGCTTTGGTTTAGAAGCCATCCTCTTCTTTCTCTTTGTAGGTTTTAACTGAGAAGACTGGCCTGCAGTACCAGATTGATCTTTATTGTCTTTCTCAGGTGGGGCTTCCTCTCTCTCAGGCTCAGAAGGAGAGGGAGGTTGACCCTGCTATGGATCAGAAGATGAAGCTTGATGAGTTTTAGCAGGAGGTCCAGGTTGTGTTGTCTCTGGTTGTTCAACCTTAACCTCCACTTTAGGTGGAGCCTGACTCGGAGTGGAGTTTAAGTCAATGAGCTCTCCACTTTTGATCTTCTTCTTGATCACCCTAATATGCTCATCCATGGTGGATAGAGACATGGGGCCAAGTCTCCTTTCGGAGAATCCATATAGCTTCAAGAAACTCATCATCCTCTGCCTGTCAGCAGACTTCTTCATGCTCTTTTGGATGATAGCTCTTGATTTTGCAGCTTTTTCCCTTAGCTTCTTCTTAGTTGTCTTTCTGTCCTTAAGTATCTCAAGTTCAAATTGATTTAAGTACTCAAACTCAACATAGTCATAGGACAAGGGAAGAAGTGCATCTGCCTGATAGAAGCCTTTGGCACTCAGGTAGTTGATTATCTTGATCCTATCTTCTTCTTTGTCTACTTGAGGTTCTTATTGAACCACATCCTCTTGTACAGGACTTTCTTGAACTGGGGAGAGGGTAGGCATATCTTGTACAGTCTTTTTCTTCTTCTCTCTTCTTAACTTGTACTAGAAGTTCTGCATCTTCTGCCTCCTTCTTCTCCCTTGACCTTTCCAGGTCAACCAGTTCATTCAACTCATCTAAAGGGAGAGAAATGACATTGTCTATGTCATAGTTCCTTGTTTGTAGATAATTTATCCTGACTTCCCTTAACTCATCATTCTGAGTGTCTGGTTTGGGGGCAACCCTGATAGTAGACTCCATGAGTCTTGAAGACCCAGAAGAGGAACCTTCTCCCCTCAGCCTCCTTTTCCTCTCTCTCTCTCCTCCTCCTCAATCTCCTCAGATGTCATCTTTCTTTTCTATTTGTTACTCACAAACTTTTGTGACTCAGGGTGGAGAGAGCTTTGGCCTTCATTGCTTGATGCAGCTTTTGAGCTCTAGCCAGAGAGAGGTTGAGAAGCACCTTCACAGCAGGTGTCTTAGAAGGAATGTGGATCTCTGCAGCAGTTGATGATGATAAGACAGGGCTCTCAGGTTCTGCCACTGGGCCTTCAGTCAAGGTTTCCCCTATGAAGCTAATCTTAGGGTCTGCCTCAACATCCAGTTAACCAATGGCATTGCCTAATTGCCTAAGTCTCCTTCTTAAGCTGAACTCTGTAGTGATCATGTCTTGGATTCTTTGAGCCAGTCTGTCAGCTTGTCTTGACTTGCTTAGGTTGACAAGTGGCATGTTGACTAGATCCAGACCTTCATAGTAGTTCAAAGTCTGAAAATTGAAGACTTCTTGCTGTCCTTGAACTCTTATGATGATTAGGGATTTCCTGATGTTGTCATACCTCCACCCAATGATGTGATTGGAAGATGGTGAGGATGACATAGCCCTTGGTATCCCATCCTCAAACAGACTCTGTATGAAGGAGTCTGTGTAGTCCACATCAATGTGAACTTGAGGAGGTTGCTGAGAATGCACAATTGCAAGTGAGGATGATGAGTCCTCAATGTTCACTCTTTCTGAAGAACTCCCAGGTTCTGTAGCTGTAATGACTTTCTCCCCCTTTTTTGGTAGCATCACCCACTTGCATAGGTGAGCTGGAAGATAGGTCAATCACATCCACAGGTTCTTGTGTTCCTGGTTGAGCTCTTCTTAAGGGTCTCCCAGCTAGTTTTTCCTTAAGATATGAAATCTCAAGTTACTGATCATTGATCCTGTTATGTAAGGTAGTCACCTGAGATTCAAGGTGACTGACCTTTGAGACTAAGTAAGTGCATGTTTTAGACAGTTTGTGCACCATTAGTCTCAGATTCCTCTCATCTTCATCAGAAGACTCATTGGGGGATGAGATGATTAGACCAAAGTCCTCTCTCTCACCACCAGCTTGAGGTTCTTGGCTACTGGTTTTCCTTTGCTCACTGGCAATCTCAGTTGAGATGTCAGTGGGTTGAGTTGCCATGGTTGAGGTCTTAATGATGTAGTCACTTTCAGAAGTGAGAGCCTCTTCTATATGGACATCCTGAACAGGTTCAGAAGTGTCCACCTCAGTTGTAGGTGACTGATGTAGGATAGATATAGGAGACTCAGGAGTATTCATCTCTCTTTGAGTAGAGGTAAAGAAGAGAGATACATTATACTCATTGAAACCTATAGGCTGGGGATGGTAACTATCCCCTGAAGGTTGATCACTCGAGTGTTGAGACTCAAAGAGATGGCTTAAGGCAGTTTGACTAATGAGCTCATCAGGCTGAGCATGAGGAACCTCAGCACTGATTCTTGAAGAGATGGGAGTGGTCTGCTCCTCAGGAGAAGTGGGAGCTTCAGTATCCACTTCTTCCTGTATGGGTGAGTATATGGGGGCCTCCACAGACTGAGTAGCCTGAGCAGGGGTTCCTTTGGATTTTCTTTGGTAAGTGATGGTGATTTGAGGCTATGTGGGTGGTTGGGAGGTAGCAACTGTGGGCTCAACACTAGCTTGTGCTGCTAGATTGTCACCTTGAGCAATGAGCTCTAACAATTTTGGGACTAGGGTTGTTTCTACCCAGAGAATCCAATAGTGGGCTTTCTCAGAATTTTAAAGATGTCGGGCTTCATCTGTCCCAATTTAAGAATGTTACATGTTTCCCTCAACTATGAGCCCAGTTCACAGTTAAGAATGTACTGGACATATCTAGGAAACATGTAATACTCTAAGGAGTCTAAATTAGCAAGTAAATTTGTATAAACAAACTGAGAATACCTGAATTTGACCCCCTGAATCATTCCATCGATTAAGAAGGAGAGATCCTCAGGAATCTGGTCCCATCCATCATGCTTGTTTGATAAGCTGTGGATGACCACATGGAGCAGGAATCTCCATTGGGATGAGACCTTCTCTTTCCTAAAGGTCTTTACAGAGAAATCTCCCTCATATCCCATCTGCTCAAAGGAATGATTGACAGCTTCCTTTGGGAAGAACACCTCATCTTCTTCATCATCCAGCTGAAGATGCATGTTGATTATGGCCGGAGTGATGAAGACTGTTCTCCCCTGCACTATGGCAGACAGTGCCTTCTCCCCATCCATAATAATCTCTTGGCAGGTTTTCCAAAATTCTAGCAGATGACCCTCATAGAGTGGAGGATCAATGGTTAAGGAGGTGAAGTAGTTAGACAGAGTTAAGAAACGACAAACCTCTGAGAAATGAGGATCTTTCTCAGAGCTTAACAGAGCAACCTGATTATGTTGTCTGTGTAGCTTCATGGTAAAGTTGGGATCATTTCTGTGAACAAGGTTGGCCATTTTGAGGTAGCTTAGAGATGAAGAAAGAAGGAAGAAAGAAATTTCATAGAGAAATTTGAGTTTTTAGGTTTGGAGGAAGAACAGATGATAGAAAGAGGGGGAAACCATTGGGTCTATATGTGAGAGGGATCTCATATAAAGTTTAATGAAAGAGGATAAACTTTGAAATCCGGATGGCGGTCCCACCTTTGAAAAAGTAGTTTACTTTTGCTCAAAAAGTAGTATTCTTGGAAGTCAAAAAGCTTCTGAAGGTTAATTATCTTCGGAAGTTTTAATTAAAAAGCTTCCGAAGCTAAAATGACTTCGGAAGAATTTCCTAAGAGTTTTGAGAATTTTGCTTCAGAAGAGAAATTAAAACTTGAGTGCTTTGTATGTAAAACAACAAAGCTTCCGAGAGTTAATTTTGCTTCGGAAGTAAATGGTTCATAAAATAAGTAAGTGTCTGAGACAAAAATTTATGCTTCGGACGATAGATCTGAAAGCTCTTCTGAAGGTAAATTTCTTAGACGGTTATTTATTTTGAAGACATGATTTGCTTCCGAAGTTAAAAGCATAACTTCTGAAGTATCAGAAATTTTTCAAAAATCTAAGGAAAGTCTTCAAAAAGAAATTTTCATCCAAAGAAAACATGAGCTTATGAAAGTGATGAACTAGACAACTTAGAACACACATATTTTAAGAAATAATAAGAATTAGTTTTAGGAAAATCTTACTCAAAGTTGATCATCCCAATAGCTAATATTAGATATTTAAATCTATGTTCATCAAAAGCCTTTGTAAACAAATCAGCATATTGTTCATCTGTGTGAACTTTGATTAGTTAATTAATCCATTTTCATAGTTATCTCTTATTAAATGATACCTAATATTGATGTGCTTTGTCCTTGAGTGCTGCACAGGGTTCTCTGTGATTGAGATAGCACTATTGTTGTCTATGTGAAAGGGAGTCTTCTTGAAGTTTAACCCATAGTCCAGCATCTGATTTTGAATCCAAAGCACTTGAGCACAACAGCTTGCAGCAACAATGTATTCAGCCTCAGCAGTTGATGCAGAGACACAGGATTGTTTCTTGCATTGCCACAAGACAACCCTTCCACCAAGGAACTGACATCCCCTAGATGTAGACTTTGCAGTCATGTTGCAGCCACCATAATCACTATCTGTATAAGCATACAGATTAAAGTCAGGATTCTTAGGATACCATAAACCAAGTGTTGAAGCACCTTTAAGGTATCTTAGAATCCTCTTGATAGTGATGAGGTGAGACATCCTAGGGTTGGCTTGATATCTTGCACAGATGCATGTAACAAACATAATATCAGGCTTGCTAACAGTAAGATACATAAGAGACTCAATCATAGCCCTATATAAGTGCTCATCTACACACTCCCACTCAAGATCAGGTCCAAGGGAGTGGTTTCTGGCTATGGGTGTCTTAGCAATCTTACAGTTAGTCATGTTGAATCTCTTGAGTATGTCTTGAACATACTTTGACTGACTTATGAAGATGGCATCTTCAACTTGCTTCACTTGAATTCCCAGAAAGAAATTGAGTTCCCCCATGGCACTCATTTCAAATCTGTCTTTCATCAGCTTCTCAAAGTCTTTATAGAGCTTTGGATTAGTTGAACCAAAGATGTTGTCATCCACATACACTTGAACCAGCAACATGTCATTTCCTTGTCCTTGATGAAGAGAGTTCCATCTATAGTACCTCTCCTGTATCCATGTTTACTGAGATACTCGGACTGTGTCTCATACCATTTCCTAGGTGCATGATGCAACCCATAGAGAGCTTTATCAAGTTGCAAACATAATTAGGATGATCAGGGTCTACAAAACCAAGTTGTTGTTTGACATAAACCTCATAATCAATCACTCCATACAGAAAGGCACACTTCATATCAAGCTAAAAGACCTTGAAGTTCTTGGATGCAGCAAATGCCAGGAATATCCTAACAGCTTCTAATCTTGCCACTGGAGTAAAGACATCAGTGTAGTCAATCTCTTCTTCTTGTGTGTATCCTTGAACAACTAGTCTAGCTTTGTTCTTGATGATGATGCCTCTATCATCTTTCTTAATCCTAAATACCCATTTGGTTCCAATGGTAGTCTTCCCAAAAGAAGAGGACAAAGGTTCCAAACTTTCTGCCTTTTGCATTGAAGCAGCTCTTGTTGCATAGCTTCAACCCAACTTCCATCCTTTAGAGCCTCATCAACTTTCTTTGGCTCTATCTGGGATAAGAAACAAGAGTGAAGACAAACATTTGCTTCGTGGTTTGTCCTCTTGTCCTTACCCCTGTGACAACATCTCCAATGATGTTTGTGATGGGGTGAGACTTGTGGATCCTAAGCTGAGGGATCACAGCAAGTTGCTGAGAGAGATCTAAATTAGTGAAATTTAGATCTGGCATGGATGTTTCTCCCACCACATCAACACACTTTTCAAGAGAGACTTGATCCAAGCAGTGTGTGACATCATTGATGTTCTCATCTATGGTGTGGTAGTGGCATCAAGAAATTCTTGGTCACTGTCACCACCACCATTGTTGTCTTCTACAAATGAGGTGTTCTTATCTGGTTGTGGAGCCTTTGAGCTGGAATTTGAAGGCACCCTAGATATATCAGCTGAGTTTGTCATTGAAGTGCTGATAGAAACCTCATTAGCAGAAGTAGTTCCAACTGGAGCTGAAGATGTATGACTTGAAGGTCTTCTTAGCTCAAATCTTGGATCAGGATCACCTGTATTTAAATTTTCTACAGATCCTAAAACATTCTCACAAGATTTGTTAAAACAGTTGCTAACTAAGTCAAGATCAAATAACCAATTCGGACCAGAACTAGCAACACAAGGTGTGTGTTCATTGAAAGTCACATTGGCTGACTCCTCAACAATTCTAGTTCTGAGATTGTATACTCTATAAGCCTTAGCTTGAGAAGAGTATCCAATAAGTGTCCATCATCTGATTTCTCAGCAAACTTGGCAATTGATCTTTGGTATTCAAGATGGTGCAAGGACATCCAAATGACCTTAGAAAACCAATGAAAGGTTTTCTCTTGTGCCAAAATTCATAAGGAGTCTTGCCATGTGTCTTAACTACTAAAACTCTATTCTGCACATAGCAGGCAGTGTTGACTGCCTCTGCCCAGAAGGTGATGGGCAGCTTAGAGTCAGACAACATGGTTCTTGCAGCTTCAATCAGTGTCATGTTTCTCCTCTCAGCAACACCATTCTGCTGAGGAGTCCTGGGAGCACTGAATTGTCTTGTAATACCCTTTTCATCACAGAATGTATCAAGAATTTGGTTCTTAAATTCAGTTCCTTGATCACATCTTATGATTTTGACCTTGTGATCAGATTGATTCTCAATCTTTAAGATGAAATTCTTCAGAATCTCAGGAGTCTCATCCTTAGTTCTAAGGAAGAAGACCCAAGTGAATCTTGTAAAGTCATCTATGATCACTAAACAGTAAAAGGTTCTTCCTAAACTCATTATACTGGTGGGGCCAAAAAGATCCATATGTAACAAGTGTAGGCGTGTAGTGATGGAGTTTCTTTTCTTAGGCTTGTGAGAAACCTTATGTTGCTTCCCTTTTAGGCATGCAACACAGTGGCCATCACTTGTAAACTCTTTCTTTGTCATTCCAGTTACCAAATCATGCTTAATTAATTTATTCATGTTCTTAAAGTTTACATGGCACATTCTTTTATGCCATAGGAAAGACTCATCACTATTGGCTTTAGACAGAAAGCATGAAACTTCTCGAGAGGGAGAGGTTTCTTGCAAGTCCATCTTGTACATGTTTCCTTTCCTGGGGCTCTAAGCAGGATATGCTCATGAGGAATGACCACACCAGGCTTAAGAACAATGCACTCATGTTCAGTAAAGAGCATGTTATGACTCTGATCACAAAATTGAGATACACTCAAAAGATTGTATCCAAGCTCCTTGACAAAGTTTACCTTTTCTATGCTGAGCTTACCATTTGTGACCTTGCCCCTTCTAGAAATGTAACCACCTTCATCTCCTCCAAAAGCAACTGGTCCTCCATCAATCCTTTCAAAGTTCTGGAGTAGTGACCTATTGCCTATCATGTGCCTAGAACAGCCACTGTCTATGATCCAGACATTTTTGTTTGTCTTCAGTTGTCCCTGCACAAAGAAAATGATTAGTTACATTTGGAAACCCAAGCCTTGCTTGTCTTGGGCTCATTTGTAGAAGGTAATTCAATAGTAATAGATCCTATAGTTGTACTAAGAGGATCTTGAGATGTTGTTGATGGAGAAATCTCAGTCACTTGGTCTTTCTTAGACATCCACACCACCTTTAGAGTCTTGGACCTGACCTTCAAAACCCCGAAAGATTTTGGAACTTCGTAAGTTTTGATGACTGATCCTTTGGCAGATTCTACAGACACTGCAGCAGACTTCAGTGCTTCAAAAGAACTCATTTCTTCCGAGACCAACTTCTCTTCCGAAGGTAATTTTCCACTTGCCTTCTTCTTAGATTTGGAGCTTCCGAGGGAAACAAATTTTCCTTCCGAAGCTTGAATCTTCTTGAGACCCTTTGAAGTCTTTGTTTTGGTCATATGGACAATGCCTTTAGGATTGTATGGACAATCCTTAGCAATGTGAGTGGTGTTGTCACACATGACACAATTCATCTTCTTCTTCACAAGAGCCTTTTCCTGAAAACAAGACTGTCTTTGGTCACATCCCTTCTCCACCTTCACCTTTGCAGATGCTGAGACAGTCCTCTTGGGCTGAGAACTATGCTTGGAGTTTGATGGTCCAGGTTGTGCAGCAGTGGTACACAGCAGATCAGTCTTCTTCTTCTTACTGAGATAAGTTGAACAAGAACCAGAACTCTTAGCAGAAGAGTTTTGGTTGATGTCTTCAGTCCCACCACTTTAAACCCTGTAGAGATGAAAACTTGTTTCTGCTTAGAGTCAAAGGTAGCCTTGATCTCTTAAGCCTTCCTTGCCTTTCTTTTGCTCTTTCTGATCAAGTTCTTTCTCATGGACTTGGTCATCACGGTCTTCTTTCTCTCCTCAGAAGGATAGTGACCCTTCTTGGAATCCTCCTCTTCACTATTCTCAGAGGAATTCTTCACTATCTCTTCTTCACCCTCTTCACTCATAGGATCTATGAGAGGAAGCTCATCTTCACAAGTTCCACACATAGGAGATCTTACTGACAAGATTGTGTGTGGAGGAGCTATCTCATTGGATCCCAGTCCCTGCCTGTTTTGATAGCACATTTTGTTGTGCAGGGATGAGGATATCATGTTCTTGAAGGTCTCTTCTTCAAGAACACTCTTTTCTGCCCTGGCTTTGCTGATCACAAGCTCAGCCTGGCACTCAGTTAACTTGGTTATGAGATCTTTGATTTGAGTCCTAAAATCTGCGTGTTCATGTTTTAGAACTGAAATTGTTTTCTCTATGTCCTCTATCTTCAGTTTATAATCATTTTTAGACTTTCTAAAATCAGATTTTAAAATGTTTAAGGACTCAAGGTCAGATCTCATTTCCAAGTTATAGGACCTGTATCTGTTAACTTTAGCAATGCATTCAGGAGTACAGAGATGTTCCAATACCTTGGCTTCATCATGATCTGCCATTAGTGCTTGGTTAGGAGAAGCATCTTCCACCTGAAAGCTCCAGTCAAAGCCTCCTTCTTCAACAGCAACAGTAGCCTGCTGCTTTGACTTCTCATTCTGGAAAGCTTTGTTAGTGTAGTTTGGTCTGGACTGTGTTTGGCCACCATTTTTTCTAGGTGCCTTGCACTATCTGGTAAAGTGACCCATCAAGTTACAGTTGTAACACTGACTTTGCCTTTGTCCAGGCCAAACTTTCCACTGGTTGCATTGCTTGGGAACTTCCTTCCAGTCCTCTTGTAGAACTTCTTGGCTCTGTGAGTGAGAAGAGCAATCTACTGGACTAATTCTATGTATTCCAGATCATCTGGATGAATATAGTCTAGGTCTTCAAGAGTGAAAAGAGAGTTGCCACAGCTTTCATCAGAAGTCACAAAAGCTTGAGAAGAGCTAGTCTCTTGGAATGGGCTTCCTTGAGTGTAGTTCTCCCTTGGTGTCTCTGGGAAGGTGATGAAAGGACCCTTTGGTGAGTTGTCAAGGTAGCATAAGAGATGATGTTTGGGTTCTATGCTATCCCTTTCAACCACATGTAGTTTGAAGAGCTGTCATGGCTTTTCTGTCAATCTCTACTCTCTTCCTATCTTCATCAGAGTAGTAAGCCGCATCTTTTGGGATCACACAAGCACCAGTAGCAGAAGGGGTGCTGGGTATGAAAGGTCCATTCTTAATAGACTCCCACATTCTTGAATCAAGAGACCTGATGAAACCTTCCATTCTCAAACACCAGGTGTCAAACTCATCAAGAGTGATCAGTGGGGACTTGTTTATGGTTCTAGTTTCCATATCAGTTTTGGAAATGGCTGCCATTTGAAAATATTAGTATTTATGTGTGTGAGGGATCTTAAGATGGTGAGATCTTATATCAAGAGCCTGGATAGCTCTGATTCCAAATGCAGGATCGTTGAAGGGGGTCAGTTACAACACAAAAACACAATAACATGACAACACAAGAGGAGATTAACTAAACTTTAATCAAACAGTAAGACTGGATTAACCAAGGTAAGACAATAAGAACACAAGTAATGCAACAGATGGAACACAAAGAACACAAGTATATGGTTTTCAAGAATGCAGTATATTGTTTTCTCTATGTTCTATTACAAGTGTTACAAAGCATAAAGGAAAGATACAAGAACATGAGATACTTATAATACATCCTACAGTCGGATATACTTTGAAAGCCAGGTGGATACAATTGACTAGACACAAACAAAATCAATTGTAGAGTCAAAAGGCAAATTACCTTTTGACTTGTGACTATGACATGCCATAGCTCACATCCTTATCTATTACAAAAAGGATAAAGTACATGAAGTAGAAAGTTACAGACTCAAGACCTCAATATACAATTACCAAAAGCATGGACCTTTTCACCAACTCATGTAAGTTAGTGACCTTACAGAGGTGCAGCGGAAAGGTGTCCAGCTTTATGGAAAAGTACATCAGATAAAGCATGTGTTAAAAGTCTTCGGAAGAAATCTATCTTCATGAGTTGAAGCTTCGGAAGACTTTGTCTCTGAGGCTTCGGAAGACTTCATATTTGGCTTCGGAAGATATTGGTCTTGGCTTCGGAAGATTTTACACTTAGAGTATTTTCTGTTGCATGTGTAAAACTTCCTAAGTATTCTTCTTCAATGCACTTGTGCAGCATGCAGGATAGACATTGGATGTTTAGGTTGCATCAGCCTCTTCATTAATCTCTACAGGATTCAACACCCAACACCACCAAAAACCGTTTATGTATGCATTCCAACCCCAAAATCGGTCAAAACGTGTAAAAGAGGGGTCCTAGAACTCACATTAATAGCCCCTTTGAGTAGAGCTTCCCACAAACCCACTTGACTTCGACTTTTGCACCTTGATTCTTCAAAAACCCCAAAACTTGCCCTTTTCTCCCTTTTCTCCCTCTCTTGGCTGATTGAAGATAAGAATGGGAAAGGGGAATGGGCTGCCATCCCCTTTACACACCCTCTTCCAAACTTTTTCCATTTTTGGCAAGATTGGTCCCTCTCTTTTTTGGGCTTTTTTCCATGTTTAGATTGCCCCGGTGGTGGTGCCAGGCTATGTGTGTTATAGAAGTTATTTATGATCATCAGCCCAGTACCCGCTTTGTGCATACGTTTGGGGTATAGCTAATGACACTGATCCGGAAAGAGATAAATAGATAAAGAAAGAAAGTGATGAACAGTAAAGGAAGATAATAATGATATTATCTATGTGTACGTACGATGTGTGATCATGTATGAAAGTATAGTATGATTTGATAAAGAGTAATGAATGGTTTTAAATGAAAGTAAAGCATGTTTTATTTTTAAAACTAGAACTCACTCAGCAATGCTGACTTTTATGTGTTTCCAGTTGGCAGGTAATGGTTGCTGAGGATGGCATGGGGTAGCTACTTGGCTCTTTTTGGATGGCATTCTTTTGTTTAATGTTTTGGCATTATAATACGAACAAACGATGTTTTGTAACGAATGTTGTATTAACTTGCAAAAGCATTATATTGGAATGAAAAGTTATTATAATGTTTCCGCTATAATATTTTGTTAAAGTTAATGTAATTATATGTTTTATGTGCGATGATTGACCAGCTGTAAGTGTCCCAGGAGCGAGGCCTTACAATCCACATTCGTCTTAATCGGGTTCTAACACTGAGTGTGTTTTCACCCAACTTCATGACCAGACCTCTCTTTCTTTCAGAGTTAAGATGACTTTCTTTCAATGCCTCATCTTGAAACTCCTTTACCTGTGTCATCACATCAGAGGTCATAATCAACTGATAGGCTTTCACCCAAATCGGCTCGGGTTTCTCCTTTCAGCTAAGGGCATCTGCCACCACGTTGGCCTTGCCTGGATGGCAATGGATCTCGTAATCATAATCCTTTACGAGCTCCAAACATTGCCGCTGCCTCATATTCAAGTCCTTCAGCTCGAAGAAATACTTCACATCCTTACGAGTCAGTTTAGTCAACGGAGAAGCTATCTTAGAGAAGTCTTGAATGAATCTCCTATAATAGCCCGCCAAACCCAAGAAACTACGAATCTCGGATGGCATCTTTAAAGACTTCCATTGCATCACCGCCTCCACCTTCGCCGGGTCCACCACAATCCCCTCGAGATTCACTACATGACCCAAAACCTAAACTTCTCGCAACTAGAACGCACTTGGAGAATTTAGCATACAACTTCTCCTTTCTTAGCGTCTCCAACACCTCTCGTATGTGACCGACATGCTCCTTCTCGCTCTTCGAATAAATCAGGATATCATCAATAAACACAATCATTGATTTATCGAACATCGTTCGACACACCCAATTCATCAGGTCCATAAAAGCAGCTAGCGCGTTGGTTAAACCAAAGGACATAACGAGAAACTCGTAGTGTCCATAACGCGTGTGAAAAGCTGTTTTAGGAATATATTGCTCTTTCACCTTCAACTGATGGTAACTAGATCGAAGATCTATCCTCAAGAACCAATTGGCAACTTGGAGCTGATCAAACAGATCAACAATTCTAGGTAATGGGTACCGATTCTTCACCGTCAACTTCTTCAGCTCGCGGTAGTCTATGCACATCCTCATACTACCGCCTTTCTTCTACACAAATAAGACCGGAACACCCCATGGAGAGATACTCGGTCTAATGAACCCTTTATCAAGCAACTCCTGTAGTTTCTCCATCAGTTCCTTCATCTCAGTCGGAGCCAACTGATACGGTGCCTTAGCAACAGGTTGAGCACCTGGTATCAAGTCAATCTGGAACTCGATCTCTCGGTTTGGTGGCACACCTGGTAAGTCTTCTAGGAACACGTCCGGAAAGTCATACACAACCGGTACATCGGATAGTTGTGGTATTGGCGTATCCATATTCTTCACGTATGCCAAGTACGCACTACATTCACGCCTCATGCACTTTCCCGCCACCGCCATCAAAATCACTTTTGAAATCGTGGTGACTCGATCACCATAGACCGTCACCAATCTCCCGTTAGGCACTTTCAATCGAATCATCTTCTTGCGACACACAGTGTTCGCCTCGTAGTCCACCAACCAATCCATTCCTAGGACTACATCGAACCCGCCTAAGGTCATCACGAATGGTCTAACAGGAAACTTATGACCTTCTAATTCCACATCGCAATCTTCTATCATTTCAGAAATCCTGGTAGACTTACCTATGACAGTTTCTACATCGAAGGGCTTATCTATACTCTTACTACTAACAGGAAATTTAACACAGAAAGCAACAGAATTAAAACTTTTACTAGTACCAAAATCAAATAACACCGAAGCTAGAGTTTGGTTTACTAGAAACGTACCCGAAACAACATCGGGGTCCATCCTAGTCTCCTCCTGCATCATCGTGAACGCTCTGGTGCTCGCCCTCTGTCAATCAGTCTCGGCTGCCTTCTTCCATGCTCCGAAACTTTCAACCCTCGGCTTCTTACATTCCCGACTCATGTGGCCCTCCTCGCCACACGTATAACACCTCCTTACCTTGTAATTCATCGCCACATGTCTGGTCCTCCCACACTAGAAACAGACATTGGATCCTACTCTACATTTCCCAGCATGCTCCCTTCCACACATGGCACACCTCCTCAACCCTGCACCGGATGTGACCATGCGTCGGTCATCCACCCGTGCACCATTGTTGTTTGAGCGGCCCTGCCATGTCCAATCATTTCCCATTCTAATTTCGATCGCTGCCACTTTTCTTGTTGACCTCAGCCACCACCACCTCTCACTCGTTGTACAACCTTCCCGCTAGATCGACCGCTGACCTAAACATACTCGGCCAGGCAGCGATCAGGTGTCTGTGAATGTCTGCCGACAAGCCTTGAATATACCTCTTGATCTTTCGTGACAGTGGCGTCACCTAATCTGGAACCAGCCGTGCCATCTCATTAAACTTGGTGGTGTATTGCTGACGGATCATTGTTCCCATCTCCAGCTGCAGGAACTCTCTTTCGACCTTGTCCATCTCTCGATGAGGACAAAACTCCTCAATCTCCAACTTCTTCAGCTCCATCCACCTCATTCTCCCGATAGCCCTGCTATCCTCAGCTTGGACAATATTGTCCCACCAACATAAAGCCGAGTCCACGAATGAGTGGGTGGCAAACTTCACCTTATGATCTTCTTGTCAGGATCAGTAATCACAAGTTTGATGTATTAGAGCGTAACGCAGCGGAATAAGAACAAGAATTAGACAAATTGTAGCAAGAATTAGATACTCGTATGCATTAAGAACAAATACGGTTATAACGAGAGAATATGTTCTGTAACAAGGAATGTTTCTATAATATCGAATATTCTGATCAAATCATTCTCCTTATTACAATAGGTTGACACTCCTTATATAGAGTGCAATCGCTGCTGTTATCACGGGAAAGTGACAACTGTCAGATCTATTACAAAAATAACTAACTCTTAACAAACTACTGAAATGTTCACAACTACTGAGAACATATCAGAGTGTTAAGTACAAAATATGAAACTACTGATAAGAAACTACTAAAACTACAATGACTGAAGAACAAGCTCTTCAGTCGTTTTACAAAACTACTGAAAAACATAAAACTACTGAAAGGTAAACCGTCACAACTACTGAAGAAGACCTCTTCAGCTGTTGTGACAACGTCTGATACTTTGGTCTTCAGCACTTGTGTCTTCAGACTTTGTCTTCAGCACTTGTGTCTTCAGACTTTGTCTTCAGCACTTGTGTCTTCAGACTTTGTCTTCAGCACTTGTGTCTTCAGACTTTGTCTTTAGCACTTGTGTCATCAGACTTTGTCTTCAGCACTTGTCTTCAAACTTTGTCTTCAGCACTTGTCTTCAGACTTTGTCTTCAGCACTTGTCTTCAGACTTTGTCTTCAACACTTGTCTTCAGACTTTGTCTTCAGCACTTGTTTTTAGACTTTGTAATCAGCTGTTGTCTTCAGCTGTTGTGGTCTTCAGTAGTTGTTGTGACGTCTGTGGGACTTAAAGGTTTTTTTGATCCGGCTCATTGGTTCTTTTGGTCCAACAAACTCCCCCTAAACCAATGCAGCCAAAACCTTTAACTTTATTGAGGTCCCACTTATTGTTGGCAAAATGGTTGGTCTTTTTCCTTCTTGATCAGTTGAGAAGATGACCCATATAAGCACTGGCCTGGGAATGAGTCTCTGATAATTTGGTTGGCAATGTATGGATGGGAACTCTGTATTGGGGAATTGGACACTGAGTTGTTCCCCCATCCATGAGACTCACTTCCCATGTATAAGCCTGTAGGATTCTCTGGTGTATGCTCTGAGAAACATAATTTGTTCTTCCATGGTCAGGTTATCAGCTTCACCATCAAACAATCCTTCACGCCCATACAACTCTGAGATGTACTTGGCCTGTTTGCCATTTTTGAGCTCAACTGTTGTAATCTGCCTGTATGCAAACTCATCAGGATGAGTCCCTTCAAGTAACAGACTGAGCTCATTTTGTTTGAAGTTCTCAAGCCTCTTGTAGACTAACCCCTTTTTAATAACTCTATTCTCTAACATCTTTTGGGGTGGCTGTTTAGTCTCATAGGCCTTCTTGAAATCTTCTACAATCTCCCAGGGTGATACTACAAGGACCACTGTGATCTCTTCATCTACGATCCTTTTTACTTGGCCTTGTATCTGAAGGAATGTCTTTCTTTACAATCCTGTGAGCCACCCTAGGATCAGCCATACTCTCACCTTTTCCTTCTGATATTGAAATGTGTTGGCAAGGGTGTACAACCTCAGAGCTTCTTTCTTCATACTAATTATTGATGAAGAAGCAGCATAAGTTTTGTCGATGCTTTTCAACATCTCATCGTCATGAAGCCTTTGCTGCTGCTCTTCTTCAATCTTTACTCTCACAGTTTCCATCTGTGAGGTGGGAGTGATGGGCATGGGTTTGGCTTTAGGCAATGTTAGGACTGCAGACAGAGGCAGCCTACCTTCTTCACATCATCCTCTTCTTCTTCTTCTTCTAGCCTCAACACCTTCTCTTCTTCTTCTTGGGGCATCATCGGCTGTTGGTTTAGAGGGTAAGGGAGTTGGTTTTGTGGGTTGTGGTTGTGGTTGTTTTGGAGAGGGAAGTTGACAGGCTGAGTAAGTGATTTTAGAGGTGAGTGTGGCTTTTGAGTGTTGGCTAGCTCAGTCCTGCTCCCTGCTCCTGCTTCATTCAAAGCTTCGACTACTAAACCCTTAGTGTATGCTTCAGACGAACAGATCTTGGAGGTTATGGCCAAGATACTGTCCCTGGTCCA
The DNA here is from genome assembly GCA_025506515.1 of Flaveria trinervia. Lineage (NCBI taxonomy): Eukaryota > Viridiplantae > Streptophyta > Magnoliopsida > Asterales > Asteraceae > Flaveria > Flaveria trinervia. The sequence goes on along the minus strand of CM046445.1, from coordinate 88,968,384 downwards.
TGATTTAATCTCGATCAATGATCTCCCAAGATATTTTGCAATGAATCTGATCATGATCTCTAGTCTCTCTTCTAATGCATAACTTGCCCATCTTGAGTTAATTTCTTCAACTTCAAGTCTCCTGATCTCTGAGTCAAGTTGTGCAGTATTGAACCCTTGTCTATACAGTTGATCAATAATGGCATCCATTGATTTACTATGTGTAGCATCTGCCATTTTGATCATCTCATCGAGTTGGAGTTCTTTCTCTTTTCCTTCACCCTTCCTCTTCTTATATGTGACATGAAAGTCTTTGTGACTTTCACTCACTTGATCATTTTCAGTTCCCTTCACACAGACTCCTCTTCCTTTTAGTTTCCTTTTCTTTCAGTTTGCTCTTCCTCTTTGCTTTCACTGACTGACTCTCCCCCTTTTTGGTTGCATTGGTTGCAAGGGTTGAGTAGCAGAAAGCCTGGTGCTCACAATCTCCTCCACCAGGGGTTATATGATTGAGGGAAGCCTCTCATCCATGGTTTGATCACAATGTCTGTGATCATTGGGGTGATGAGAGGTAGGGATTGCTGAAAGATAGCAGCTGTTTGCTCAGAGGGGTTCTGTCCCTGAGAAGCAGTGCCAGAAATAGAGGCTAGTGGCTCGGAAGTTTTGAGTGGCTGAGTGTGTGGGAGACCTTCAGGTGAAGGTGCCATCTGTGGGTTTATGTGGGGGCAGATGGACTTGCTTCTTGAGAGAATTGGTCAAGTAGTCTTTGTAGTCTACTGACTTCTTCCTCAAGAATTGTGTTCTGGGCCAGAACATCATAAAAGAAGCCCAGGTCATCATCAGCAGATGCTGAATCACCTGACCTCCTGCTTGTAGCAGGATGTACATGCATGGGTGTAGACCAGTTTTAGCATGTGCCCCTTTTTCTTGGAACTGGGGACTTCCAGCCTCAGGACTATGTCCGTCATCAGCTGTTGCCTCTAGTGAGGTCTTAGCTATGTTACCAGCCTCATTCTGATCATGCTGATTCAGAAGAGGTGGCAGCCTCACTAGATGTTCTAATCTCCATATCCACACCAGGAGATAGAACGTGTAAACCCCGGTGCTGTGGGTTGTCAGAAGCATGGTGATCCTCGTCCTCAATAGTTGTGGTTCTCCCCTTTGTTGGTGGTTGTTGGGGAGGAGGAGAGGCATGCAGTTGAGTCAGCACGTTTGCAATGATAATGGTTGGACTTTGGGGGTGGTTGCATGGGGAGATGGGGTAAAAGCAGTGTGCACCTGGGGAGAATGGTGCTCTTCAATGGCAATCTCTTCAAATGAGGAAGATCCCAGATTTGTGGGTACCCCTTCTGTGGTTGCTGCAGGCTCCTTTTGAGAGGAATCCTGAGCGGTTGTGGCTGGTGAAGTCCTTGTATCCACTAGGGGGTTATAACCAGTGGATATAGCCTGCGTTTGTGTTGCAGGGGCATCCTCAAGGGACTCATTTCCCTGAGTAGCCTTTTTTGTCTTCTTTTTAGTGGGTTTGGTGGGGACTTTGGATTTGGAGGTGGTGGCTGTGGGTTCCAGCTGCGTGGGTTTGCGCAGCTTGGCAGCCATTTTGAGTGATTGGTCAGAGTTGTGCCGGGAGTATACTTCAGGCAATACAACCGTAGCAGGGACTCCCAGGCCAACAAGTCCCTCAGCTTGAAGCTAGTTTTCAATTATGGCCATTATGAACCGAGGGTATAATATCCAACGGTTAGCAAGTTGTTTTTGGGCCATATCCTTGAGCTCAAAAAGTAATATTTCAGAAAAATTTAAAGGTTGTTGCTCAAGGATGGAGTACATTACCTGTTGCCACCTTGTGGACATTTGATCCCATGATGAAGTCTTGGAGGCAAGGCATACATTTACCATATGAAATATGAGACGTTCGGCATCCGGGAAATGTTTCTTCAGTATGGTAGATGCACTCAGGTTACCCTGGTATCCATGGTGGGCAAATGATTGATCTGTTGTGCCCTTTGGATAACCAGTTGGGAAAGTGGCATCATCCAGATTAAGGGTTTGGCGAAGAGTGTCTGGAGTAATGACCACTTTTTGGCCATGGACAAACGATTGAAGAGACTCTGTGTCATTCTCCTCAGAGACCAGAGTGACGTTTGTCCAGAATTGGTTAAGGGATTCGGCATATATGGTGGGGGATTTACCAGAAAAGCCGTTTTGTAGGGTGACTGAACCATTAAATCAATGGCGTTGTGAAACTTGGTCCAGTATGGCGATTTGGTGAGATGTGCGACACAGTTGTGTTGGTTTTAGTTGCATGGTCGCCATTGATGAAGAGAGGGTAGAGAGTTTTTGAACGTTAGGTTTGAGAAGAGAAGATAAAAACTCTGAAGGTGGGATAAGGTATTTAAAGGGTTGGGTTAGAAAACGACTGAAGGTTTGGTGTGAGTCATCAGTTGTTGAAACTACTGATGACGTGGTATTAACTTTCAGAGGTTTGAAAAGGCTGACCGTATTGGTGTGATCAGCAATTGTTATAAGACAACTGAAGACTTGTTTTAACCGTCAGACGTTGAAACAGCTGAAGTCTCTAATTTAGTCATCAGTAGTTATAAAACTACTGAAGACAGTTTTGACTTCAGGTGATGAAACAACTGAAGACTTGGTATTAGTCATCAGTAGTTGTGAAACTACTGAAGACAGTGGTTTTGTCAGCAGTTGTTGTAAACAGCTGAAGACTTGGTGTTAGTCTTCAGTAGTTGTAAACTACTGAAGACATAGTTTTGGCTTCAGTTGTTTTAATGAAACAGCAGTTGTAGAAACAACTGAAGAGTAATTACTCATCAGCTGTTTTCGTCATTCATAGCTTTTCAGCTGTTTCACACTGCCCTCAACACTTACTCATCAAACTTTTCATCTGCTTTTCAGGTGTTTCATAGGACATCAGTAATCTGCATTTCGACATTAGTATTGTAGCTGCATCAACTGTTGTGACTACATCAGCTGTTGTAGCTACATCAGCTGTTTTTAACAGATAAAACTTCAGTACTGGTGAGGTATGTAGCCTTCAGTAGTTATAAAAACTACTGAGGGTAAAAAAAAACTCATCAGTACTTATATGTGACAATAATGAACTAATGATCATCGGTACTTATAAGCTGAGATCATCAGTAGTTGTCACTTATTCTAGCTGCAGCATACCAAGCCTTAACACCAGGTTGTGGAAAGTTGAACTATCCAAAGGCTTAGTAAAAATGTCTACAAGCTCATCAGCACTAGGAACAAATTTGTGATCAATCAGACTTTTTTCAAAACAATCTCTAATAAATGGTGTCTGATTTCAATATGTTTAGTCCTAGAGTGCTGGACAGGATTCTTGACAATACAAAGAGCTGAAGAGCTATCCATTAACAATGGGGTCTTAGTCTCTGTTATGCCATAATCCAATAATTGGTTTGAAGCCAGAGTACCTGAGATGTACAGCTTGCAGCGGCAATGTACTCTGCTTCAGCAGTTGATGTAGCAACTGAGGTCTGTTTCTTGCTCTGCCAAGAAATCAAGCAGTTTCCTAGGAATTGACATCCACCAGAAGTTGATTTCCTGGTCAACTTACACCCTGCATAGTCACTGTCAGAAAAAGCAACTAATTACCAGAATGTCTAGTACCATAAACCTAGAAATGAATGGAGTGCCTTGCAAATATCTAAAGATCCTCTTGACTGCAATCAAATGAGACTCCTTAGATGCAGCCTGAAATCTAGCACAAACACATGTAGCAAACATAATATCTGGTCTAGAAGCTGTTAAATACATCAAGGACCCAATCATACATCTGTAAAGTGTTTCATCAACCACTTTACCTTTCTGATCTGTATCCAGTTGTGTTGCTACACATGGGGGTAGAACAGGCTTACAGTTTTGTAAATCAAACTTTTCCAAAAGATCTTTTGTGTATTTGGACTGATGAATGAAAATTCCATCAGCCTTTTGTTTGATTTGCAAACCCAGAAAGAACTGTAATTCTCCCATGGCACTCATTTCAAACTTCTGTTGCATCAACTTTGTAAAGGCATCACACAACTGTGGATCAGAGGATGCAAAAATAATATCATCTACATAAATTTGAACAAGTAGATTATGCTGCCCAGCTTTCTTAATGAATAATTCTTATCTATGGAGCCTCTAGTGAAATTATTTTCCAGAAGAAAGTTTGATAATGTCTCATACCAGGCTCTAGGAGCTTGTTTCAACCCATAAAGAGCCTTATCAAGCTTATACACCCAATTAGGATGTTTATTGTCCTCAAAGCCTGGTGGTTGACATACATAAACCTCTTCTTTAATTTTCCCATACAAAAATGCACTTTTGACATCCATTTGAAAAACTTTAAGGTTTTGATAAGCAGCATAAGCTAAAACAATCGAATTGCTTCCAGTCTGGCTACAGGGGCAAAGGTTTCATCATAATCAATACCTTCTTCTTGTGCAAACCCCGGAACAACCAGTCTGGCCTTGTTCTTAACAATAAGCCCATTTTCATCAGTTTTGTTCCTAAACACCCATTTAGTGCCTATTGCACACTTACCTGGAGGTAGAGGAACCAGTTCCCACACTTGCTGTTTCTTGAACTGAAGAAGCTCAAGCTGCATGGCATCAACCCATCCATTGTCCTTTAAAGCAATGTGATATTCTTTGGCTCTTGCTGACTGATGAAGAGAGCATAGAAGTAGAAATTTGACAATTGACTTCTTGTTGATACGCCAGCAGTGATATCACCATGATTTGAGACATAGGGTGATTCTTCAGATCTTGATACACAATGAGATCTGTGCAAGTGTTTGTTGCAGGCTCAGCAGCAACAGATGGTGATGGTGAATCATTTCCTTGAAACCAATCAGTGGATGGTAATTCAAAGGAAGTTGAATTTGAAAAAATCTCATCAGCATTTGTTGTGGATGGTGCTACTGGAGCTACAGGACCATCAGGTCTAGCTAATCAGGCAGTTGATCACTAAACCTGAAGAGGTGAGTACTGCTATCATCATCATCATCAGCACCAGCAGAACCACCAGGTGGTGAACTGTTGACAGGAGCAACAGCAGGAGTTTGATAAGGAACATATTGCAGTATGTCCAAATCAAATATCTCCACAGGGCTTTGTGGAATCTTGTCCTTTGGAGATTCATTAAACTTAACATGTAGAGTCTCTTCAACCATCTTTTTCTATAGTTGAAGACTCTGTATGCTTTGCAAGTTGATGAATAACCAACAAAGTACCCTGCATCCACCTTAGGATCAAATTTTTGGAGTTGATCCCGTGTGTTGAGAATGAAACAAGGACACCCAAATGCTCTGAAGAATGAAATTAGAGGGGCCAAATGGTGAAAAACTTCATATGGAGTCTTCATCAACCTCTGATTTACTAGAACTCTATTCTGTACATAGCAAGCTGTATTGACAGCTTCAGCCCAAAAAGTCATTGGCAGTCCAGAATCAGCAACATGGACCTTGCAGCTTCAATAAGGGTCCTGTTCTTTCTCTCCACTACTCCATTTTGCTCAGGAGTTCTTGGGATGCTATACTGCCTCTTGATTCCCTTTGATAAGTAAAACTCATCAAGTGTGTGGTTTCTGAATTCAGTACCATTGTCACTCCTCACACACTTAACTCGTAGGGAATACTGCTTCTCAACGTGTAACACAAAGTTCATAATGGACTGCGCAGCCTCATCCTTTGAATGCAAGAAGAAAGTCCATACAAATCTAGAGTAATCATCCACAATTACCATACAGCATTTCTTCTTAGCCATACTCATCACTCTCACAGTACCAAAGAGATCCATGTGAAGAAGCTGTAAGCAGGCAGTGGACTTAGGTTCTTCTATGGAGGGAAATGAAGCTTTGTGTTGTTTTCCTTTTAAACAAGCAGTGCAGTTATCTTCACACTTGAACTCCTTCATAGGCAGTCCCCTTACTAAACCATGGTTTATCAGCTGATTTATGTTTTGAGATTAACATGACCCAGCCTTCTATGCCATAGAATAGATTCTTGAGGGGAAGCCTTGGAAAATAGGCAAGGATGGCCTTTGAGATCTATTTTCTTGGAAAGATCTAAGGCATACACTTTTCTTGTCCTGTTGGCCTTTAGGAGGGTGTGTTCATCCAACACCTTATCAATCAAACTTAGAACTTTGGATGACAGAATCCGACTGTTCTGACTGGTGAAAAGAGCAACATGGCCTTTGTCACACATTTGACTGACACTCAAGAGGTTGTACTTGAGATTTTCCACATGGTTAACATCATCAAACTTTATTTCTCCATTGGAAACAAAGCCTTTGCCAATGATGTAATGCTTTGCATCATTGCCAAATGACACAAACCCCCTTCCCCTTGAGAGTAGTCATTAAGAAGTGATCTGTTTCCTGTCATATGCATGGATCCTCCACTGTCTACATACCAGATGCCTCTAAGGTATGTTGAAGAACCCTGCAAAATACAACAAATTAGTTAGATTTTGAGACCCAACCTTTTTGGTTTTGGGCCTGTTCTCATCAACAGATGGTAAACTAACATGTTTGTTGGAAACAACAGCCTGAGAGGAAGAAACTGTGAAGAAAAGGACTCCTTTGGCTTGGACCTCCTTTTCTATGGTTTCAACATAGGAACATCTAATTGGTTAACTCTTCCCAATAGATGTTGAACCATCATAACCAGCTGTGTCTGATTTTGTGATAAGGCTTTCAGCTCTTCAGACACATTGGCATTGGAGTTTGATAAGTTCCTATGTTGCACCTTCTTCTTTTGAGCAATCTCAGCTGTTACCTGTTTAACCCCTTCCTTTTTGGATTTCTTTTTGGACTTAAGGGTTACAGGATTTGATGTTGCTGGTACAAATGTGGCTTCAAACTCAGTTTTCATTTTAACCATTTTCTCTTTACTTTCCTCTTTATGTTTGAGTTTGGATCCCCTTTTGTACCAACAATCATCTGTAAGATGATTGAACAAACCACATACTTCACATGGTTTCTTCTTCATCTTATGTTGATCATCAACTAAAGAGAATGAAACTACTGAAGACTTGCTCTTCAGTACTTTGGAAGCATTATTTGCTTTCTTGACTTCCTCTTTAGTAGTCTTCAAACTCTTTCTACTGGCAGTTTTCTTCTCTTTAGTGCTGATAGTAGTTGGAGTTTGAACTTCAGGTGTTAAATCTTGCTCTCCAGTCCTTTCAGGACTTCCAGAAATAGCTCCTGAGTTGATCATCTCTTTGATCATGTGAGTGTCAGCAGTGGAACCATCAACATCAGCTGATGGGTTCTGAGAGGGCTTAGTGCTGACTTCAACTCTTGATGATGCTCTATCAAAAAGTGAATCACATGATGAGGTGGATTGGTTATTGCTTTCTCCATCAGATTTCACTTCTGCTCTTGAAGCAAAATCTGTAGGAGGAGCAGTGTGATTATAACCAATACCAAACTTCACATTGGAAGCAGATTGCTTACTAAGAAGCATTTCAAAACCTTTGCATGATTGTACCCATCGATCACACTCTACCTGGGTGACTGCAAGGGTTTCTTTGAGACTTCTTTGGTCTTCCAGAATAACCTCTAGCTTGGCCTTTTCATCATTTAATTGGCATTTAAGCTTATAAATCTCATCATTTTTACTATTAAGAGCAGACTCAAACTCAGCTTTTCTTTTGGAAATGGTTTTCTCAAACTCAAGTTTTTGATTTATTATGCTACATTGCCTCTCTAATAGAGACAAAGGCAGCAATGCATGATTCAGAACATAACTTGGCTTTAGCCTCTGAAGATATCTGAGTTACCTGTGAAGATGATGCATTTGAGCAGGAACCCTTAGTAGATTCCAGGGCCATGAGAGCCAGATTCCCAAAAGGACTGTCACCACTATGTTGACCAGCACCTGTGAACAGTTGTTCATGACCAGACATGTCATCCGGTAAACTGCTCCAGTCAACAACTCTAGGGGTGAAGAAGCTGTGTTATTGAGGTTGAGGAGGTTGATGAGATTGAGATGGTTGAGGTTCTGGTAGTGCATGAGGTTGTGGTACTATAGGAACTTGAACTTGATTTGACTGTGGCATGTAATAACAAGGGTAAGGATATGGCATTTGACCCTAAGGAACAAAATATGCAGGAGATTGTGGTTGAGAATGATGACTAGAATTGACAGGATGTTGCCCTCTATGTTGTTGACTATTGCCAGGGAAAGACACAAAAGGTGCAGAGGAATTAGATCCAGATGATCTGCATTCTCTAGCAAAGTGTCCAAGCCTGTGGCATTTGTGACACTTCAACTTACTCTTGTCAAAACCAACTTTGGTTTTGCCAGAGAGTCCTGGGAACTTTCTTCCAGTTCTTTTGTAGAACTTCTGAGATCTAATATTTATCAAGTCCATTTGGCTCAAAATATCCATCTCTTCCAAGTCATCATCAGCAATCCCCTTGAGATCATCCATGATGAAGCATAGATTGTCATTATTACACCCAGTAAACTGACTATCAACACTCATAAACGCAGAATCAGAAGTGTTTGAGGAGAAATCAATATGCTCATCATACTGGCATTCAGATGAAGCATATTCTAACTCATGACCAACCAAGGTAGTGTTGCCTGGTACAAAGTCTTCAGTGAGCTTTCCAGATGAAGACAGTTTTCGTTTCTGTTCTATCTCTCTCTCAAATGTGAGCAATTTCCCATGGAGTTGGGTGAGAGATAGTTTGTCCAAATTTGCACTAGAGCGTAGGACAATAGTATATGTGTCCCATCTCTCAGGCAGTGATCTGAGAAATCTGTTATTCATCTGGATATTGGTGTACTCAAGTTTAACCATTTTTAATTCAGAGATCAAACAAGAGAACCGCTCAAACTGTTGATTCAGTGTCTCACCCTTTCTATGAGAGAATGTCTCGTATTGTTGGGCAAGGATTTCTCTATTATTTGCCAAGACCTCATCTGTTCCTCCAAATTGTTCTTTCAAGGCATTCCAGAGGTCATGGGCAGTTTCATGATGCATTAGCCCAGAATAGATTTCATTGGGCAGTGCCATGGCCAGAATTCCATGGGCTTTTGCATCAATCTCAAACAATTTCTTATCCTCATCTGAGTATTGCTCCTTCCTCTTCGGAACCATTTGATTGGTTTCCGGGTATTCACCATAGGCTTGTGTGAACCATGTACCATTGATGTCCAACAACCTGCGCTGTTAACAGACAGGTGATGGAGCATTCGTCGTTGCCATATGTTATACTCATTCCTAACCAGCATTGGAGGCTTGGTTGAGGAACCAGTATTGTGAGGATCATTGGAAGGAGTAGTCATTTTCAGTCCAAATACAATTTAATTCAAGCTTTTAAACGTTTTTACATAGACCACAACAGACTCAATGAAAACCAAGAGAAAATCTCAGGATGAATGACCAGAAACACAGAAAATTCAATCTCTATAACCGTTTCTTGCAAAAAAAATGCTAATTCAATCTAACTTGGATCTTGAATAGCAGTTTCAATGATCAATTATTAGATCGATCAATGATTAACCTGCTCTAATACCATTTGTCAGGATCAGTGATCACAACTTTGATGTATTAGAGCGTAACGCAGCGGAATAAGAACAAGAATTAGACAAATTGTAGCAAGAATTGATACTCGTATGCATTAAGAACAAATACGGTTATAACGAGAGAATATGTTTCTGTAACAAGGAATGTTTCTATAATATCGAATATTTCTGATCAAATCATTCTCCTTATTACAACAGGTTGACACTCCTGATATAGAGTGCAATCGCTGCTGTTATCACGGGAAAGTGACAACTGGCAGATCTATTACAAAAATAACTAACTCTTAACAAACTACTGAAATGTTCACAACTACTGAGAACATATCAGAGTGTTAAGTACAAAATATAAAACTACTGATAAGAAACTACTGAAACTACAACGACTGAAGAACAAGCTCTTCAGTCGTTTTACAAAACTACTGAAAAACATAAAACTACTGAAAGGTAAACCGTCACAACTACTGAAGAAGACCTCTTCAGCTGTTGTGACAATGTCTGATACTTTGGTCTTCAGCACTTGTGTCTTCAGACTTTGTCTTCAGCACTTGTGTCTTCAGACTTTGTCTTCAGCACTTGTGTCTTTAGACTTTGTCTTCAGCACTTGTGTCTTCAGACTTTGTCTTCAGCACTTGTGTCTTTAGACTTTGTCTTCAACACTTGTCTTCAGACTTTGTCTTCAGCACTTGTCTTCAGCACTTGTGTTCAAACTTTGTAATCAGCTGTTGTCTTCAGCTGTTGTGGTCTTCAGTAGTTGTTGTAATGTCTGTGGGACTTAAAGGTTTTTCTGATCCGGCTCATTGGTTCTTTTGGTCTAACACTTCTGGCCCTCGCTAATATCAAGAACAACTTCCATCTCTCTCACCCATCAGTGAGCAGCAGCAGCAGTGTCATTACCATCAAAGGTAGGGGGCTTGCATCTTTGAAATGCTTCATAGTTACAGCCTCGTGCTGCCTCCGACATAGGCTCTTCTTCCTCTTCCTCACCATCGGAGACAACCGTCTCAGTCTCGGGTTGTCCCCCTTCACCCGTAGGCCTATTCATTTCCTTCCTTTCTCCTTCCCTCATAGCCTTGATCACTACGGTCATCATAGATGGTAAGATCGTCTACATGATCTGGTGCACCTCCTCCACAACAGCCTCCTTCACTAAGGTTCTCAAATTAGCACTCTTATCCCCAGCCCCCGGATGAGGGGTCTCAGGCTCTTTATGAACCACCTCTTCAGCTCGAGAGCTTCCTCTTGTGGCTCGTGGTCCAGCACCATGTCCACCTCCACCTTTAGAAGCCTTCAATGATCTACCATCAGCCATCCTCTAACACGTTATAAGATTCAAACACTAACACGGCATTCAAGGTAATAACTCGGTTTATGTCAAGTATAGTAAGTCCCAAATTACAGTGGCTAGATGTGATTAGCCACTTACTTTACTCTTCATACCCCAAGCATTTCCTATCCTGACTATATCAGTATCTAAATCTACTAAAAGCACACAGACCACATAACATGCGCACATAAGACCGGTTAACATTAAAGAAAATATCTGATAGCACGTAGCTACCCGGACCGGCATCCCTTCCCTCTGTCCTATTTTCAATTTAAGTTTTGGTTTTTTTTGAAAATTTTAACCCGTTTCACTTAAACTTTGGCTTTGATACCAATTGTAAGGTCCCGTTCCCGGGACGCTCACAGCTAGTCAATCATCACACAAAAACATACATATAATTTTTAACATTATTAAAACATTGTAGCGGAATTAACTTAAACCATTCCATATATTAATAATTAATTTTTCAAAATAATACAACATTGTTAACAATTACAAAACATCATTTGTTCGCATTATAATGCAAAAATATTATCGTTATACAAAATGGATGTCATCCAAAATGAGCCAAGTAGCCGCCCGTGCCATCCTTAGCAGCCATCACCTGTCAACTAGAAACATATAAAAGTTAGGATTGTTGAGTGATTTCTAGTTTTAAAATACTTTACTTTCATTAAAAACCTTCTTTACTTTCGTACATGATCATACATCATATGTACACATAGATAATATCATTATTATCTTCTTTTACTGTTCATTAATTTTCTTTCTTTACTTCTTTCCAGATCAGTGTCATCAGCTATACCCCAAACGTATGCACAAAGCGGGTACTGTGCCGAAGATCATAAATAACTTCCATAACGCACATAGCCCGGCACCAGCACCGAGGCAAGCGATAAAGATCTCATATGTATACTACACCCCAAATGTATGCACAAAGTGGGTACTGGGCCGAAGATCAAAAATGATTTCCATAATGCACATAGCCTGGCACCAGCACTCGGGTGAGTATCCACTATCATTCATGTACTATACAACTGGCTAGTCACAAATACTAGACCCCTGTGTGTATCCTTATGGGTAAGCTAAACCACACACAGTTGAGCTAATGACGTTTTAGAGTCGTGCACCTCTGTACATTTGCTTGCAAGAATTTCTTTACTTTCACTTCATTAATGCATGCATTCTTTCATTATGTTCATCTTTTCATTATCTTCCGTTTTACGTTACATAATACTTTACCATTGACATTCACAACTATACCATGTAAAGCCACGGAAAATAAACATACATAATAAATAACATAAACATAACTATTCAAGGCATCATCAACATGATACATGACATAACAATCATCATACATCATCACAAAGTCACTTACTTCACCCCAGAAACATCCCAAGTCAAAGCCTACACTTTACATTTTCCCCCAAATCTCAAAAAAATATTCTAAGTCTTAGTTGCATGGGCACTATGCAGGCGCATGGCCTTCTGGGCTCATGGGAACACTTAGGCTCATGGGAAAGTTCTAGGCGCATGGGCACTATACGGGTGCATGGCCAACACTTAGCCACTTTCGGGCAACTTCCTAGGCGCATGGGCACTACGCAGGTGCATGAGTGCCTAGGCACATGGGCTTTTCAGGTGTATGGAACACTCGGTAAATTTTAGCGTAACTTAGGCGCATGGACATTATTTGGGCGCATGGGGTTTCAGGCGTCTACGGAACACTTAGACAAACTCACCCCTTGGGCGCATGGGCCACTATTTAGGCACATGGGCAGCCAACTTACAGTAAACAACATATGTTAGTCCCCAATCCATCATCTAACATGTTCTAAGCTTAACACTAGCATTCTAAGCCATAGAAACACATTTATAACATAATCATAACAATATTAACACCCAAATCAAACCCCACCCGCAAATACATTCATACACATACATACGGGTGTAAAACCATTTTTATAAAAATGAACATATATGCATTTCCAGCCCCAAATCAATTTAAAATAAGTAAAAGGGGGTGCTAGAACTCACCTTAGCAGTCTTTGGTTATGACTTCCTTCAAAACTCATTTGCTAAAAGCTCAAACACCTAAAACCCACCAAAACACAGAACTGATCACTTAAAACACACGACCAAGGCATAGGTCGATCAAGAACATCACAAAACCAAGAATTCTTACCAGAATTTGAACTTCTTCTGTTCTTTTCTTCAAAAACCAAAATTCTGCACTTTCTCTCTCTAAAGTCCAAATGTAGAGTATGTATGCAGGGTGTTATGGGCGGCCATAAAACCTTTTTACACCAAATTTTAAACTTGTGTCCTTTTTGACACTTTTAGCTAAGGCCCGGTTCAGAGACTTGCGGATAGAATTGAAACCAACTTCAAGACAAATATAGTGGATATAGTCGAGCAGTAAGCAATTCGGGTCATTTGCGTAACTGAATTCGCGAACTGGTGGGGTCAACCCATCCACCGTTTTTCTCAAATTTGGTTACGGTTTAAGCCTATAAATACATTTCTTTTGCTATTAGTTTCATCATCCCAAAATTGTAGCTTCTCTCTTCTCTACGTTTTTCTATAACAGCTTCCTCACAAGTGTTGCGTTGATGCAATTCCATTGCTATTAGAACACTAGCTTTGTTTTGCATTAAATTCCGAGAGTTTACGTTGTAGCTTATAACAAATAGAGTGCATAAAATTCTTTAAGGACAGGAGTATCATTCGTGCAGTTCATCATTCAAAGAACACCGATTAGTAGGTTGGTTTTATATTATTGTGTGTTTTAATTCGTTCGATAATAGGACACTCTCCTTTTACCTTTCTTATAATCGGTTTCGGTCACGTAGGATCAAACTGATTCGGCCAATAACTTGGTTATATTAGTAATAATTAATTAATCTATGCATGTTTTCAAAAACACTTTAACTAGTGTTAAAGTTGTTGGATTTGAAGACAAGAGCTATGCTTGCAAAAGTGATATTAAAGGGGAATTTTGTAGAGTATTATGTCGAGGGAGATGCTGAGAAAGCATTCACTTGAGTTGGAATTTACCAGGGAAATCAAGCTTGTTGGGTCTAAAAAACCGGAGTTGTCTTCTAACTTAAGTAAGCTTTGCTTCTTATCTTCCGTTGTCATGTCAATCGGTGTGTTTATCTTCGGAACTCTAATCTAGTAGGCAACAGACGAAAGTGTATGCAACAAGAGTGACACCAATATAGGCGAGAGATGAAAACTGGCCAATTAGTATTAGTCGCAGAAAGAAGCATTAGGGCCAAGTCAAAATAGAAATTAAATATGAAATAAGCATTTGCCTAAATAGAATACTTTCTCAAAGTCATGGTTATTACAATACCTAGAGGTATGTAACCAATAAATATGAGCTTAGGGTTATAGTATAAGGTACTAGAAAAAAAACCCAATTTTCTATAATCAATGTCGTTGATAAAATTTTGTTACACCTTCACCAAAAAGAGAGTTTATTCCGATGACATACAAAGAGTAGCAGTTGTGTGGTGAGTGCACGGGTGGGAAGACCAGCACAACATAAATATCAATAACTTGACTGGTAGTACAACACCTTTATGTATATGTATACACTTTTATGCATAAAAGAATCCCTCTTTTGGGCAAGATGTCCATGGACAACTGAAGGTTTTGCTCTTTCTCTGTCATCACAGGGAAGACGACAATGGACATTAGATCAAGGGTTTTCTAGATTTAGTCGTTTGCTCGTCACCCTTGATGCACAATTCAGATAGAGATTTTGAGGGAAGGGACACCGGTACATTGGTTATGTTTTGCCTCTCTTTTCGTCGCGTAGGTTTCTGATATAAAACTATTCATGTCAGTTGAAAATCAACTTTGAAAGTAAAATAATGATTGAGGTTGTGATTTCCCGAATCGTGTTACTTTTCAGCTATTGTAGTTCTTATTTCTTCGCCGTATTTCTTCTGACTTAAGCGTCAAAAGGGGGCTGCTCTTGAGCTGACAATTTCTATGCTACTGTCGGATGATTCACTTAGATCAAAGGTATGTGTTGCATGTAGTTTCTAATTTCATTTTTTTACCTTCAGAACCATTACTGCAGCAAAGATATTCGTAATTGCCACATTGTTTGTTCTTATAGTTTTGCTTTACATGTTCAGGTTACTAATGTGAGATTCGTCCAGAAATGTAAAAGATAAATAGCATGTTTTTTGTGCATGATAAGATGCAAAATTGTTGTATCATGTTTTCTAACAATGTGGTTTTGTTTGCTTGGTTGTGGTGTATAGTTTTGTAATAGTGTGTTGCTCATATCACGTAGAGTCATATGGCTAGTAGATTATTTATCTATTTTGTACTCATTAGAAAAGTTTCATAATAAACTCTCTCACTTTCAATCTATCTTAAACACGCGATTGTTATTTAGGAATTGCAGGTCATGTTTGGTGACTGGTAAACTGTTTTAGGGTTAGTCAATGTTGGTTATGTATTATGAAACTATATTATTATGAAACTATATTATTTGTGATTCGTTTAGATTGGTGTTTAAAATGTTGCTTGATTGTTTGTTGTGTACATGTCTGTGTTTGTTATGGGTGGTTCATCTCTCCATCATATTCTGATTTTGAAATACTGTAACTATCGACGACAATCATCATGAGGTCATCTAAACATAGTTTAAATGAGTTTTAGTATTCTTCTTTCCACCTTTAGAAAGCCAAAAATATGACCGTTAAACATTTTGCAAAACAAATATTTTCTTCTAAATCGTTCTAACGTATGGTGATGGTATTTTGATTTTGTTTGTAGTAAATTTGTTTCATTTGGGTTTGATGCTCATAGAATTTTGCATACGGTTGATGTGACGTCATCCTTCTAGATTTAACATGATATTTACATTGCATCGCGCATGAGTATCCAATTAGTTTTTATCTAATTTTTAATATAGTTAAATTATGCGTCATGATACATAAAACACAAGCACAACTGTACAACTAATCAAAACTAATTTGAGGCTTATAGGTTTTTTTAGTTTACTTTACAACTTTCAAACTATTATGTTTTAAAAAAGTTTGAACTTACTGTCGTGACGACTTTATTTATATTGAAATATTGAAATTTCCAAGTTAAACTTTTCAAGGTTTTGTTTATTTATATAAATTTATGTATATTATCAACACCTTTATGCGATGCACATATTTACATTATGGTTTCACTATTTATGTAAGGAGCCCTTACATATCTTCTCTTCATCAAATTATTAATTATATTTTTCCGCAAGATAATAATAAACAATTACATAATTATGTAAGGGGACTTTACATATTACTTTTCGTATAGTTATTAATTAATTATTTTCACGAGATAAAAAAATTAATTACATATTTTTCTTCTTAAAACATGTACATTACATATTTATCAATTCCACAAAAATTAACTTATTGAATCTATTTTAACATATAATTTCTACATATTTTCCTTACCAAGACCATCAGTTATATATTTTCTAATTCGAGCCTTCTAAGTTAAATAAACAATAAAATTACATCTCAAGACACAAAAGTTAAAAACTTTATTCAAAACTAACATATAATCAAAGTTACATTTTTAAATACAAAAAAAAAGAGTACCAATGTTTTAAACAATTACAATACTAAAAAATCAATATGTAAAAATATATTAGTAGAAGTAATAGTAAATAGTTATTTACGACATTAATTTTATTGAAATAATTGAATATTTAATACAATTGTTTTAGATACAATTTTATTGAAAAAAACATATGTGGCGTCATCGATATTTAGCCGAGATTTGTGCCCTAGGTTCCCAAACTCACCGACCCGGTGAACTCTTACCGGGCTTCACCAATTCAGGCATTCAAAATTCTAACCGTTGGGATTAAAAATTTTATTTTTCTACACTATTAATTAGAACTCAAGCTATTTTTTTACGCACCATCTTTACTTCAAATCACTATACATTACTACAAATCACTCTGGGTTCTACTCCAAAACTGCACTTTGGATCCGGTAAATTTTAATATTTACGATGCGTCAACTTCGGAGATGAAGATCAAATACACATAAGTGTTAATTTTAGTTTTTGACTACGATTAGTGGCATAGTACTTTCTTGATGATAATCCAACATTTCAATCGAACAAAAAAAACCATTAGTATTTTATTTTTCAAGATATTAATTATTTTGATGATGTATTTTTATTTTAATTAATAAACTTGTTTTATTTTTTTATTAAAATTTAGTTTGTTATAATAATTAAAGTGTATATACAAATTAAAGGAAAGTTGATTGAAAAAATGAGGAAATTGGGAAGAAATAAGAGATATCATGTAAAACAGAAAAAAACTGAGATGACATCATGTAAAACGAGAAAAAAGTAGAAAAAGCTGAAAAAATAAGAAAAACTGATGTGTCGCTGATGTGTTAAACTAAAAAAACAAATTGATTGCCACTTGCCTTAACGCTCGTTCACAACACGAGTATTCACATCTATCGCCTAGTTATATTATTATACAAGGTTATAAACCCATGTATTATATGAGTTGAAAAATCAATATATTAAAATCTAGGGTTATTGGATTTGAATAATCTCAACTTTCATATATTGGTCGGGATTAATTCCAATTTAGAAAATGTTTACAGACATTTTTAACTTTAAACTTATTTTACACTAATAACCCCTTACTAACTAAGAGTTAATATCCTTTTACTTTTTTTGATTAAATGGGGTCAACTTTGAGTCATTTTAAAACTCTGTCGCCTCCCGATCTTCATCAGGTTCGTTTTTAGATGTCCAGCCTCCATCGTCACCTAAAATCTACATTTAACGAGTAAAGTGGTTTAAACCAAGGGGTGAAGATTAATGGGTTTCAGGGTACAAAAGTTTCAGATTTACAGACCTAATAGTTTATTATAACCTTTTGTTTAGTATTTTAACCATATACGTAGTCTACCTCATAAAAAAACTAATGGTGTTAACTATCAGTTAGTAAAAGATCGTTGAAAGATAATAAGCTTAAAATAAAAAATGTTTGTAAATATTTTTGAATTAGGATTAATCTCGACTAATAAATAAAAATTTGAATATAATTGAATAGTTCAATAACCTTAAAATCTATAGCCTTATTATTATTTTATATGTTACATATGATTAGCAATTAATAAATAATCAATAATAAAATTTAAAGAAATTATAAATAATTAATAATAAAATTCAAAAAGTATAAAATTATAGTTAAAATAAGAAAAAATTACAATCTTCTAATTTAATATGTTTTAATAATTTATTAAATAAAAATATTTTTATTTTGAATATTTAGTTATTTTAAAAAAAGAAGAAAAAAAAACTTAAACTTCATCCAAAACGTGTCTTTTAAAAATATTTGAATACGAGTCTTTTATTATATAATATAAATATATTTAAATATAAATATAGATGAGAGGTTTTTATCTAGTATTGAAATCTAACATCTATGTGTGGGGCCTGGCGTTTTATTGGTATAAAAAGCATCCACTTCTTCTTCCTCCATCCTCCTAAAACCTCAAACTCTTCCTTGAGAGAAGCTGCTGCAATGGTGGAAAGCTATCTCAGCGATGAGTTTCACGTTCCGCCTAAGCATCCGTCGGAAGAAGCCCTCCGCAATTGGCGAAACGCCGTTTCTCTCGTCAAAAACCGTAGCCGGAGGTTCCGTCATGTCGCCGATCTCGACCGCAGGTCTATTCATCACGATAGAGTTCGCAAAATCAAGGTGCTTTTCCTCTCTCTCTCTTGACTCTTTGATGCACACTATAAACACTTGTGTTGGATCTGTTGGTGGTTTTAGATCTGTGATGTTTGAAGATGATTAACGAGCTCTAGGGTTTAAGTGATTTCTGGTTGAAGATGATTTTCTGTTTGTTCACTATTTACAATGTTATGAATAATGTTGTCAAGACCGGATTGGACCGGCCGGTCCGATCGGTTGGACCGGGATTCGGCGTCTGGTCCGGTCCGGTCAAGGGAGATTCGTTTTTCGAAGGTTGAACCGGCCGGTTTGTCCCGAGTCGGCGGTCGGACCGGGAGAACCGGACCGGTTCTGACCGGATTTGGCATTTTTTTTTTGTTTTAAGGGGTAAAAACGGAGTGTTAAACCATAAAAATGGTTGCGCGCGGGTAGGTCATGGTGTAAAAGATATCATAAAAATATTCAATACCTTTTACCTTGTTATCACATATAAACACATAATGTTTTATTTGTCACACCAACGTGAGACAAGGGTGTTATTTCCATCTTGTTCACACCTTTATTTTCAACAAATATTTAATTACATATATAAATATAATTAAAATATAGTTAAATCCGGTCCAACCGGTCCGATCGATCCGACCATCAAACCAGTAAGGCGTCTGATTCGACGTCCGATCCGGTTCTGAAAACATTGGTTATGAATATCATTTTAACCGGTTAGGCTAAATATTAAATATCTCGTTTTAGAACCCAAGGGGACATTGAATAGTCAACAGTGGACCGATTTAAGAACCACACGTCATTAATAACCACGTAACACCGTATATTGTGCTGAAAGTTTACGATTTTAAGGAAGTAAATAGATAAAAAAATTTTGATACCAAGTGTACCCCATGTTACACATTTGGTGGTTGTTTTGCCATTAAAATTTAACATGTTTAGTTACTCTCATAGACACTAACGAATCAAGAAGTTTTTTTTTCTTTCAGGGTGAAAATAGGATGATTGCATAATAATATTAAAGGAGCGTTTGGGATTTTTACATAAATGTTACATTTAAAATAAAATTTTATGGGGCAGCTGCACCCCTTCCATTACCTGTGTCCGCCCATGCTCATATCTTAAACGTGAAATTTGAAGTTGTAAATTAATTAGTAAATGAGAATTTGAGAAAAAAAGATTGAAATATGATTGTGGTTGTAAACGAGCTGAGCCGAGCTAAGTCGGGTGGTTTTAACTTTAGAAAGCTCGACCTTGTCTTGTTTGTAGTGTTTTTTCTAATGCTCGAGCTCGTTTAGGGCTGCGAGCGGGCTCGAGCTCGTCCAAGTTCGGCTCGATTTTGAATGTTTTCGAGCCAATCCCGAGCAACTTGCGAACCGGCTTGATTTGTTTACGTCTCTAATCCCCGCTTTAAAGAAAAATAGTTTAAATATGGGCTGGTATCCGGCCCGACTTGTTCAGAGTCCGATTGTGAAAACACAAACAATATTAAAGCCTGTATGAATGAAATTAAATGCTGTCCCATATATTAAAACTCCATTAACAATGGAGACTTCATGATTAAGTTAAGTTTCATGCATCTAAGTGGTAGACATTATTAATAAAGCACAATAATTCACCATTTTCTAATTAGTACTGCTACATAGACAGAGAATACGCTTTGTTCTTCGGTCCAATATGTGCTCCACCATTTGTTTAGTCTAATTTATCTAGAGTATTTAATTAGTCGGATTATCAATTAAACTTATTTTTTACTTAATTTGGCTCATACTTTTCTTTGTTTATGTTTACACGTTTTCAATCAATCAATTGTCACTTATTGTCTTCATCTCTTTCCATGTATCTCTATATATGTATAGAAAAATATAGAGATAATAAAATAAATTAGGTATATCAATAACATACCTCTTTTTTTTCCTCATAGAGAGCATAAGTAGCAAGACTGTTTTTGAAAGGATTAAGCTAAACAAATATACAAATTAAGAAAAAACATAAATACAAGCTAAGAAAACATAAAATGTCATATAACAGTATAAAACAAAAATAATATATTTACACAGATAAGATTTATAGATAAGATTTCATTTTAGAACTATAAATATATGAAAGTATGGTTACACAACCACCACATTTTCCGTACACGCTACTTTAGTAATTACGAAACTATCGTTAAAATTGGTATTTGAGTGGTAGGCGACATCCCATATTAGTTTTAAGTAAACGGAACCATTGCATTGTTTGTATACGTAAATGCATTATTTGATTATCGTACCTTTTTTTTTATCATATTATTAGCTCTTTTCATCGAGAATAGTTTTTAAAAAGTTATAGAGAAAATTGTATAATTGTTCTCTATAGTTTGATTAAATGACATGTTTGGTCCTTAGATTTTAAAATCTATAAAATTAGTCTAAACTTTTGTGTGGGTGCGCTACACGTTTGTTCCCCATATGTTAAAAGTTACATAATTAATTCAAACTTTTGTGTAAATGTAACCTATATAGTCCCTAAAGTTAAATCTCAAAGTTAGTCTAAACTTTAAAGATTGGATACCAAAAATGCAACCCTCAAACAAAAATTTAGACCAAGTTTATATAGTTTCTGAAATCCGTAAATGTAATATGAGCAAACTATAAAGGTGATTTTTGCAATTTTGTTGAAGTTATATTTCTATGAAACATGCAAAAAGCATATTTGAAAAAAAATCTTAAAAAAAGTAACTGATATGGTTGGGGACTGATTAACCGAAAAAGTATAAGCAAAGAAAAACAGAGGGGATGCATTTGAAATCCCTCTTTTCCTTATCGTGGGCCCTTACGCGTTGCAACCGCGTTAATTTATTGCCGTTATACAGTTACAATAATTTTATGTTTTAATATTTATTATTTTATATTTATATTTTAATATTTTATCACTCGCGTGTCGGATAGTCGTCACCACTCGCAACATGGAGCCAAATAATGCAATAAATAATAATTTTTTTTGAAAAATAAAAATCGGAATAAGTTGCAGATAACCCCCTCAACTTTATGTGCACTTAAGATTCCTTGCCCTATAACTTTATGTGAATTTTTCACAAAGCATATAGGATAAAGGTTCTTTTTGCATACTTTTAAAAACTATTAATAGGAAATTAGGAGTCATACTTTTTGTAAATTATTAAAATGAATCATGTGCTTTTTAAGAATGACAAACAACCATTCTATTGCAAAATCTATAATTCTCAGCTATGAAACTTGAATCCTTAACTATATAAAAAAAGTCACCAATTAAATACTAACGAGTAAAAAAGACGAGTAGATTTCATATGTTATAGATTTTGGGAGCTCATCTGATATAGCTCTTTGTTGTTATAAATATTCATAGCTAGGCCAGTTCTGATCTGTGTTGATTACACGGTTCTGATCATCGAGTAGTTGTTTGTGTTTGTGTTTTTACCTTTCTTGTCTTTGATGAATATATGATGATTAAAAGTTATGATAACATCAATAATGCCAACTTAACTACTACTTTTGTATCTTGCTATCAATATTTCTAATTGTCGTGGTTATTTTGGAGTCCATAGAAAAAGATATGATCTATGATTGTCCCGTTGTTTTTCTTGGATTTCTTCAAAGCACATTTAGAGATCTGGTCAAATCTAGTGCACATTTTAATTATTATTATTACTATTGTTATTTTTTGTGTGATGGGATATGCTTTTCTTTTTAAAGGAAAAAAGAATCTAAAGTCAAATGCTCAGCATTTTATTATCCAAAATAACTTTTATAGATATATAAATCATATAATATTCTTGGCATTGATTTCTTTCAAGTTGCAATGAGCATATGAGATCCACCATAAAAAATTTGTGAATAATTTTATACCCTGACATGATGATATATATGTTGTCATGGTCTATGTGCAGTTTTAAATGGTTTATATTTATAGATTAAAATATATAGGATTGCATCTTTATTACTTTATCTGTAATTCAGTATTTTATATGTAAAAAGCACCTGCAAAGTTGGTATAGAGAAGTTTCCTAGAAATTTCATTTCACCTTCTACAGAGACTTTAGCACCAATAACATGGCCTTGTCACAGTCAACTATAAATTGTTTGGGCTATAAAAAATGCAGATAGTGAGTTGGAAAAATAAGTGGACAGGGGCACGTAAAAACTTTAATCCTAAAAGATTCTTTGTTAATATTATTAAACAAATGTTTATAGAAATTATATCATACTTAACAATTTAACCTTTTTTACTAGGTCATGATCCAACTATGTATATATTGAGTTGAGTTGCAAATTTGCAATCACTTTCATTTTTAAGAAGTGACACATCAAGTTGACTCGTTATCAACTTTATGTAAATGACTTAGAGTTGCCATCTCAATGTAAATAAAAGAGGAGATCTGCAAGTGTTTATGAATATGAGATATCTAATTATGCATCACAGTAAACTATAGATTATCTAATTCTCATGGTTCTAGCGGTTCTGTACTTAAATTTGGTTATGTACCCTCCAAAGGGTATTGACATCACTTCTCACTTTATGCAAATGGCGTAACTTTATGAGTTATGAACTTATGATGCACTCACCTTAGTGTTATACTGTTAGCCATCGAAGGCTTGATCATAACTGTTAAAAAAGCAATTTTGTACACTGCACGTGGAAAAAAGTGCAATGTACACCTTTGGTCTGAAGTATGGTTATAAAATGTATAAGTGAAATCTATTTTCCCATGAGGCTTTATTTGCTGGTATCCAGTTCCTATAGGTGTTTGGATCTTTGCACCAATAGTGCTGAGTGCAGATCACATGAATTCCATTGCGATTACCATATATTTAGTTCTATTATATCATCTATGACACTACTGTATTTTTTTTGGCTAAAAATGAATTCTTGATAATTTTGTGTCTTTCCATTGAACTAAAAAGATCAAAATATTCTTTGAGCAAAAGAAGGATGGCATGCTACAATGTATTTTTCATTTTTTTTAAATATGAACTTAATTCTTATAAAAAGTTTCTTTCAGCTCTTGACCCAGCTGCTTAAGAAAGAAAACTGCAATCCATCCTTTCATTTGATATACCTAAACTGATGTAGTTACTTTCCTACCCACCCAAATAAACTAACTGGCTGCATTATATAGTTTGTTTTTCTCTCATTTCTTTCATGTCTCACCTTTGTCAGGAAAATCTACGGGTCGGCTTCCTAGCTGTGAGAGTAGCCATGCGGTTTATTGATGGTATGCTACGTATATGCATATATATTTAAAGCTGTATAAACTGAAAAAAAATAATAAATGAATTAATGAAATCAACCTTCTCTATGTGAACTATTAAACAAACCACAGGAGTGTTGTTTTAGTCTCTCCATTTGGCCATGTGATAAAAATTGGTTCCCAGGTTACAGACGTCGTTCCAAGAGTGTAAAGGGTAATTTTAATTGGTTTAGGAGGGCTAGAAGCAAGTATTTTGGATAGTAATCTTATTAGTATTCAATTATTGTACTGTGGAAATAACTTGGAAGGCAAGTTTACTTTTCCACAAGATTGGGACTCCCATGAGGTTGTTTTCTTTTATTCAAATTTAGAGCCATTGACTCATTGGACATATCATGTTTCTTGAATTATAGGCTACCATCTTACTATTTAAGTTTATTCGTTTGATATAAGTAAGAATCTGTATTCCTTTCTTATAAGCATTCATATGATATATAACTAATACCTGAAAATTACATCTACAGCTGGTGCTCATTATGAAAATCACCCCTCAGAAGATGCAAAAGTTTCCAACATCCACAATAATCCAGATAAACTTGCATCCATGGTTCAAAACTATGATGTGAAAACCTTAAGATCCATTGGTGGCGTTATGGAGTTGCAGAAGCAGTAAAAGTCAATATAGATGAAGGAGTCAAGTCAACGGATTTGACTAGTAGACAAGAAACTTATGGTGTCAACAAATACACCGAAAAACCTTCTAAAAGCTTTTTCATGTTTGTGTGGGAAGCTCTTCATGATTTAACCCTGATCATCCTTATAGTATGTGCTGTGGTATCAATAGGCGTTGGGCTCGCCACTGAAGGTTTTCCAGATGGAATATATGATGGGCTAGGAATATTATTGAGTATATTATTAGTTGTTACGGTTACTGCTGTGAGCGACTACAAACAATCTTTACAGTTCAGGGAATTAGACAAAGAAAAGAAAAAGATTTATGTCAAGTAACAAGAGACGGGTGTCGAAAAAAGGTTTCCATATTTGATTTAGTTGTTGGAGACGTTGTTCATTTATCTATTGGTGACCAGGTTCCTGCTGATGGGATATTCATATCTGGATATAATCTGTTAATTGATGAATCTAGTTTAACTGGTGAAAGTGAAGCTTTCCATATAGACGAAAAAAACCATTTGTTCTTGGTGGGACAAAAGTGCAAGATGGCTCAGCTAAAATGCTTGTCACAGCAGTTGGTATGAGAACCGAATGGGGAAAACTAATGGAAACTTTAAGTGATGAAGGAGAAAATGAGACCCCGTTGCAAGTAAAATTAAACGGTGTGGCTACAATTATTGGTAAAATTGGATTAGTATTCGCTATCTTGACATTTCTTGTGTTGACTGTGAGGTTTCTTGTGGAAAAAGCTATCCGAAATGAGTTCTCAAGTTGGAGTTCAAGTGATGCACTGAGTATGCTAGACTATTTTGCCACTGCAGTTACAATTATTGTTGTTGCAGTACCAGAAGGACTACCTTTAGCTGTCACACTGAGCCTTGCATTTGCAATGAAGAAGTTAATGGATGATAAAGCGCTCGTGAGACATTTATCTGCTTGTGAAACAATGGGTTCTTCAACATGCATATGCACAGATAAAACCGGGACTTTAACAACAAATCATATGGTGGTTGACAAAATATGGGTATTTGGTAAAGCAAAAGATGCTAAAGAATCTTCAGAATTGCCTGAAAGTGTGTCAACCGTTCTCTTGCAGTGTATATTCGAATGTACAGGTTCCGAGGTTGTCAAAGATGCGAATGGTAAAACTTCTATTTTGGGCACTCCAACAGAATCAGCAATATTAGAATATGGTTTGCTTTTGGGTGGTGATTTTAGTACCGTACGTGGTGAGATTAAAGTACTGAAAATGGAACCTTTTAATTCTAAAAAGAAGAGTATGTCTGTTATTACCCGTCTACCTAACGGTCAAATACGTGCATTTTGCAAAGGTGCATCAGAAATAGTGTTAGGAATGTGTGACAAGATCATAGATGACAGTGGAGAGCCTGTTCACATGTCTGAAGAGAAGGCAAAAGATATTACAAAAGTGATCAATGGGTTTGCAGATAAGGCTTTAAGAACTCTTTGTTTGGCTTATATTGATGTGGAAAGCGAGTTTGATATGCAAAAAGACATACCTGCCCTCGGGTACACTTTAATTGCGGTTGTGGGCATTAAAGATCCACTTAGACCAGGGGTAAAGGAGGCAGTTGAAACATGTTTAGCAGCTGGTATCACTGTGCGTATGGTTACAGGTGATAATATCAACACAGCTAGAGCCATAGCACAAGAATGTGGTATACTCACTAATGGTGTTGCCATTGAGGACCTGATTTCAGAAACAAATCTGATCAAGAAAAGAGTGAAATTGCACCAATGATTCAGGTACGACATTGTTATATCACAATTTCAGTCAAAGTATATATGATAAAAATTGGTATCTAGGGGAAGCAATTTCCACCCATTTACTTATAAATGGGTCAATTTGGGTTGTGTTTTATCTCCTAAAGGTAAAATACAAAAAAGTAGCTACAAGGGGAATGGTTCAAATGGATTAAACCAGCTAAAAGTCACCCAAATTTTCTTCTAAAGCATGCAACCTTCTAAATCATTTTATTAAAGAATTTTGGTAATTATATTACTTATATTGTTTCCTCAATGATAACAACCCATTTACTTTCTGTAAGTTTTTTTAAAGACAACAACTAAGTGTCTGCAGGTCAACCTAACCCGACCGCCCATTTTGCACCTGTGCTAGAAGTAACCTGTTTTCAACCTGTATTCATTTTGACATAGAATTGTTAGTGGTCAATCCGGCCAGGTCATCTAACCGCCTCTACTGAACTTTAAATTGCTTTTCCACACGTATAGGTCATGGCTAGATCATCACCAACAGACAAGTTGGAGCTTGTTAAGAAATTGAGGGCTCTATCAGAGGTAGTTGCAGTCACTGGTGATGGGACAAATGATGCTCCAGCTTTGCATGAATCTGATATCGGCTTCGCCATGGGAATAGCAGGAACAGAGGTTGGTATCTCTTATTTTCTGCTTCAAACAAACCAGATATTTGATTCTAAATCTAGTACACCGCATGTCATGTATCTATAGGTTGCTAAAGAACAAGCTGATGTCATTGTGATGGATGATGACTTTGCAACAATTGTTAAAGTAGCCAAATGGGGACGTGCAGTTTACATAAACATTCAAAAGTTTGTGCAGTTTCAGCTAACAGTTAACATAGTTGCTCTGATGATCAACTTTGTTTCTGCATGCATCACAGGTGTGTTGTTCTATATCAATAGACGGGTCAGGCTTTGTTCAATAGTCAAATCATGTTACGCCTCGTGAAGTTGACCATAAAAGTTTTGTGAACAAGTTTTAAAATTGTTAATATGATAACAAAAGCTATATAATGTCAATAAAAATAAGTGTGTTTCTTCTGGTTTTCTTCAGGTTCTGCTCCCCTAACTGCTGTACAACTGCTATGGGTGAACCTGATCATGGACACTTTGGGTGCATTAGCACTGGCCACTGAACCACCAAATGACGGGCTGATGAACAGACCGCCTGTTAAGCGAACTGAAAATTTCATAACAAAAACCATGTGGAGGAATATCATTGGCCAAAGTGTTTACCAAATGGCTGTCCTATTTGTCTTGAACTTTGCTGGGAAATCCATTTTGAATTTGCAAGGGGACAATGCAACTGCCATCCAAAACACTTTCCTATTCAATACCTTTGTCTTCTGTCAGGTATAATTTTAAAATCTGATTGGGTTCTGATTATTCTTTATTCCTACAGAATCAAACAGGTAAATTTGTAAGAATTAGCTTATAATAACTATGAATTAGGATGAGAATTAGGGATGAGAATTAGGGGTGACAATTGCAGGACGTCACAAGAATAATCAAGTTTTGAGTTTATCTTTAACCCGTTTAATGAAAATGGTTGACATCCCAAGTTGCCAACCTGTTTAACCCAATTGTTACAACCC
Source organism: Flaveria trinervia (assembly GCA_025506515.1). Lineage (NCBI taxonomy): Eukaryota > Viridiplantae > Streptophyta > Magnoliopsida > Asterales > Asteraceae > Flaveria > Flaveria trinervia. Next base: position 88,940,513 of record CM046445.1, on the reverse strand, counting down.
TCAAACATTATTAACACGCTTACAACTTGATTACAATCCATTTGACTCATTTATCTAAATGCATGTTTTGAAAACAGGACCGGACGGGGAACCGGACTCCGATCCGGTCTGGTTCGGTGTTTAAAACCGTTCTAGTGTTGAACCAGTGGTCGGACAGGTTGAACCGATCGAATCAGCTGTCGGACCGGTTAAACCGCTGGTCGGACCGGTTGAACCGATTTTTTAATATATTTTTTTTATTTTTCGTAATTTTTACATATATGTATAAAAAATACTTATAATTTTATCCGGTTCTTATATGCGGTCCGACCGGTTGAACTCCGACCATCGGACAGGTAAGGCGTCCGGTTCACTGTCCCGTCCGGTTTTAAAAACATTGTCTAAATGGGTTAAATGTATGTCATGGCTTTTAATTGTGTCTAGAAAAGTATTGGATGTTTTTAACACGAATAAATATACGAGTTATGTTTGGGTATTTTACGATTTAACCCACCATCCTGAAGTGACTTCACCTCTAAAACAATTTAAATCATTAATTCATTCAAGCTATATCAGTGTTTAAAATTGAAAGTTTATGTAAATAATTGATCAAAATAGTTGATAAGTAACCTCATAAATTGCTTCATTAAATTATTTTTGTTACAAGATACTTTATAACCGTATTGTGCATTAGTAATGTTAATAATCCAAAACGGGATAACATAATTTTATATAAAATAACCTTGAGATGCCCTTTTGACACAACTTTCTTTTGCAGGTATTCAACGAAGTAAACAGTCGCGATATGGATAATATAAACATTTTCCGTGGCATGTTTAACAGTTGGATATTCGTTGCTGTCATGTTCTCGACTGTTGTTTTCCAAATCATCATTGTGGAGTTTCTTGGTACATTTGCAAGCACAGTGCCCCTAGATTGGGAACTATGGCAACTCAGCATTGGAATTGGGTTTGTGAGCATGCCAATAGCAGTTATTTTGAAGTGCATTCCTGTTGAGAAGTTGTTTATCAAGCAACACCATGACGGTTATGAGGCTATTCTTGATGGTCCAGAACATGTTTGATGAAGTGCCTAAAAGAACGCAGTCCAACTTCATTTTTGTCAAGCATTTAAAATGTAACTTCTCCATTATTGTCTTTGTAGGTGTTAGAATGGAGATGTTACAATGTTTCTTTTGTTACTACAATGCACTTAACACACCAAACTCATAAAGCAAGTAATTTTTCATCATGTGTTCAAACATGTCGGGTCGTATTGAGTCACTCTGCTAACACAAATTTGAATTTATATATAGTTTATGTATAAAATTTGTAAGGGTGGTGCATTGATAAGTATTTAGGTTTGTGATCACCTTACCATTGGAGGAAAAATATGTGAGGGTGTTTCTTTGTTTATCAGATGAGGAGAAAGGAGTTATATGGTGGCAGAAACATATTACTATATGAAAACACTAGTATAATGACACGTGTGTTATACAGGTTTAGAAAATTAGATTATTGATAAATTTGTGATAGTATAAATTTGTAATGTATAAGAATGTGAGAATTAAGAAATTATGCACTAAATAAAATTACATGACAAATTCAAATACATAGGTAAAAACACAAAAATACTTATTGACTTTAAGTAAAAATTTGATAGTGTAAAAGTCTGATGGATTGTTATACATTGATCGATTTGACAATCAAATTATACGAACCATGATGATATAATCATAACATGATATATCAAGATTCTATAATAAAATGACCTAGAATACTATAAAACACCTGCAAGATTAAACAAAAAAATTGTGTGATAATATAGAAAAAGAAAAACATTAGAAGTGAGGTCAAAAACAAAACTATAAACATTAGTAGTATAGTTAAAAATAATTTGCAATTAATTTTTTAAAAGCCTGTCCTAAATTATGTTGCGTATAAGCTAAAAAGAGAACATGATAAATTATAAAGAATACTTGAAACCTTTTATCAAATTGCACGCCATTATAAAGTATTGTTAAAACAAAAACGATAATATAGAACAATAAATCAATTATAGATGTATTTCAATGATAATGTAAATTTCTCATATAACAAAGTAGTATAAATTCTACTAGGCCGATTATTTAGAATTTTAAAATGTTATAAGCGTAATACATGAAAACTAAATCATTGCTACAATTTCTTACAATACTTTAAAAAAAATTAGTGTAATAACATTAAAGGGAACTCTATAGGTATTATCTCAAGTGAGGATGGTGAGCCGTCGGTGTCCATTCTCTTTAAAAAACTCTTAGGTTCTGTAGCTGTAATGACTTTCTTCTCATTTTTGATAGCATCACCCACGTGCATAGGTGAGCTAGGAGTTAGATCAATCACATCCACAGGTTCTTGTGTTCCTGGTTGAGCTCTTCTTAAAGGTCTCCCAGCTAGTTTTTTTTAAGATATGAAATCTGAAGTTACTAATCATTGGCCCTGTTCTGCAAGGTAGTCACTGGAGATTCAAGGTGACTAACCTTGGAGACTAAATAGGTGCATGTTTTAGACAGTTTTTGCACCTTTAGTCTTAATTTCCCCTCATCTTCATCAGAATTATCATTGGGGAATGAGATGATTGAACCAAAGTCTTCACTCTCACCACCAGCTTCAGGTTTTGGATGCTGGATTTTCTCTGCTTACTAGCAACCTTAGTTGAAATGTCAGTGGGCTGAGTTGCTATGGTTGAGGACTTAATGATGTAATCATTTTCAAAAGTGAGAGCCTCTTCCATATGGACATCCTGAACAGGTTTAAAAGTGTCCACCTCAGTAGTAGGTGACTAATGGGGGCTAGAAATAAGAGCCTCAGAAGTACTCATCTCTCCTTGAGTAGGGGAAAAGAAGAGAGAATCATGGTACTCACTGAAACCTAGATCTTCATCAGTGTAGAAATCAAGGTTGGGGATTGGTTGGTTGAGATCTAAAGGCTGGGGATGGTAATTATCCCCTAAAGGTTGATCACTTGAGTGTTGAGACTCAAAGTGATGGCTTAAGGTAGTTTGGCTTATGAGCTCATCAGGCTGAGCATGAGAAACCTCAGCACTGATCCTTGAAGAGATGGGAGTGGTTTGCTCCTCAGGAAAAGTAGGAACTCTAGTGTCCACTTCCTCCTGTATGGGTGAGTGTATAGGGACCTGCACAGACTGAATAGTCTGAGTAGGGGTTTGTTTGGATTTTCTTTGGTAGGTAAGGGTGATTTGTGGCTGTGTAGGTGGTTAGGATGTAGCAGGTGTGGGTTCAACACTAGCTGGTGCTACTAGGTTGTCACATTAAGCAATGAGCTCTAACATTTGTGGGAGCAGGGCTGCTTCTACCCCAGAGAAGCCAACAATGGGCTTTATTAGTATTTTAAAGATGTCGGGCTTCATCTGTCCCAGTTTTAGAAAGTTACATGTTCCCTTTAACTCTTAGCCCAGTTCATAGTTAAGAATGTACTGGACATAGTTAAGAATGTACTGGACATATCTAGGGAACATGTAATAATCTAAGGAGTCCAAGTTTGCAGGCAAATTAGTATAAACAAATTGAGAATACCTAAACTTGACCCCCTGAATCATTCCATGGATAATGAAGGAGAGATCCTCAGGAATCTGGTCCCATCCACCATGCTTGTTTGATAAGTTGTGAATAATCACATGGAGTAGGAATCTCCACTGGGATGAGACCTTCCCTTTCCTGAAGGTCTTGACAGAGTAATCTCCCTCATACCCCATCTACTCAAAAGAATGATTGACAACTTCTTTTGGGAAGAACCTCACCTTCTTCATCATCCAACTGAAGATGCATGCCGTTGATGGCCGGAGTGATGAAGACTGTTCTCCCCTGCACTGTGGCAGACAGTGCCTTCTCCCCATCCATTACGACCTCTTGGCAGGTCTTCCAGAATTCGAGCAGATGATCCTTATAGAGTGAATGATCAATGGTTAGGGAGGTGAAGTAGTTAGACAAAGCTAAGAATGGACAAACCTATGAGAAATGAGGATCTTTCTCAAAGCTTAACAGAGCAACCTGGTTGTGTTGCCTGTGGAGCTGCATGGCAAAGTTCGGGTCATTTCTGTGAACAAGGTTGGCCATTATGAGGTAGCTTAAGGATAAAGAAAGAAAGAAAAAAGAAAAAAGAAAGAAATTTTAGATAGAAATTTGGGGTTTTAGGTTTGGAGGAAGAAGCAAACGATAGAAAGAAGGGGAAACCATTGGGTTTATATGTGAAAAGGATTTGAGATAAAGTTTAATGAAAGAGGATAAACTTTGAAATCCGGATGTCGGTCCCACCTCTGAAAAAGTAATTTACTTTTGCTCAAAAATTAGTTTTCTGGAAGTCAAAAAGCTTCCGAAGGTCAATTATCTTCACAAGTTTTAAATGAAAAAGCTTCCGAAGCTAAAATGACTTCGGAAGATTTTCCTAAGAGTTGTGAAGATTTTGACTTCGGAAGAAAATCAAGACTTGAAAGTTTTGTTTAAGAATAAAGCTTCCGAGAGTTAATTTGCTTCGGAAGAAAAAGGTCTTTGAAAACATATAAGTGCCAAAGAAAATTTTAAGCTTTGGAAGATATTTTAGAAATTTCTTCCGAAGGTAAAATACTTGGGCAGTTATTTGTTTTAAAAGCATAAATTTCTTCCGAAGTTAAAAACATAACTTCTGAAGGATCAAAATTTTCATAAATCTAAGAAAAGTCTTCAAAAAGATTTTCATCCAAAGAAAACAAGAGCTTATAAAAGTGATGAACTAAACAACTTAGGACACACATGTTTTAAGAAATAATAAGAATTAGTTTTAAGAAAAACCTACTCAAATTTGATCATCCAAATAGCTGATACAAGATATTTAAATCTCTGTTCATCAAAAGTCTTTGTAAACAGATCAACATATTGTTCATCTGTTTGAACTTTGACTAGTTTAATTAATCCCTTTTCATAATTATCTCTTATTAAGTGATACCTGATGTTAATGTGTTTGGTCCTTGAGTGCTGCACAGGATTCTCTGTGATTGAGATAGCACTATTGTTGTCTATGCGAATAGGAGTCTCCTTGAAGTTGAACCCATAATCCAGCATCTGATTTTGAATCCAAAGCACTTAAGCACAACAGCTTGCAACAGCAATGTATTCAACTTCAGTAGTTGATGCAAAGACATAAGATTGTTTCTTGCATTGCCATGAGACAACCCTTCCAGCAAAAAACTCACATCCCCCAGATGTAGACTTTGCAGTCATGTTGTAACCATCACATTCACTATCTGTGTAAGCATACAAATTGAAGTTAGGATTCTTAGGATACCATAAACCAAGTGTTGAAGCACCCTTAAGGTATACTAGAATCCTTTTGACAGTGATAAGATGAGACATCTTAGGGTTGGCTTGATATCTTACACAGAAGTAGCATACATAATATAAGGCCTGCTAGAAGTAAGATGCATAAGAGACCCAATCATATCCCTGTATAAGTGTTCATCTATACACTCCCCCTCAAGATCAGGTCCAAGGGAGTGGTTTCTAGCTATGGGTGTCTTAGCAATCTTACAATCAGTCATGTTGAACCTCTTGAGTATGTTCTGAACATACTTTGACTAACTAATGAAGATGCCATCTTTAACTTGCTTCACTTGAACTCCTAGAAAGAAATTAAGTTCCCCCATGGCACTCATTTCAAATATGTCCTTCATCAGCTTCTTAATGTCTTTGCAGAGGTTTAGATTAGTTGAACCAAAGATGATGTCATCCACATATACTTGAACTAGCAATATGTCATTTCCCTGTCCTTTGATGAAGAAAGTTCCATCTATAGTACCTCTCTTGTATCCATGTTTGTAGAGATACTCAGATAGTGTCTCATACCATTTCCTAGGTGCCTGATGCAGCCCATAAAGAGCTTTGTCAAGCATGTAGACATAATCAGGATGATCAGGATCTACAAAACCAGGTGGCTCTTTGACATACAGCTCTTCATCAATCACTCCATAAAGAAAAGCACACTTTACATCAAGTTGAAAGACCTTGAAGTTCTTGGATGCAGCAAATGCCAGGAATATCCTAACAGCTTCCAGTCTTACTGATAGGAGCAAAGACACCAGTGTAGTCAATCTCTTCTTCTGTGTGTACCTTTGAACAACTAGTCTAGCTTTGTTCTTGATGATAATGCCTCTATCATCCTTCTTGTTCCTAAACACCCATTTGGTTCCAATGGTAGTCTTCCCATGTAGAAGAGGACAAAGGTTCCAAACTTTCTACCTTTTGAATTGTAGCAGCTCTTGTTGCATAGCTTTAACCCAACTTCCATCCTTTAGAGTCTCATCAACTTTTTTTTGGCTCTATTTGGGATAAGAAAACAAGAGTGAAGACAAACATTTGCTTCATGGGTTTGTCCTCTTATTCTTACCCATGTGATAACATCTCCAATGATGTTTGTGGTGGGGTGGGACTTGTGGATCTTTAGCTGAGGGATCACAGCAAGTCGCTAAGAAAGATCTAAATTAGAGAAATTTAGATCTGGCATAGAAGTTTCACCCACCACATCAGCACACTTATCAAGAGAGACTTGATCCAAGGAGTGTGTGATATCATTGATGTTGTCATCTATGGAGTGGTTATCAGCATCAAGAAAGTCTTGATCACTGTCACCATTACCATCATTGTCTTCTGCAATTGAAGCATCTTTATCTGGTTGTGGATCCTCTGAGCTGGAATTTGAAGGCATACCAGATGTATCAGCTGAGTTTGTCATTATTGTGCTGATTGAAACCTCATTTGTAGAAGTAGTCCTAACTGGAGCTAAAGATGTGTTACTTGAAGGTCTTGTTAGCTCAAATCTTGGATCAGGATCACTTGTATTTAAATTTTCTGCAGATCCTGAAACAGTCTCACAAGATTTGTTAAAACAGTTAGTAACTAAATCAAGATCAAAGAGCCAATCAAGACCAGAACCAGTCACACAGGGTGTGCGTTCATTGAAAGTCATATTGGCTAACTCCTTAACAATTCTAGTTCTGAGATTGTATACTCTAAAAGCTTTAGCTTGGGAAGAGTATGCAATGAAGTTTCCATCATCTGATTTCTCAGCAAATCTGGCAAGTTGATCCTTGGTATTCAAGATGGTGCAAGGACAACCAAATGACCTGAGAAAACCAATGAAAGGTTTCCTCTTGTGCCAAAGTTCATAAGGAGTCTTGCCATGAGTCTTAACTACTAAAACTCTGTTCTGCACATAGCAGGCAGTGTTAACTGCCTCTGCCTAGAAGGTGATAGGCAGCTTAGATTCAGACATCATGGTTCTTGTAACTTCAATAAGTGTCCTGATTCTCCTCTCAGCAATACCATTCTGCTGAGGAGTCCTAGGAGCATTGTATTGTCTTGTAATACCTTTTTCATCACAAAATGCATCAAGGATTTGGTTCTTGAATTCAGTTCCCTGATCACATCTTATGATTTTGACCTTGTGATCAGATTGATTCTCAATCTTTAAGATGAAATTCTTCAGAATCTTAGGAGTCTCATCCTTAGTTCTAAGGAAAAAGACCCAAGTACATCTTGTAAAGTCATCTGTGATCACTAAGCAATAAGAGGTCCTTTCCTTAGGCTTGTGAGATACCTTATGTTGCTTCCCTTTCAAGCACGCAACACAATGGTCATCACTTGTAAAGTCTTTCTTTGGCATTCCAGTTACCAAATCATTCTTAATCAGTTTATTCATGTTTTCAAAGTTTACATGGCACATTCTTTTATGCCATAGGAAAGACTCATCACTATTTGCTTTAGACAGAAAGCATGAAACTTCTCCAGAGGGATATGTTTCTTGCAGATTCATCTTGTACATGTTCCCTTTTTTGGGGGCTCTAAGTAGAATACGCTCATGAGGAATGACCACCCCGGCCTTGAGAACAATGCACTCATGCTCAATAAAGAGCATGTTATGACTCTAATCACAAAATTGAGATACACTCAAAAGATTATACCCATGCTCCTTGACAAAGTTTACCTTTTCAATGATGAGCTTACCATTTTTGACCTTGCCCCTTCCAGAAATGTAACCATATTCATCTCCTCCAAAAGAAACTCCATCAATCCTTTCAAAGTTCTGGAGTAGTGACCTATTGCCTGTCATGTGCCTAGAACAACCACTGTCAATGATCCAGACATTTTTATTTGTCTTGAGTTGTCCCTGCATGAAGAAAATGATTAGTTACATTTGGAAACCCAAGCCTTACTTGTCTTGGGCTCATTAATTGAAACAGAAGGTAATGCAACAGTAATGGATCCTATGGTTATGCTAGGAGGACCTTGAGCTGTTGTTGATGGAGAATTTTCAGTCACTTGGTCTTTCTTAGACTTCAACACCACCTTTGGAGTCTTGGACTTGACCTTCAATACTTCGGAAGATTTTGTAGACACTGCAGCAGACTTCAGTGCTTCAGAGTATTCCTTTCTTCCGAGACCAACTTTTCTTCCGAAGGCAATTTTCCACTTGCCTTCTTCGTAGATTTGGAGCTACTGAAGGAAACAAATTTTCCTTCCAAAGCTTGAACCTTCTTAGAATTCTTGGAAGTCTTTGGTTTAATCATGTGAAGAGTACCCTTAGGATTGTATGGACAATCCTTAGCAAGATGAGTAGTACTTTCACACATAACACATTCCATTTTCTTCTTCCCAAGAGCCTTCTAGAAACAAGACTGACTTCGGTCACATCCCTTCTCTATCCTCATCTTTGCAGATATTGAGGCAGTCCTTTTGGGCTGGGTCTGTTCTTGGAGTTTGATGGTCCAGGTTGTGTAGCAGTGGTACATAATAGATCAGTCTTCTTCTTGGTACTGAGATGATTTGAACAAGAACCAAAACTCTTAGCAGAAGAGTTTAGGTTGATGTCTTCAGTCTTTACTACTTCAAAACCTACAGAAATAAAAACTTGCTTCTGCTTAGAGTTAAAAGTAGCCTTGATCTTTTGAGCCTTCCTTGCTTTCCTTTTGCTCTTTCTGATCAAGTTCTTCCTCATAGACTTGGTCATCATAGTTTTCTTTTTCTCCTCAGAAGGATAGTGTCCCTTATTAGAATCCTCCTCTTCACTCTTCTCAGAGGAATTCTTCACTATCACTTCTTCATCCTCTTCACTCAAAGGATCTATAAGAGGAAGCTCATCTTCATAAGCTCCATACCTAGGTGACTTACAGACAAGATTATGTGTGGAGGAGCTATCTCATTTAATCTTAGTCCTTGCTTGTTTTGATAGCACACTTTGTTCTGCAAGGATGAGGATATCATGTTCTTGAAGGTCTCTTCTTCAAGAACACACTTGTTTGCCTTGGCTTTTCTGATCATAAGCTTAGCCTAGCACTCAGTCAACTTGGTTATGAGATTCTTGATTTGAGTCCTAAAATCTGTATGCTTATGTTTTAGAACTGAAATTGTTTTCTCTAAGTCCTCTATCTTCAGTTTATAATCATTTTCAGACTTCTAAAATCAGCTTTTAAAATGTTTAAGGACTCAAGATTAGATCTCATCTCCAAGTTATAGGACCTGTATCTATTTACTTTAGCAATGCATTTAGGGGTACAGAGATGTTCCAATACCTTGGCTTCATCATGATCTACCATCAGTGCTTGGTTTGGAGAAGCATTTTCCACCTGAAAACTCCAGTCAAAGCCTCCTTCTTCAACAACAACAACAGCTTGCTGCTTTGGCTTCTTATTCTGGGGAGCTTTGTTAGTGTAGTTGGGTCTAGACTGTGTTTGACCACTATTTGTTCTAGGTGCCTTACACTTCCTGGAAAAGTGGCCCATCAAGTTACAGTTGTAACACTTGACTTTGCCTTTGTCCAGGCCAAACTTTCCACTGGTTGCATTGCTTGAAAACTTCCTTCCAGTCCGCTTGTAGAACTTCTTAGCTCTATGAGTGAGAAGAGCAATCTGCTGGACTATCTCCATATACTCCAGATCATCTGGATGGATACAGTCCAGGTCTTTAAGGGTGAACAGAAAGCTGCCACAACTTTCATCAGAAGAAACAAAGGCTTGAGAAGAACTTGTCTCTTAGAATGGGCTTCCTTGGGTGTAGTTCTCCCTTGGTGTCTCTGGGAAGGTGATGAAAGGACCCTTAGACGAGTTATCAGGGTAGCATATGAGATGATGTTGGGGGTTCTATGTTATCTCTTTCAACCACATGCAGGGCTGAACCCATTTGATTATTGGAGTTGCCAGATAAACCTTGCATGTTCATCTCTATCTGGTAGCCACTGAGAATCCCGTAGTGTGTCCACTGCCTAGGAAGTGAGGACATGAACTTCCTTAAAATGTCCCTGTTCTCAAGAGGAACTCCTCCATCCACAATCTCAACATACCTGAAGTATGGCTGAGTCATGGTTTCACCTACTTTAAAGGTGAAGTTTTCAAACTACTACTTCAGAAGATCCTTCTTGTTCTCCTTAGCTTCAGTGGAACCCTCATACATCGGTTTCAATGCATCTCACAACTGTTTAGCTATTTTGCATTTCTTGAAACCTCTGTATACAGAGTTTGGAAGAGCAGTCTGAAGGGCTGTCATGGCTTTTCTATCAATCTCTACTCTTTTCCTGTCTTCATCAGAGTAGTTTGCCATATCCTTGGGGATCATACCAACACCAGTAACAGAGGGGGTGCTAGGTATGTAAGGTCTATTCTCAACAGACTCCCACATTCTTGAGTCCAGAGACCTGATGAAACCTTCCATTCTCAGGCACCAGGTATCAAATTCATCAAGAGTGATCAATGGGGACTTGTTCATGGTTCCAGTTTCCATATCAGTCTTGGAAATGGCTGCCATTTGAAAAGTTTAGTATTTATGTGAGTGAGGGATCTTAAGATGGTGAGATCTTATATCAAGAGCCTGAAAAGCTCTGATACCAAATACAGGACCGGTGAAGGGTGGTCAAATACCACATAAAAACACGAAGAGGAGAGTAACTAAACTTAAACAAATTGTGAACTAGATTAACCACAAATGAAGACACTAAGAACACAAGTAATTAAGATACAAAACACAAGAGCAAGATACACAGTGAGATGGTTTTCAAGATTGTAGTATATTGCTTTCTTAATGTTCTATTACAAGTGTTACAAAGCATATCAATAAAGTTACAAGAACATGAGATACTTATACTACATCCTACAGCCGACCATACTATGAAAGCCAGCTGGATACAATTGACTAGACACAAAACAAAATCAATTGTAGAGTCAAAAGGCAGATTGCCTTTTGACTAGTGACTATGACATGCCATAGCTCACATCCTTATCTATTACAAAAAGGATAAAGTACATGAAGTAGAAAGTTATAGACTCAAGACCTCAATGTACAGTTACCAAAAGCATGAACCTTTTCACCAACTCATGTAACTTGGTGACTTTACAGAGTTGCAACGAAAAGGGGGTCCAGATTTATAGAAAAGTACATCAGATAAAGCATGTTACTAAAAGTCTTCAGAAGAAATCTGTCTTCAAGTGTGGAGCTTCGGAAGACTTTGTCTTTGAAGCTTCGGAAGACTTCATCTTTGGCTTCGGAAGATATTGATCTTAGCTTCGGAAGATTTCACACTTAGAATATTTCTGTTGCATGTGTGAAACTTCCGAAGCATTCTTCTTCAGTACTTGTGTAGCATGCATGCAGAAAGACTTTGGTTGCTTCAGCCTTTATACATATTCTCTACAAGCACGAAGAGAACTTCAAGTATCAATCTGAAACATGTTAAAAATAAAAGGGTCAACTTTAAAAGTTGGTGATATTTTCATAGTTTTCAATACATAAGTATATAAAAGATGGCAATTCATGTTATAAGTTAGAGAACAAAGTAACTAGGGATGTAAGACAGAATGCACAATCAAACCTTGATAGTTTTACAAGTCCCAACGTTTACAAGTTTATACGATTAGCTAAGTGTACTTGGATTAACCAAGCAGGCTTGTCAGGCTTATAGATCTATGACGTCGCCAGGCTAGCAATAGTTAATGATTGCACATATAATCGTCAATACATGGTAATTACTAAAATCAACTAACCATAACTTACAAGTGAATTGCCATAAGTTTACAAGAATAAAACGTTGTACAAGTGCAATGGTTATAATGTACATGTTTCACCCCCAAGTGTAAAAATATGAAAAAGGGGTATAGAAATACTCACAGATGAAGGATGCACTTAAAATAATAATATGAAAATAAGATTGCTCCAACGATTTCTTTACGATTCAATCTAATGGTTGATATCTCAAAATTAGAATAACGGTAAGTTCAATGGTAAATATGAATTAGGGTTTCATGTGGAAAATTGGGGGTTTTAATAATTAAACTAAACAAAATATAAAATAAAACAATCGATTATATTTTGGTTAAGGATGAATTAATAAATTAAGATTAAGAAACGATAATGATTGTTTAAATAATTTGATTTATTGATTAAATAAAGATTAAGTACAATGTGTGAAAAGAAATAAATAATTTAATAATTAATTACTTAAAATCTGATAAAGATAATTGAATATTTATTTAAAGGACTTGTAGGATAACTTATAATTATTAAAATCATTTTATAAAGTTTTTGAACTTTTAAATGATTTTTATAATATCCAAAACCTTAAAATAATAATAAAGAATAATAGAAAATTGTATTGTTTTATTAGTTTCAAGAGTTTAAATAGAAGTTAAAGAATAAATTTATTAGCTAATTATGATATAAAATTGTTAGCATTTAAATTACATGGAAGAATTAATAATGTTTTATAACTCTTGTTATTCTTAAAATAAATAAATAAATATAAAACCATAAGTTTTAAAACCCTTAAATTTAATTTAATAAATTCTGAAATATTTTAGTTAAAGAAATAATTTTTATTTTGATTTTATAATATGATAATAATTTTCTAAATTATAAAATGTTAACAAAACTAATTAAAAACAAAAATGTTGGAGGCCCGGTTCGAACTTGGGACCTCTTGGTCATAATCTATGCTCATTACCAGTTGGGCTACAAGCCAATCTGGTTGAAATCTCCATTACAATGTATAAAAGTGTTGATTTCAAAATCCCCCAATTCACAAGAACCCTAGATTCGATTTGAATCAAATTGAACTTGAATTCGAAGTTGTTAACGAAATCCATAAAGGGCTTTTGTTCCCTAGATGAAATCGAGTGTGTGGGTGTGTGTAATTACCAGAATGATGCCGATGTGTTAATAAAAGATGAAACAAGGCCGCGGTTGATTGAGAAATCAATTTGGGAGATTTAGATGTTGATACTCCAAATTGGTAAGTATAGAAGCCTCTGAGAGCGATAAGGATCGATAGACATCAACCAATTGAAATCAAGATTACTTAGAAACGATCTCTCAAATGAGTTACAGGTCGTCGATGAAGATGATGGTCGTATGTGATGTGTGTACGTTTCAGATGAAATTGGGAGTTCGAATAGTTTTAAGAGTATTGAAATGACGATTTACCCTCGGTTTGAGGCGTGATTCGATCGGTTTCAGTCGGATGAGTTCAATGCCTTGAATGCATGTTCGGTTTCGCAAACACACTCATAACAGTCCGAAAAGATCAATTGAAACATCACCTAAGTTCGAAACAACTTAAGAAACGGTTTCAGTGGATTTAATTAGGAATTAACTGATGGATAACGAGTAATTTTGATCGTCGGAGCTCGCTGTTGGATCAAGAAGAAGGCTAATGCAACCAAAACTTTGTCACTTAAGTTATTTTGGTGCTGCATGAAAAAGGCTTCCGAAGCGTAGTATGGAACTTCCGAAGGTTGTAGAGTTCTTCCGAAGACAAAATGAAAGATCAACTACCGAGACAGAACTCTACTTCCGAAAACAAGTGCATACTTCCGAAGTTCAAGACTTAGAAGAATAAAGTAAAGACCACTTTCGAAGTATGATGAAAAGAAGAAGTCTCCAAGCCTTGGAAGAAGCCGCCTCTTTCGAAGTATAAGTGGCTTCGGAAGCACTTACTCTTCCGAAGCCATTTAACCTTCGGAAGACACTGCTATGAACCAGTGGACACAAGTATGGTCTCTGACACTCCGCTACAGACTTCTGATACAACATGGCTTCTTTCTAAAGAGCCATGTTGTTAACCATACTTTATTTCATTGTTCACCTTTTCATGATAGTACATGATACCAACTTTAGTTGGTGACAAAAGGTAAGTCAAGGACATGTCCTGACTAACAAATCTCAGATAAGACTTTATCCGAGATACCTTAACTTTAGTCATGTAGTATAGACTTTAGCTATAGGATCCTAGCTGGTATCAAAGTATATCCGGCTGTGGATAGTATTATATATAGGTTCTCCTTGTAACTCATTGTGGACAAACATCATCTGCTTGTAAGAGTCTTGTATTTTGAGTTGAGAATCAATATATAAAAGTATGTTGAAAATTATCTTTCTGTGTTCATTATTACTTTATATATTGTGATCAACTCTTGCTGATTATTCTCATATCCGAGTGTTGTTCTAGGTGAGTTTGAGAGAAAACATTGTGCTTAAGTGACAAACACCGATCCTATTATTGGTATCAGAGCTTCTCAGGCTCTTGATTGCGTGATCTAACCATCCAAATCAACCTGTTTTTACTCCTCCCTACCACTCACTCACTCAATGGCCCTTAACAAATCTGAAGTAGAGATGGGAATAATGACAAAGGCTCCCATCATTACCCCTGAGAATTTCAGGTCTTGGAGTAGAAGAATAGAAGGCTTTATTAGATACCAAGACAGCAAACTATGGAACTCCATTGTCAATGGACCGTATAAGCCAAAGGTGGCATCACCTGGTGGAAACGATGCCATGATAGAAAAGGCTGTCGAGGACTATTCTGATGAAGACAGAAAGAAGATGGACATCGACAGCAATGCTATGACTATTCTCATGACTGCAATACCAAACTCTATTATGGTGGGGTTCGAGCATTGCAAGACTGCCAATGTATTGTTTGATGCACTTGCTCAGATGTACTCAAGCTCCAATGACTCAAAGAAGGACTCACTGAAGCAGCAGTTTGAGAACTTCACTCATATTGATGGAGAGACCCTCAGCCAGCAGTACTTCAGGTACATGGATCTTATCTCTTCCCTTCAGGCTGTGAAAATACTCCTGAACATAGAGATCTCACTAGAAAATTCATGAGTGCTCTTCCCAACAAGTGGACATTCTACTGTGTCTCTGTCAAGAGAACAGAAAACTTGAACACTCTTTCCATGACTGAACTCTATGGCATCCTTTGGATGGATTCGCCTAGAGATGGAGAGTAAGAAAGGCCACCCAATAAACAAATCCATGAGTCTTCCTGCTAGCAACGCTTTAATGGTTGCTGAAGCTCATTAACCCCACAACCTCAGCATTTCCTGACGTATCAACAGCCATCCTGCTCTTCTGGACCTTACATCACTTTTCCAGAGACTCCAAGGTCTCAACAGGCTCAACACAACTCCTTCCAGGAAAGTTGTGCCTTTGTTTCAGAAAGAAGGATATCGCGTCTTATGTTTCCAAGTGTCTCACGTGTGCAAGAGTCAAGGCCGAGCATCAACGACCAAGTGGTTTACTTGAGCAACCTGAAATCCCAATGTGGAAATGGGAACATATATCCATGGATTTCATAACCAAGTTACCTTGTACACCTCGTGGTCATGATAGTAAATGGGTCATTGTTGACCGCTTGACCAAGACAGCACATTTCATACCCATACGAGATACATACAAGGTTTCAAAGCTGACTCGAATCTACATTGACGAAATTGTGAGTCGTCATGGCGTGCCTTTACACATTATTTCTGACCGAGATGCTCGTTTTACTTCACACTTTTGGTCTTCGATGCAAGAACTCTTGGGTACTTAATTAGATTTAAGTACGGCTTACCATCCTCAAACCGATGGTCAAACCGAACGAACAATCCAAACCCTCAAGGATCTGCTACGTCTATGTGTCCTTGACTTTGGTGGTGATTGGGATACGCATTTACCGCTCGTGGAATTTTCGTATAACAATAGTTATCACTCAAGTATCAAGATGGCACCATTCGAGGCTTTATATGGTCGTAAATGTCGTTCTCCGATCTGTTGGACTGACATTGGGGAAAATCTCATCACTGGTCCTGAACTTATTCAAGAAACGACCGACAAAGTTTCCAAAATTCCAAATAACCTTGAGGTGGCTAGAAGTCGCCAAAAGAGTTATGCCGATAAAAGACGCAAACCGTTGGAGTTTCAAGTCGACGACATGGTTCTTCTTAAGGTCTCTCCATGGAAGGGTGTTATACGTTTTGGGAAGAAGGTAAGTTAGCCCCACGTTTTGTAGGACCTTTCAAGATTCTAAAAGAATTGGGAAAGTGGCTTACAAATTGGAGCTACCTTCTAAACTTAGCAGAGTTCATCCTGTCTTCCATGTCTCAAACTTGAGGAAGTGCCTGGCTGATGAAAATTTGCATGTTCCACTCGAGTAAATTCAAATAGATGAGTCATTGCATTCGTTGAGAAGCCTGTTGAGATTATGGATCGAACCCTGAAGAAGACCCAACAACTACCACACCGATTGTCAAAGTCCGTTGGAAAAACAAATGTGGAGCTAAGTTCACTGGGAGCGTGAGGATCATATGAAGGAGAGATACCCGTATTTGTTCGCTTAGTTCATATTTTTTAATTTCGGGACGAAATTCTTTTAAGTTGGGGAGACTGTAACATTGTGTATTTTTGAGTTAATTAAAAGTTAACGTCGTTAATTTCTTGTAAGCTATTATTTCCATTTATAAAACGTATGGGTTACTTATGTTTAATTCTTGGTTTGCCTTTAAAATTTTAATGTAAAAGACTATAACCTTGCTATTAAATTAAAATTATAATAATAATTGTAAAGTAATAATAATAATATATAATAACAACTCTAATAACAATAATAATAATATAATAATAATAATAATATAATAATAATAACATTGATGATATTAATAAATTAGAGCAAATTATTTAAAATGATTGGAACTTAAAGTAGATAAAGTTTAGGGGGTATTTGCTAATTAATGAACTTTAACATTTAAGTTTGGACATAAAATAATAAGGTGTGAAACAACAGGGACCATTTGTGTAAAATTATTAAAAGCCCATTTCCCTCACCAGTGATTCCGGCCGAGAGTCCGGCCACTCTCCGGCCGACTCCGGCGAACCTTAAAAAACCCCAAAACACTTCAGATTTCCACCCAAAACCGTTTCCAATCGTTTTATGAGGAGGTTCCGAACCGTGAGGTGTTCATAAATCGAATTAAGGCGACCGTTACAAGCTTGAAACACCCGATTGAATAATGCATTCGATCACCGAATCGTTCGACCATCAAGACGCAATAATAATCAAATTAATTGTAACCCCTCGAACGTTTAACTATTCCGAGAGTTTTAACAATCATAATTACATTCGAATCACTCCCGAACAATCCAAACTACCTCTACATTCCACCGCAATCTGTCATCAAGGTGTCCGTCATATTTCGCACAATCTCCACCCCAATTGAAAGAGGGTTATTGGTTTTAATCATCCAAGGTATCCTATCTTCCAAGCAATTGAGTTACCATTATCGGAATCACCTCGAATCTAACACTTTCTCTGTCGCGACTATCACCAACGGGTGTCCTTTAATCCGAGCATTAATCAGGTAATTAAACACACAAAACAATTCGTATTTATGTTGCTAACAAAAACCCTATGTTTGATTTCATTATCAACAACGAATTAGGGTTCAATTTGTACTAACCCGATTCTAGGGTTCTTGATTTGGGGGAAATGCATTAGGGTTGTGTTTATAAGTTTTTAAAACAGTTTTTTTAACGCGGCTGGGGCCATTGGTTCACTGGTTAACTCATAAGCATCCTTAACATGAGGTCCCGGGTTCGAACCCTGGGAGCCTCATGTTTTTGTTTTAAGGCTTTTAGCCATCAAATTTAATTCATTATTTTTTTTAAAAAAATTATTAAAAAATCAATTTATGAACTTGTTATTTTTTTTGAGACATCATATATTTTCTTCAATTTATTTCATAAGAACATTTTGATACTTTTATTAAATATTTTAGACAATAATATTTTAGTTTATGTCCCTATAAAATAGACTTTAAATAATGTCTTAAATCACCAAATTTATTATTTGCTTAAATAATATCTATATATATTATTGTTTAAATGATGATTTGTTTAAAAATTATAAATTATAAAAGTTTTTTAAACTATATTTAAACTTTATTTTAGTTCCTTTTGTTTCTTAATAGTAAAATGATTAAATAGTATATTTCATTGAATTAAAACAAAATCAAATATCCCATTTTTATTTGGTTAAATATTAAAACCCCCAAATACCAAATTGAAACCCTAGTTCTCGTTAACTCGTTAAATTAATTATAAAACTTTAATCTTGTAATTATATATTTAGGTGTCACGTGACGGTTTACGTTGGAATGACACATATTATTTTTCTTATTAACCATTCAACTTTATATATTGGCCATGTGAGTATTTCTATACCCCTTTTTGTACATTTTTACACTTGGGGTGAAACATGTTACCATAAAACATTGCACTTGTAAACATTTTGATGCTTGTAAACTTATGGCAATTCACTTGTATGTTATGGTTAGTTGATCTTTGTAGCTACCATGTAATGTCGAATATATGTACAATCATTAACTATTGCTAGCCGGGCGACGCCATAGATCTATGGGCCTGACAAGCCTGCTTGGTTGATCCAAGTATACTTAGCAAATCGTATATGCTTGTAAACGTTTGAGACTTGTAAAACTTTGTCAAGGTTTGATTGTGCATTCTGTCTTACATCCCTAGTTACTTTGCTCTCTAACTTATAACATGATTGCTATCTTTTATATATCTATGTATTTCAACTATGGAAATCTCACCGACATTATTGTTGACATTTTTATTTTTAACATGTTTCAGGAAATACTCAAGCTTGATTTCTACTATTTGAAGCTTGCACATCTAGGAATGGACCTAGATAATAAATGAAATAAAAATGACTTGTTACATCTTATGTTATGCTTTTAATTTCTTTGAGACTTATGATTGTAATGGTACAATTGAACTTATGTTTAATATATATTTGGGTTATTAATAGCGTTATGTGGCTGTGAACGATCTTAACCCTCACGCCTCGACTTTTCGCCGTCAAGGTTGGGGTGTGACAGATTGATATCAGAGCCCATAACTATAGGGATCTAGGTTATTAGAAATGGTGACCTAGACTATGTATGCATGAACCTTATAGAATTATGATTCTATCTTGTAAATTATAGTTTGCATGCTACATAATGCTATGCCCACTTATGTGCAATTTGATGCCTTAGCATAGGATTGTCTAAACATTGTTACTTGTCTCCCTAAACTGAACTTTGACTCTTTGACTCTCCCCGAACATGAAACTTCTTAATCTTATTCTCGACGACACATGGAATCTTATGCCTATGCTTATGACTTGGATCTTTAGACGTTATGTCTAATCTATATAAATCTCATCAAGGTTTTGATTTCACGAACCTAAGAAATATTGTGTGACACATAGACACATGTATCCTGGATTTCGTGGCAAAAGGCCTTCGGGCTAAGGCAAGCATTTCGCATAAATCCTACGGGACTAGTCATGCTTACCTGGGGATTTCTGGGATGAGTGATAAACTATGGTCAATATACACAAGTTTCTAAGGCAATTGGGTCAAGTCACCTTGACGTGTCAACGTTTCCAAATGGTAATTCATTACCAAATGGATCATTCCGTGTGCCTTAGAACCCTTAGCTTGTCCTTGTCTAAACTATTATCCTTGTTATCCTCATTCCCGTAACTAACTCATTTTTGTATATCCAGCATGTCTCGTCACCATGGAAAGCGTGGAAGTTCCGACCGTAAACTAGCTACAATGATCGCCCGGCAAGTGGTTGTCGTCATCCCAACCATGGTTGCTGAACTTAATAGCACCCTAATGGCTAATAGCAACAATACCAATGGGAACAATAGCGGTGCTCATGGAGAGAATAACAACAACCAAAAACGGAACAATCGTACTTACACTTTCAAACACTTCAACTCATGCAAACCCACTAACTTTAGTGGAAAAGAAGGAGCCACTGGACTTCTCGAGTGATTTGAAAGTATGGAGAACACATTCATTGTTAGCAAGTGCCCCGATGAGTTCAAGGTTCGCTATGCCACAAGTGTTCTTCAACAAAGGGCACTAACATGGTGGAATAGTGAAAAGAGAAACCGTGGAACTGAGGTTGCAATGGCGTTGCCCTGGGAAGAATTAAGGATATCATGATCCAAAAGTTCTGCCTGAGGAGCGAGGTGCAAAAGCTCGAGGAGGAGTTCTGGAACCTCAAACAAGATGGTGGGAATCACTTGGCTATTCCACCCGACATCATGAGTTGAGTATGCTCCTACCACACATGGTGGACACCGTACCCCGTACATTGAGAAATTTATCAAGGGGTGCCACCTCAATTCAAGATGCCGTGGTGGGTAGTAGGCCCACAACTTTGGAGGAGGCGATTACTATCACTGCACAACTCACCGAGAATCATATAAGAGCTGGCACTATGTCGGCAAAGGGTTCCAAGTCTACTACGAAGGTGACACCCGGGCAACAAAGGAAGTAAGGGTCGAGTCATCTTCTCAAATCAAGAAGCGTAAGTTCACCCCGACGCGCAACTACGCTTTGACCGCACCCAATGCTCCTATAAAACAAATGGTGTTTCAAATCAAGCCCCTGTGGCTAGAGCTTATGCTGGTCATACCCCATCTGTAACACGTGCAAGTACCACCATGCGAGCAACATCCCATGCCGAGTCTGCTCGTTGTGTGGGAAGTATGGTCATTTGGTGGCTACATGTCTTCATGCACCAAACAACACGGCCATGCTTACCAACCAAACATGCTATAACTGTGGCGAGCCTGGTCATATTCATCCGCAATGTCCCCGCAATGCAAGAACTGTGCCACCGGCTCGTGGAAGGGCTTTCAACATCAACGCAATCAAGCCCAAGCCAACAACGATGTGGTGAATGGTACATCGTTAAAAATTTTTTAATCGTTTCTTGTCTTATAAAAATTCCTATCGGTGTTCATCATACCAATAATGGGTTATTATCAAGCAGGTATGTATCTTGTAAATAATCATTATGCATCTGTATTGTTTGATTCGGGTGCGGATAGGAGTTTCGTGTCCTTGAAATTCGAGCCATTATGTTCTAAACCGCATGTTAACCTGGAAAGATCTTTCACGGTAGAAGTCGCCGATGGAAAATCTATTGTCGTAGATGTCGTAATACGCGATTGCACCTTAAGCCTTAACGAACAAGAGTTCTTCGTCGACCTTATTCCTATGCAATTGGGAAGCTTTGATGTTATCATTGGTATGGATTGGTTAGCCAAGCATCGTGCGGAAATTCTATGTTTCGAGAAGTGTATCCGAATTCCTTTACCGACTGGTGATACTTTGAAGGTCTTTGGGAAGAAATCATCCCAAAGACTCAAACTCATGTCTTGCATCAAGGTCCGCAAATGCTTAAGTAAAAACTACATGGCTTTCATGGCATATGTAGTTAATACGAAAGCCAAGGGTAAGGAGTTGAAAGACATTCCTGTTGTGCGAGACTTTCCCGAGGTTTTTCCCGAGGATCTTAAAGGGTTACCTCCCGTGCGAGAGGTTGAGCTCAAGATTGACTTAATCCCTGGTGTGAACCCTATGGCTAAATCACCTTATCGTCTTGCATCGTTTGAAATGCAAGAACTAGCTAGTCAATTGCA
Source organism: Flaveria trinervia (assembly GCA_025506515.1). Lineage (NCBI taxonomy): Eukaryota > Viridiplantae > Streptophyta > Magnoliopsida > Asterales > Asteraceae > Flaveria > Flaveria trinervia. The sequence goes on along the minus strand of CM046445.1, from coordinate 88,918,686 downwards.
AGAGTTGACTGATAAGGGTTTTATTCGCCCTAGTTCATCACCGTGGGGTGCACCTGTACTGTTTGTGAAGAAGAAGGATGGTTCATTTTGTATGTGCATCGATTACCAAGAACTCAACAAGCTTACTATTAAAAACAGATACCCTCTTCCTCGAATCGATGATCTCTTCGATCAACTTCAAAGAGCAACTCAATTCTCAAAGATCGATCTACGTTCTGGGTATCATCAACTACGTGTACATGATGATGACATTCCAAAGACCGCTTTTCGTACTCGATATGGACACTACGAGTTCATGGTCATGCCTTTGGCTTGACCAATGCACCTGCCGTGTTCATGGATCTCATGAATCGAGTATGTAAACCGTATTTGGATAAGTTCGTGATCGTGTTCATTGATGACATTCTTATTTATTCCAAGACGAAAATCAATCACGAGACGCACTTGCGACAAGTTCTTGGACTTTTGAAGAAGGAGCAATTATATGCCAAGTTTTCCAAGTTGAATTTTGGTTGGAGGAGGTTCAATTCTTAGGGCATGTGTTGAATAGCCAAGGAATTCACGTTGATCCTGCTAAAATTGAAGTCGTGAAGAATTGGTGTGTTCCCACAACCCCAACTGAGGTTCGTTCTTTTCTGGGCTTAGCGGGATATTACCGTAGGTTCATAGCGAATTTCTCGAAGATTGCTAAACCATTAACGACGCTAACCCAAAAGAATCGACTCTTTGAATGGGGACCCGAGCAAGAAGAGGCTTTCAAGACATTAAAACGCAAGTTGTGTAACGCTCCTATTCTCATACTTCCCGATGGAAACGATGACTTTACCGTGTATTGCGATACTTCTAATCAAGTCTTGGATGTGTCCTCATGCAACGAGGTAAAGTTATAGCATACGAGTCAAGGCAATTGAAGGTTCATGAAGTGAACTACATGATTCACGATCTTGAACTTGGTGCTGTGGTTTTTGCATTGAAGATTTGGCGACACTATCTATATGGGACGCAATGCATAGTCTACACCGACCATAAGAGTCTCCAACATGTGTTCAACCAAAAGGATCTCAACATGAGACAAAGACGTTGGATTGAGTTGATTAGCGACTACGACTACGACATTCGCTATCACCCTGGAAAGGCGAATGTTGTAGCCTACGTGCTGAGTCGCAAGGTCCATAACAAGACTGTCTCGCTCCAAGAAATTCGAGATCGAAGGCAATGGTTTGATACACTAGGAGAATTCGATACCGAGATTCATGTGGATGTCAACGAGGCTACTATCATGCTTCAAAAATAAGGATCGATAGTGACCTTGAGTTATGCATTCGCGAGCTCAACAAGCGGCACTAACCGATGAAGGGAAAGATGAAGATTTGATGCCTAACATTCGGTCACAACTAGAGACAAAACTGAATGGCATGTGTTACTTTTGAATCGAATTTGGATTCCAAATCGTGATAACCTTTGGCACTTCATTATGAACGAAGCTCATCAAACCCGATATTCCATTCATCCTGGCTCCGATAAGATGTACATGGACCTGCGTGGTCAATATTGCTAGCTTGGAATGAAGAAGGATATCGCGTCTTATGTTTCCAAGTGTCTCACGTGTGCAAGAGTCAAGGCCGAGCATCAACGACCAAGTGGTTTACTTGAGCAACCTGAAATCCTAATGTGGAAATGGGAACATATATCCATGGATTTCATAACCAAGTTACCTCGTACACCTCGTGGTCATGATAGTAAATGGGTCATTGTTGACCGCTTGACCAAGACAGCACATTTCATACCCATACGAGATACATACAAGGTTTCAAGGCTGACTCGAATCTACATTGACGAAATTGTGAGTCGTCATGGTGTGCCTTTACACATTATTTCTGATCGAGATGCTCTTTCACTTCACACTTTTGGTCTTCGATGCAAGAACTCTTGGGTACTCAATTAGATTTAAGTACGGTTAACCATCCTCAAACCGATGGTCAAACCGAACGAACAATCCAAACCCTTAAGGATCTGCTGCGTCTATGTGTCCTTGACTTTGGTGGTGATTGGGATATGCATTTACCGCTCGTGGAATTTTCGTATAACAATAGTTATCACTCAAGTATCAAGATGGCACCATTCGAGGCTTTGTATGGTCGTAAATGTCGTTCTAAAATCTCTATATTCCAGCCTGTATAGCTAAAGTTAAACTTTATCAGGACTACAATATGGAAATCAGATCCAATATTGAGTCTTTAAATATTCTAAAATCTGATTTAAAGAGCCGAATCTGACTATCAAAAGAAAATTGATGAGCTAGAGAAAACTTTATCTCTTTTATAACATGAACACACCAACTACAAGACTCAAATCAAGGATCTGATATCCAAATTGTCTGAGGCTCAAGCCCAGCTTGTCACTGTTGAGGCTCAGGCCAGGAAGCCTGGTATTTCTGAGCAGAACTTCCAAGCTATTCTTGCATCATCCTCCCATTCCAAACTCTGTTATCAAAACAAAGGAGGGTTGGGAACCAATGAAATTACTCCACCACACTCCTATGAGTCTATTAGACAGCCTAGATTGGTACTGAAGAGCAAGAGGTTCTAATTCTGACCCTTCCTTTCCAGAGTTAAAGGATGAGGCATCATAGTGGCCACCACAGGGAAGGAACAGTAGATGTACTCATTTCCTCCTGTGAAGATCAAATCCTAACCACTAAAGCCAGAAGAAGCAGAGCTAATGCTGCTAGAAGAACTACCAAGAAGGAGGCTGAGTCCAAACTGAAGATTGACCCCAAGCAGAAGGGTGTCTTTATCTCAGCTGAATTCCAAGTGGTAGGTACTTCTGATTCAAGAAAGGAATGTAATACCAGCATTCCTGTCCTACCAAAGGATCAGAAGTTGAAGGGAAACGTTGCTGATGAAGAAAAGAAGCTCAAGAAACAGCAACCTCACTTTCCCAAAAGACTAACATTGCATGCATCATGCGTGGCCTGCAAAATCACATCGCAAAAGATTGTTACTACAATCCTGCAAGCACACATTATGCAAATAATGTTAGGAAAGAAGTAGTCAAGGAAGGTTCACATTTGGACCTTTTCAAACGGTTCAATTAATGAAAAAAGGAAGGCTAGTCTCAAAAGCTAGGTTGCTTTCGGAAGAAACTCCTTCTTCCGAAGGGAAAATGGCTTCGGAAGCAAGAGCTACTAAGGTTCGGAAGAACAAGAAATCTCCCTTGAAACCATCCAAGAAGAAGACTGCTTCGGAAGAAAAGGTGGTGAAGGCTTCTTCCGAAAAGAAACAAGCTTCGGAAGAAGGCCATGCTATAAAAGCTTCAACAAGCTCATTCTCCAAGGTCAGCCAAAGGGTGGACTGGAAGATCAAGGAAGATGCTACAGCCCGAACCTCTTCTTCAAAGACCTCTATTGAACCCCCATGCATAACTTTTGGTTCAATTATGTCATTATCCTTGGAAGAACCTGAGACCAGCAAGGCTTGGGCTTCTAAACAAAACTAACAATCTCATCTTATGTGCAGGGACATCCATTTGACAAGAACAACAATGTATGGATTGTAGATAGTGGATGCTCCAGGCACATGACAGGGAACAGATCTCTCCTTCAACAGTTTCAGAACTATGATGGAGGTCCTGTCTAATTCGGAGGTGAGGCCGAAGGATATATGTCTGGCAGAGGGAGTATATCTAATGGTAAATTAAAAGTTGACAAAGTCCACTTTGTCAAGCAGCTTGAACACAATCTGTTAAGTGTTTCTCAATTCTGTGATCAAAAGCACCAGATGCTTTTCACAGAACATGAGTGCATTATCCTCAACCCAGGGATGACAATTCCTCCAGAATTAGTGCTTCTTAGATCTCCCAGGAAAGGGGATATGTACAAGCTAGATATGAACAAAGCTTCCCCAATGGGTGAAGTATCATGCTTTCTTTCCAAAGCTGATAGTGATGAGTCAACACTGTGGCATAAATGTATGTGTCATGTAAATTTTAAGACAAAGAATAAATTGGCTAAAATAACTTGGTACATGGTTTGCCTAAAAAGGAGTTTTTCTGCAAAGTTAACTGTGTTGCATGCCTGAAAGGAAGCAACACAGGACATCTCATAAATCCAAATGTGTTAACTCTATCACTGCTCCACTGCACTTATTGCACATGGATCTCTTTGGTCCCACAAGTATAATGAGCATTGGAAGGAAATCATATTGCCTTGTGATAGTTGATGATTTTACAAGATTCATATGGGTATTCTTTTTAAGAACTAAAGATGAGACTGCTGAAAAACTAAAATCTTTTATTCTAAAATAGAAAATCAAATTGATCACAAGGTTAAAATAATTAGAAGTGATCAAGGGACTGAGTTTAAGAACTTCGTTCTTGACACATTTGTAACTCAAAAGGGATTGCCAGACAATATAGTGCTCCCCAACTCCTCAACATAACGATGTTGCTAAGAGGAGGAATATGACACTTATTGAGGCTGCTCGAACTATGCTAGCTGATTCAAAGCTACCTCTAATATTCTGGGCAGAGGTAGTCAGCACTGCATGCTATGTGCAGAATAGAGTTCTTGTAGTTAAGCCACATGGTAAAACCCCTTATGAGCTATGGACAAGAGGCCACCATTCATTGGCTTTCTAAGGTCCTTTGGCAGCAGGTGTACCATACTTAACACAAAGGACAATATAGCAAAATTTGCTGAAAAGTCAGATGATGCTATCTTTGTTGGATACTCTTCGGCTCCAAAGCTTACAGAGTATACAACATTAAGAATCAACAATTTGAGGAGTCATCCAATATAGTTGTTAATGAGCACACTCCTTGTGTTAGGGGGAATGGCCCTAATCATATTTTTGATTTAGAGTTGTTTCCAAACTATTCTAAACCCTCTTGTGAGAATGTTTTAGTTGGAATAGGTGCTCAAAATGATGCTGATGCTACTGCTAATGATCAACTATTTGAGCTTCACAGGCCTAGACCAAATTCTCCAAGTGCTGCAATACACCAAGCTTCTACTATTCATAGATCTGATAGTCTATCTATATCAAGGAACAGTGAAGCTTCAACAAGTGAATCACTTACTAAACCTCAAAACTCATCAGGTGATCCACCATAACACCAGGCAGAAGGAAGTAGTATTTTGAAGGAACAGGCAACTATTAATCCTACTTCACAGCCACCCATTGATAATGTTTCTCATTCATTCAATCAGTCCTCATTGAATGACTTTGAAACAACAGTTGGATAGAGTGTTCCAGTTCCTGAGCAGAATATGTCCAACCTATACTTATCTCTGCAACTGGAAGTGATTCCTCGTCTTAGGATTCACAACACTCATCCAACTGAGAACATCATAGGGGATGTCACTAAAGGTGTGAGAACAAGAGGACAGAGTCATCAAGGGAATGTCTGTTTGTACTCATGCTTTTTATCTCAGATGGAACCTAAGAAGGTAGAAGATGCCTTAAAAGATAGTAGCTGGATTGAATCGATGCAAGAGGAGCTGCTTCAATTCAAGAGACAGAAGGTATGGAACCTATGTCCGCTACCATCTGGTCAAGTACCTATAGGAACCAAATGGGTTTTCAGAAACAAGAGAGATGATAGAGGCTTGATCATCAAGAATAAAGCAAGACTTGTAGTTCAAGGATACACTCAAGATGAAGGAATCGATTATACTGATGTTTTTGCACCAGTTGCAAGACTTGAGGCAGTTAGGATCTTCCTTGCTTATGCTGCATCCAAGGACTTCACTGTCTATCAACTTGATGTCAAGTGTGCATTTCTATATGGGGATACAGATAGGGAAGTCTATGTATGCAACCTCCAGGATTTGAAGACCCACAGCACCCCAACTATGTGTGTAAGTTGGATAAAGCTCTGTATGGGTGCACCAAGCACCTAGGCTGTGGTATGAGACTTTGTCTCAGTTCTTCTGAAGAATGGCTATACTAGAGGTACCATTGATAAGACTCTCTTCATCAGAAAGTCTGGAAAGGACATCTTGCTTGTTCAAGTCTATGTTGATGACATCATATTTGGTTCCTCAAATGACCAAATGTGTAAGGACTTTGAGAGCATCATGAAGAAAAAGTTTGAGATGAGTTCCATGGGAAAAATGGACTTTTTCCTTGGATAGAGTGTTCCAGTTCTGAGCAGAATATGTCCAACCTATACTTATCTCTGCAACTGGAAGTGATTCCTCGTCTTAGGATTCACAACACTCATCCAACTGAGAACATCATAGGGGATGTCACTAAAGGTGTGAGAATAAGAGGACAGACTCATCAAGGGAATGTCTGTTTGTACTCATGCTTTCTATCTCAGATGGAACCTAAGAAGGTAGAAGATGCCTTAAAAGATAGTAGCTGGATTGAATCGATGCAAGAGGAGCTGCTTCAATTCAAGAGACAGAAGGTATGGAACCTATGTCCGCTACCATCTGGTCAAGTACCTATAGGCACCAAATGGGTTTTCAGAAACAAGAGAGATGATAGAGGCTTGATCATCAAGAATAAAGCAAGACTTGTAGTTCAAGGATACACTCAAGAGGAAGGAATCGGTTATACTGATGTCTTTGCACCAGTTGCAAGACTTGAGGTAGTTAGGATCTTCCTTGCTTATGTTGCATCCAAGGACTTCACTGTCTATCAACTTGATGTCAAGTGTGCATTTCTATATGGGGATATAGATAGGGAAGTCTAAGTATGCCAACCTCCAGGATTTGAAGACCCACAGTACCCCAACTATGTATGTAAGTTGGAGAAAGCTCTGTATGGGCTGCACCAAGCACCTAGGCTGTGGTATGAGACTTTGTCTCAGTTTCTTCTGAAGAATGGCTATACTAGAGGTACCATTGATAAGACTCTCTTCATCAGAAAGTCTGGAAAGGACATCTTGCTCGTTCAAGTCTATGTTGATGACATCATATTTGGTTCCTCAAATGACCAAATGTGTAAGGACTTTGAGAGCATCATGAAGAAAAATTTGAGATGAGTTCCATGGGAAAAATGGACTTTTTCCTTGGAATTCAGGTGAAGCAGATGAAGGAAGGGTTTTTCATTAATCAATCTAAGTATGTCTCTGACATCTTAGAAAGATTTGAAATGAAAGATTGCAAGCCAGCCAAGACACCCATACCTAGAAACCATAATCTTTGTCCTGACCTTGAGGGGGAGGATACTATGAACATCAGTATAGGGCAATTATTGGTTCTCTGATGTATCTCATAGCTAGTAGACCTGATATCATGTTTGCTACTTGTATCTGTGCAAGATATCAGACTGCTCCAAAGGTGTCTCACTTAGCTGTTGTTAAGAGAATCCTCAGATACCTCAAAGGAGCACCTAAACTAGGTCTCTGGTATCCCAAAAACAAAGATTTCAATCTCTATGGATACTATGACAGTGACTATGGAGGCTGCAATGTTGACAAGAAATCAACATCAGGAGGATGTTAATTTCTTGGTGGAAGGATCATCTTATGGCAATGCAAGAAACAATCCTGTGTCTCTACATCAACTGCTGAAGCTGAATACATTGCTGCTGCTAGCTGTTATGCTCAACTGCTATGGATTTAAAATCAGATGTTAGACTATGGATTCAACTTTATGAGTACTCCTATCCATATTGACAATAACAATGCTATCTCAATTACTAAAAATCCGGTGAAGCACTCCAAGACAAAGCATATTAACATCAGGTATCATTTCGTTAGAGATATTCATGAGAAAAATCTAATTAAGTTAATCAAAGTTGATTCAAATGAACAATATGCTGATCTGTTCACCAAAGCGTTTGATAAACAAAGATTTAAGTATCTCATAACAACTATTGGGATGATAAACATTGATTAATTTAATCTCTTTTGAAAACCTTTTAATATGTAAGTCTTGTGTCAATACAATTTAAGCCTTGTTATCAGAAGTTCTCTCCAAAATTTTCTAAGTGTAAATTTCTTCCGAAGAGAAATTAACCCTCGGAAGACATTCTCATATCTTCTGAAGCAAGATTTCTCAAAGGATAACTTTCTTCTCGGAAGAATTTTTGGCCTCGGAAGAAGCGATTGATTGCATATCAGATTTACTTCCGAGACTTACAGATTCTCCATTCGGAAGCAACTCTAACATTCAGAAGCAAAGTCTTGGCTTCGGAAGTAGGAATTGCCTTCGGAAGACAAGTTACCTTCGGAAATGTTTTCCACTCGGAAGAGAGATTCTACTGTGTAACGTAAATCTCTTGGGCCCCACACTGTAAAAAGCAAAGATTTTGTTAATGATGTCGGATTATTTAATTGATTTCAACCTTACCACCACTGTCAATTCATCCACTAAACCATCACATCACCTTATCCTAACCTCCATTACCGCCTTACCACCCTCTTTTAAATAATCTCGACTGTTCAATTTCATCTTCTTACTTGCATTTTTTACTGCCCTAGAAATTTCTCCTCTCCAAATTTACCCAAGCTCACAATCATCTACACTCATCTTTCCCAAATGGCACTCAACCCTTAGCACAACCAAGTTGCACTTCTTGATTCTTCAAGAGATGCTGACTTCTCAGAAATTATCTCCTTTCTCACCCAATCAACCTACTACACTGCCCTTACTGTTAACTCCACTGTTTACTCCAACCAAATGGCAAAATTTTGGGAAAATGGTCAAGTCGAAACCCTAGATGGGATTCGTGTACTGCGGTCCAGCATCTGTGGACAGGTGTTGATCATCACTGAACAACTCATCAGGGAGCACCTTGAGCTTCATGATGAAGGAGCTCCTACTGAATTCCCAAAGGAAGATTTGGATAGCACTTATATCCTAATGGGATATGGTGGAGACATCAGCAGGTTGACTGTTTACAAGTTCAACTTCTCCTACAATTGGAAGTTCCTCCTGCATGTTGTTCTTCATTGCTTGTCCAACAAATCCGGAGGATGGGATCAAATCCCTTATGAACTAGGATGCTTAGTTCATGGATTGGTGAAAGGCCTGCGCTTCAATTACTCATGATTTGGGTTCTCAAATTGATAGGGAATCTGTAAAGGGAGACATTCTTTATGTATCCTAGATTCCTTCAACACATAATCAACTATGAGTTGGACCAGAGCATGCTTGTCTGTGCAGCTGCTCTGACTGTTCCCCACATGCGGCTACCATCTTCAAGACATTGAAGAAGGTATCCACCAACTTCACCAGAAGGTACACCACTCTGCTTCCAGGTATGATTGAGCGCATAGCTCTTGGTGACATCCCTGTTCACCCCACAGGTGATGAACCCACACCAGCAACCACACCACAATGCCAACACTACCTTCTCCACCCATCACCATCACTTATCAAAGACCCCAAACGAACCCTTATTCAATCTACTCTGATTGAACAAGCTCCTCCTGTTCAATCCAAAAAGACTAGAGTGGAAACATGGGCTCCCACTCAGTCAGAGGTCTCTCCATCCTTCTTTTTCGACCTCAATTGGGTTTTGAGTCTCCTCAGTCTCAAACCCAGGAGCTCGATACCCAAACCAACAGCCCTCAGAATGAGTATCTACACTCTTCTGAGCTGCCAACAAGGGACAGCCCCACCTAGAGGCTCAATGCCTGTAGACATTGACCAAAGTCCCGGTCAGTAGGATTAACCTCCCTATCTTTCACTGACCTTCTATTCAAAACTGATAAAGAAATAACATCTCTCCATGGCAATGAAGTTGATCTACAATACCCACTTCAAGATCAACAGAGCTCGGAGAAATCCCTTATCTCTAGCCCCCATCAGCAACCAATAACCGAGGTGAGTCCCACTGATGTGGATGGGACTCATGTAGATTCAGCTGCCACTACAGAAGGTGCCTCAATGGACCTTGTGGACAGTGGTAACATCTCTCAGACTGAATCTACGGCAACCGAGCCCTTTGATGACTCTGAAAGAGACATCATTGAGCATGGGAAACCAGGGTGCCAAGAAACCACATCTGGTGGTGAGGCTGAACATACTAGGTATGTTACCTCATCTCCCCGTGATTCTTCAAAAGAAGATGAGGGAAGCATGCAACTCCTTGTTAAAGACCTTCTATCTAAAGTCTCAAACCTTGAATCCTTGGTTAGGACTTTAGAAGCAAGGTCTGCCACTCAGCAACTTGAGATTGACAATCTCAAGGCAACTAGCTGAGAAACAGACAGAGAGGTCTGTTAGGCATGTACCTATTCAGGTCTCACTGACTTCTTCCTCTAGCTCATCTAGCTCTCAAGATGATGCTACCAAAAGGGGGAATGTTCAAAGACAAATACATGAGGAACCATAGAGCCGACCTTCAACTTCAACATCTTCTTCTCCCACCATCTCAGCAGCTGAGCCATCTCACGTCATTCTTCAGATTGACCCAAGGATTCTCAGTGATCTCTACAGACTTTTCACCAATTTTTTGTTAAGATCCTCCTTTGAGTAGCCAAGCCATGATGCTGCAATGATCTACTTTGGAGCTGAAGAGCTTCAGAGGCTAACTGCACCTTCTACCACTGTGGAAGAAGTTGGTCAACCTATGGTCCACATGGAACCCAAGATTCAATTCGAAGGGGAAATGGGGACTGATGGCCCAGCAACTGAAACAGTTGGGACAAAATCTGCATCTCCTCCAACTTCCGAAGCTGAAGTTAAAGCCTCGGAAGAACAAGCTGAATCTTCCGAAGCTGAAATGGAAGCTGTGGAAGGACTGTTCAAAATGTCCGAGGAACTGATCATCACAGATGCAATCCTGGAAATGGCATTTGAGGTGAGCAGTGAGGACTTTTCAATTCTACCTCCATTCCAGGCACCATCTCTGCCTCTCACATCAAGAAACCCTCTCTCCAAGAACCACCACAGTCAGGATCTTCAAAAGACAAAGGAAAAAGGAAGATGACTGTGGAAGAGCTTCAGGAAGAGGAGAAGATTGAGAAATCAAGAAGAAAGGAAGACTTCAGACTGAGAAAAGTTGCTAGCTGCCAGTACAAAAGCAACTGCTTCCAATCAGGAGGTGTCATCAATAAAAGAAGAGAGCAGATAATGACCAGCTCATTGAAATGGGAGCTGCCAATAAAGAAACACTCCTGCTACCATTAGAGGAGTTGGTGGATCTAGAGAAGGCAACCAGGCTGAAACTTGAGGAAGAAGCCAGGTTGGCCTTGGAGAAAGAAGAGGAAAAGAAACAGAAGGAGGCTGAATTGCAGCTAAGGAGAGACAGGGTGAACTTCCTACTCTCCAGAGGCTTTGAACTTCAAGAACTTCTCCACACAACGATGATATGATCTTCTGGCTCTACAACAAAGAGCAGGATCAAATGGAGAAAGAAAGGAAAAAGGCTGCAAAAGAAAAGGCCAGAGAGAAGAAGAAGAAGGAAGAAGAAGCCAGGGTCACTGCCTCCAAGAAGCTCACTGAGAAAGCCTGGATGAAGGACTATCTTCGGGCTCATGAATTCTCTGGGAGGCAGGTGGGTCCTATGTCTGAAAGGACACTCCAACGGATTGTCAGTGAAATCAAGATTGACATCCGGATGGGGAAAAGGAAAAAGATGTATAGAAGGGAAAAAGGGATGACCTTCACTGCTACCACCCAACCACAACCTGAACCTTCACCCTTACCATTCAACATTAAACCTGAACCTTTCACCCCTGAACCCATATCACTACCCTCACCTACTCCCTCACCTCAACCACCCAAACTTCCCATCATCCAACCCAAAACACTAGCCAGAACCTCTGAACCTAAACCTACCCAATTACCATCCAAACCATCCCCTCAGTCTTCTCAATATCTCTCCCTTGAGGAGTTTAAGGCAATCAAGATGAAGCTCGTCAACTGCATTACTCTGAGCGAAGTCTCTTGTGTAGAATACTCTGTCAACATCACCTATGTTGATGGTTCTTCAAGTTCCCTCACAAGAGATAAATTCCTTGATTTGCCTAGAGAAACTTTGGACCAGGCTACGAGACTTCTGGGACTCAACTCAGACTCTTTGAATGATGAAGAGAAGAAGCTCAGAAGGAAACTGGTGACTCTGCTAGATACAGAAAAAGGACAAGATTCCTAGTCAATCTCTTACGCCTAGAAGGAAGATAATTAGTGGAGGTTTGATGAACCTTCTCACAACTTTGTTGTGGAAAGAGAGAATGGTGAGGTCAACAGACTCAATGCAACCTCTCTACTACACTCCAGCAGGTTCGACATTGCTGAGCTAGCAGAGAAGCCATTCTCCAACCCCTCCAACTCTGAAACTGCTGCACTCATCAGAAATCATCTTAGCAGTCTTCATCTAGCTGAGTTAACTGCAAAGGAAACGATTGAAGAAGAGTTGAAGTTGAGAAGAAAGGAAGACAAGGAAAGATCTCCCACCAAAGGTACTGCCTTTCTACGGATGGTAGAAGGTCATGAATTGGAACCTATAGTTCGATGGGAATATGACTATAGTTCCCATCAACTAACTCTTTTCAGAGGGAAACAACAAGGGTACATGTTATCCAAGGTGACAGACTGGATTTTCTGTCTACCAAGGATCTGTACAAACTTCTCAGCACCACTTCAGGGAAGAACAAGGAGACAGACAAATATTTACTCTCCTTGGTGCTAAAAGTTTTGAGAAGTCGAGACAAGTGAAGTTTTGGTAGCATCAGCCTAGGGGGAGTTTGTTGGATCAAGAAGAAGGCTAATGCAACCAAAAATTTGTCACTTAAGTTATTTTGTGCTGCATGAAAAAGGCTTTCGAAGCTTAATATGGAACTTACAAAGGTTGTAGAGTTCTTCCGAAGACAAAATGAAAGATCAACTTCCGAAGACAGAACTCTACTTCCGAAGACAAGTGCATACTTTCAAAGTTCAAGACATAGAAGAATAAAGTAAAGACCACTTCCGAAGTATGATGAAAAGAAGAAGTCTCCAAGCCTTGGAAGAAGCAGCCTCTTCCGAAGTATAAGTGGCTTCGGAAGTACTTACTCTTCCGAATCCATTTAACCTTCGGAAGACACTGCTATGAACCGTGGACACAAGTATGGTCTCTGACATTCCGTTGCAGACTTCTGATACAACATGGCTTCTTCCTAAAGAGCCATGTTGTTGACCATACTTTATTCCACTGTTCACCTTTTCATGATAGTACATGTTACAAACTTTAGTTGGTGACAAAAGGTAAGTCAGGGACATGTTCTGACTATCAAATCTCAGATAAGACTTTATCCGAGATACCTTAATCTTTAGTCTTGTAGTATAGACTTTAGCTATAGGATCCCAGCTGGTATCAAAGTATATCGGCTGTAGTACTCATTGTGAACAGACATCATCTGCTTGTAAGAGTCTTGTATTTGAGTTGAGAATCAATATATAAAAGTATCTTGAAAATTATCTTTCTGTGTTCATTATTACTTTATATATTGTGATCAACTCTTGCTGATTCTTCTCATATCCGAGTGTTGTTCTAGGTGAGTTTGAGAGAAAACATTGTGCTTAAGTGACAAACACCGATCCTGCACTCGCTGACCCGGTGGCCAGAGATAGGTCGACGGGAAGGGGGGAAAGGGAAGGCGGGTTGGGTTGTTTTTTATTAATTGACAACTTCAGCCCCTATGGTTTTGAAAGTTGTTATTTTATGCTTGAAACCTTTATATTAAGTTTTAGAAATTATAATTTAAACCTTAGACTTACAAAACTAATAAATTAAGTTATTGTTTATTAAAATTCATATCTACTAATAAAACTTTATAAGTTATTAATATTCATTTTATACTTAGTAAATTTTAATAAGATTTTTCATTTAGTTATTTATTGTAAAAGCTTAGTAAGTATTTATAACTTTATGAAAAGAATTATTTATAAATCATTAAGTTATTACAAGTTAGTTACATATTTAATATATTTGATCTGTTAAAGTTATTACATATATTCAATAATAGAAACTTAAAATGAATTCGGGTTTGGGTTTTATCATGAAAAATAATGGATGTTACACAAAACCTAAAAGGTCACCTAGAGTGTCTGTCTTGCCCTCCAAATTCAATGACTATATGTTGGACAACAGGCTTGTAGGTGAGAATAACACAGTTCAAAAATAAAAAGAAACCATTGATTTGCTATTAGCATAAGTTGGAGAGACACACAACTATCGATAAAAACATTAAATAAGAGTTGGAGAGATGTTATGGATGTAGAAATTATGTCCATAGAAAGAAACAAGACACGGACATTAGTGGACTTGCCTCTACATGCAAAGGTAATTGGGTGAAATGGTTGTTCAAGCTAAAAATGGATGCAAAGGGAAATGTAACCAAGCATAAGGCCATGTTAGTGGCTATGGGTTATGTACAATAACAAGGGGTCGATTTTGAAGATGCTTTTGCACCTGTTGCCAGAATTAAGACAGTAAGATTAGTGTTGGCTTTGTCAGCAAAAACGAACTAGAAAGTTTATCACTTGGATGTGAAAAGCAACCTTCTTGCATGGAAGGTTAGATGAAGAGGTCTATGTCGCGTAACCACAAGGATATGAGGTTAAAGGGTAGGAACATAAAGTTTATAAGCTTTCCAATGCCTTATTTAGGCTAAGGCAAGCATCCAGGGCTTGGAATAAAAAACTGGATGAAGTCTTAAAGGGGATAGGCTTCAAAAGGTGCCAAAGGGAGGTTTTATGTTAAAGCTAGACCGGATTCCCTAATTGTTATAGGTGTATATGTTGATGATCTTATCGTGGCTGAGATAATGAAAAGGAGGTAGAAAAGTTAAAACAAGATATGAAGATGAAGTTCGAAATGACTAACTTGGAATTATTGTGATATTACTTAGGAATTAAGTGGAACAAAGAGACGATGGAATCTATGCAAAGCAATCTGGGTATGCTACTAAAACAATACAATTAGTTGGATTGCAAGAATGCAATGAGATCAAGATCGCACCGAAACCTGGGGTGAAGTTTTTTATTCGGATTTCAGTAGGATTAGATTCAAATATTAGATTTTTTGAACACTCCTAGATGTTAGAAAAGTTTTTTAAAAAGTAAGTTAAAAACAAATACAACTTATTTTCTTTTGTTTAGTGATTCTTTATACACGTTTAAGTTTATTGCAACAACTATAACACGGGGCCTTGAGCCAATGACCCAAGGGCCAAAACCGTCTTTTCACACAAGTTAGGGTTTCAGTTCTCCATAACCACACACCTATAAACCCAAAACACACACACAACAATAGCCCTCACAAACCTCACACACCGCCGTTAGCCCCAAAAACCTCATCAAATCATCACCGGAAAATGGGAGTTTTCACCTTCGTCTGCAAATGCTCCGGCGGCGAGTGGACCGCTAAGCAGCTTAAAGGCGACCTCGAAGGCTCCGCCGATTCCACTTACGCTCTTCAGAGGAACCTCGTTAACGCCGCCCTCTCTTGCGACTCTTCCGGTGGTGTTCAATCGTCCTTCAGCTACGTGCTCCCTGATTCCGCTGTTTTTCAGGTTATTTGCTGTTTTTTTGCTCAGATCTGTTTGTTTATGAAAGTAAGTGGTTGGTTAAGGATTGGTTGTTGTGATTTTGAGGTGTTTGATCTGTTTGAGATGTTGGAAGTAGACGCAGAAGGTGTTTGTTAGTATTTGATTTCCTTAGATTTAGCTAGACGTTTTGGAGGATTATCGTTTTGCATGATTTACTCTGTGTTTTAGTTCAATTTAGTGTTTTTTTTGGTGAAATTGTTGTTTGCTTTAAGCGTTTGAAGCTCTTAGATGTTGTTTACGGTATTTGATTATGTGAAGCAAATGCCTTATTGGTATGTTACAGACACTTAATATGTCAAAGGTGGTTAATAAGAAACCAATTGGTGCATTAGGTTTGACAGGAGTCACGAGTTGCATTTTGATTTACAACACTAGATTATTCTTCATCATCAGTGTCTACTAGCATTTTACATTGAATTTTAATCATTTGTCAATTTTTTGTTTATTTGTTGCATTTGTTTTTTGATTTAATGCAGTGGTAGGTTTTATTTTGTGACATTCTTGTCAAGCCTGTTACTTTGTTAGTAACAGTTAAGTTGTTTCTAGTTTGTAAATTTGCAGGTTTTCAAATAGGGCTGGTGTATCTCTTTCTGTTTCAAGAAAATGCAATACAAACATTACGCAAATCTCTTTATTATTGTATCAACATGTACTTGCAATGACAACCTTTTTTTTAATTGAATAAAAAGATCATGCCTTTAATTATCTTTTTTGTTTATTGTTCAAGTAGTTAGTTTTGGTAATGTCCTTTTCGTACATGTTGCATCAAAGTGTTGGATGAATTAGTTTATGATGTTGGAATATCAATAATACATTTAGAATACAAGAAAGCATTTGTTCATATAAAGACTTAGGTCCTTTCTTTGTGCAGGTGATTATTGGTGGAGGCGGCGGTGGAGCTTCTTTGGAGGTGGGGCTGCGGCAGCATCTGCACCAGCTGGAGGGGCAGCAGCAGCTGAGGCACCGGCGGCTGAGGAGAAGAAGGAAGAGAAAGAGGAGAGTGATGACGACATGGGTTTCTCCCTCTTTGACTAGGTCTTTCTTATATGGTGACGTGCTTGGTTATTTCTTCGTTAATTTTGAAGTTTTGATATTGTTGCTTCGATTGTGAACGTTAAGATTTTTGTTTTAGTGTTATAATGGATGTTTATGGTTTTGGCCTTGAAGTAGTATTCTGATATTTAATCAGAGGAAAATCCTAAACTAAAATGTTGAATCACGAGTATTTGTGTATGAGAAAATTTCATAGGTTTGAGATGGGTATGCTCTGTATTAAAAACAAGTGATAAGTTAAATATCTGTTTAAAATTTTGACATGGGTATATATTATATTTAGGTTAGTATTCTGTTTATTAGTTGAATAAATAAGTTATTAATATTTAGTAAAAAGTTATGAATTATAAAACTATTTTGGAAGACAAAATATGATTATAATTTGTTTATTATAATAAAAAAGGTTTTAAGATGTTATTTGACATAATTCTAGACCATCTGATTTTATTTTTCTTTTTTTTTTCCTATTAAATGATTATCTTAAATACTAATAATATTATTTATTCTTTTTAAATTAAAATTGTTTTTTAATAAATTAAGAAAAAAAGATGCTTTTATAAATATAATTTCTAAATAAAGAAAATTTTAAAATAAAAAAATTTGCCAAGTCAACATTCATGTTTAACATTATGAAGTATTTTAAAATGGTTTTTAATGATTTTTTTTATAAAACAAAATAACTAAAATTAAAAGTTATAAAAAAATTAATATTGTTATTTTTAAAACGGTTTGTTTTGCAATGAAATGTTTATTAAAAATGCAATTAGGTCTAAAAACAAAAGTTTGAATAATAATATTATTATTTTATTAATTATATTATTACTCATATGCAATTGTAATCATATTGTTTTATAATTACTATATTTTCATTAATAATTATTCAATTTTTTATTTATTAAACTGTATAATACACAAGATACAAATCTAATTATTTATAAATAGTTACTTTAAGTAAAAATACAATAAAATATTTTTCTTAAATTTTTGTTTTATAAAAAAGTTATGGTTTTTAAACATTTTGTTTGAATAAAATGTTTTTTTTAAGTGTGTTGCTTTTTGGTTTTTAAAAAGTGTGTTTTTAATTTAAAATAATAGATTTTCAATATATTATATATATTTTTTAATTTGAAAATGGTATGAGTAATCCATCAATCTATCAATACTATTAAAAAAAGCTTTTGTATGTCTGTCATATTTTTAAAACACTTCAATTTTATTTTTCTTTTTCTCTCTTCTAATAAATATCACATAACTACAAATGATATTATTAATATTTTCCATATTACAAATATATTTTTAAAAAGAGATCTTTCTACAAATGTAATTTATAAAGAAATAATTTTTTTATAAAATAAGATTTTTTTTTTCAAAAGAAATATCAAACTTTTAAAAACACAATATACCTTAAAACCTATGGCTTTTAAGAATTAAAATTCTTATAAAACAAAAATAGTTAAATTTCAAAGTATAATAAATGAATTATTAAAAATAACACTTTTTTTAAAAATAGTTTGTTTTTGAAACAAATTGTTTTAAAAAGTGACTTTTTTGAAAAAACAAAAAAAAAAATTAAACAAAAGTTTAAAAAATAATATCGTCTTTTTATCACTCATATGTAATGTCAATTATATCTTATATTAAAAGATCGTTTTATAATTAATTTTTTTATTAATAAATATTTTATATTTTATTTATTCGACCCGTGTAATACACGAGATATTAACCTAGTATTATTAATATTTAATACGAGTTTTAATTATATAAAGAAATAAAAAAGTTATATGACGAGTCTTATGTATATCTTATTTTTTTCTTATTACAGATAAATTGATAGACAAATAGACAGATAAATATATAGATACATAGACTAAAATCTCATTTATTAAACATATTATAATTAGTAATAAAAATATTATTACAATATTTTTCTTGTTTGAACAAGGATTGAAGTATGTTTTTAATGATGCTTTTATTTCTCCTTACTTGAATGATGTATTTTATTTTGAGGCTAAATCTCGAGATGGTATTTATAAGATTGATGTTCAAACAAACAATAACATATATAATCTTCCGAAGTCCATCAAATCTGGAATTAATGATACATTTCTATGGTATTGTAGACTTGATCACATAAGTAACGCCCGTGTGAAAAGGCTATAGTCCGAAGGGATTCTTGAATCCATAGGACATGAATTCTTTGATGAATGCGAATCTTGTTTAGCTGGCAAACTTACAAAGGATCCTTTCATTCATGTCAGTGAACGGGCGAAGGATCTTTTAGCACTCATACATTCGGATGTATGTGGTCCTTTAAGAACCATGTCAAGAAATCATGAAAGATACTTCGTTACGTTTATTGACAATTATAGTCGATACGCCTATGTCTACCTTACGAAGCATAGACATGAAAGTTTTGAAAAGTTCAAAGAGTTTCAAAATAAAGTAGAATACCAACTTGGTAAGACTATAAAGGTAAGATCGAGGTGGTGAATACCTAAGTCAAGAGTTCACTAATCATCTAAAGGAACGTGAAATTGTTTCACAATTCACTCCACTTAGCACACCCCCAACTTAATGGCATGAGTAAAAGAGAAATCGAACCCTACTTAATATGGTTTGATCAATGATGTTTAGAACTAACTTACCTCACTCCTTTTGGGGTTATGCTCTTATGACCGCCACCTGTCTTGTCAATCTAACACTGACTAAGAAGGTAGAAAAAACCCCATATGAGATATGACATGGGTCTAAACCCAATTTGTCTTACCTTAAAGTATGGGGATGTAATGCTTATGTCACCAGCGAGTCTGATGACAAGCTAGATCCTCGAGGCAAAAAAGTTATTTTCGTCAGATACTATAATAGAAGCAGATATTACTTTTTCCATACTAATGCAAATATGATTTCCATCAAAAGAAGGCATATTTCCTCGAGAAAGAGTTTCACGGGCAGTAAGGAGAAAATGGATTTTCAAAAGAAAAACCAACATGCATGGAAATATACACACCTATTAAACACGGCTCGTAGCGAAGGGTTTCACTCAAACTCAAGGTGTTGACTATGATGAATCTTTCTCGCCTGTTGCTATGATAAAATCAATTAGGATATTACTTGCCATAGTCATGTACTAGATTATAAGATATGGCAAATGGATGTCATACCCACTTTTCTAGATGGACATATCTCTAAAGATATCTATATGGTTCAGCCTGATGGTTTTGTTGATCCAAAATATCCAAATATGATGTGTAAACTGAATAAGTCTATTTATGGACTTAAACAAGCATCTCGTAGTTGGAATCTTCATTTTGATAAGAGAATCATGGAATTTGGTTTTGTCAAAAGTGAAGATGAGCATCGTGTTTAAAGAAAGGCTAGTGGGAGGACTATATCATTTCATATATTGTATGTGGATGATATACCGATCATTGGAAACAATATCCCTATGCTTAACGAAGTTAAATAATGGTTAGAAGCTTGTTTCACAATGAATCTCGGAGAAGTTGCTTACATTCTAGGAATTAAGATCTATAGGGATAGATCTAAGTGGCTTCTAGGACTTAGTCAATGTACGTACATAGATAAAATAATGACACGCTTTAAGATGGTAAACTCCAAGAAAGGAGGAATTCCTATGACTAAAGGTACCGTGTTAAACAAATCACAATATCCTTCAACAGACATTGATGTTAAGCAAATAGAGAAAGTTCTATATGCTTCAATGATTGGTTTTATTATGTATGCTATGTTGTGCGCTAGACCTGAAATCTCATATGCGTTAAGCATTACCGGCCATTATCAGCAGAACCTTGGCTTTGCCTATTTGACTGTAGTTAAGAACATTTTGAAGTACTTAAGAAGGAGTAAAGACATGTTGTTAATATTTGGAGGAGTTGAATAGCTCATTGTAAGGTGTTACACTGATGCTAGTTTTCAAACTGACCAAGATGACTCTCGCTCACAATTTGGTTTGTATTCACACTTAATGGTGGAGCCATGTCACACCCCAACCTTGACGGCGGAAACGTCGAGATGTGAGGGTTAAGATTGTTCACAGCCACATCACGCTATATTAAATTGTAAATATTATTATCATAAGTCATGAATGGAAAAAAATATAATCATAAGTCTTA
This sequence comes from Flaveria trinervia, assembly GCA_025506515.1. NCBI lineage: Eukaryota > Viridiplantae > Streptophyta > Magnoliopsida > Asterales > Asteraceae > Flaveria > Flaveria trinervia. The sequence goes on along the minus strand of CM046445.1, from coordinate 88,898,005 downwards.
TACAAGAAATAAGTTCAACATAACATAATATAATGTAACTTTTTATTTCATTATCTAGGTCCAAGTCCTAGATTATAGCATGCTTCAAAAGGTTCACTTTAAACTTGAGGTTGACCTGAAACATGATAAAAATAAGAGTCAACTAAAAATAGTTGGTGAGTTTCCAAAGTTTTCATACATAATAAGAAAAAGGTTACGAGTAGCAATTCATGTCATAGGTTATAAGCTAGTAAGGTATAGAACACATAACGTTACAATCAAACCTCGACTTGATTACAAGTATAAAAGATTGGCTAAGTGTATTTGGTTCCCTAGTGCACAAGCATACGACTCCTAGGAGTCGGCAATACATCGACTTTAGCACCAAATAGGCTTGTCAGGCCCAAAGATCTAAGACGTCGCCAGGCTAGCAATAGTTAATGATTGTAAACAAAACTATGTATCTCATATAAACACTTACAATACACAAATAACCATGACATAATAATAAGATGAATTGCATGTGCTTACAAGTCTCAAACGTTAATAAGTGTACAATGTATAGATAATCATGTTTCACCCTAAAGTAGTGTGAAATAAAATAAAATGGGGCAAGGAAAACTCACTTGATCAATAAGTATATAATAAGGATCAATAATAATAATATATGCCGTTCCAAGGTAAAACGTCACAAGACACCTAAAATATTAAATATTACAAGATTTAGATCAAGATTTATCAATTAAACATGAACTAGGTTCCTTGGAATTAAGAGAGTTTTGTTAGCCAATTTAGTTTATTAATAATATATTTATATGTTATTATATATATATATATATATATATATATATATATACTTATTTTGCAAAAATAAGGAAATATTCTTACAAAATTGTAAATTATTGCTTTTGGTTTGAGTATCATATAACTTTAATCGAAGAAGGTGTACGATTTATTATTGATTCAAGTAACAATTTAATTTTTACATAAATCATTCTTATAACAATAATTAAAATTTAATAATTAAATATTAGGTATTTTTATAAAAATAAATTTACAGAAAAATCATTTTGTTAATTTAAAGGTTAAAAGTTTATGAAAATTATTTTTGTAATTTATAGGAATTTTCTAGTAAAGAAATAAGGCCTAAAAAGGCTTTTAAAAAAAATAAGAGGGTGCCCGGGTTCGAACCCGGGACCTCTTGAATGCAAGGGTGTGTGTGTGAACCGGTGTACCATGGCTTCCAGCCGCGGTATAACTCGGTTCCATTTCCTTTTAACACCAAGTCCCCAACATCAAGAACCCTAGTTTAGATCCGATCAAAATTGATCATCTAAACGATGTTGATAACCAAATTAACCATGGGGCTTTTGTTTCCCATGGTTAATCGAGCATAACCATGTATGTAATTTACCCGAATAAGTTCGAATTAAAGCAATCCTGATCGAAGAACAAGTCGCGGTCGTCGAACCCAGTGGATGAGAAACCCCAATGATAATCCATTAAACTTGCAGATAGCCTCGAATGAAGATCCCGATGCGAAGCCCTATGCTGATTCTGGTTCAATTCGTTCGGAGATAGGATTTTGGCAAGGTTACGCGAAAGAAAACGGAAATTGGATTCGTTGTTTGTGTTGTTTCAGGTGCAATTGGAATTGATAGAAGCTTCAGACTACTTAGACGGTCGATTAAGAATCATTTAATCTAGTTATTATTGAGTTTTAATGGCCGAACGGCTATATGGTTAAAAACGCTCGATTAATCACTCGATCGGGTTCATAACCGACGTTTAAACGCAATTAAAGTCCATGATTGTGTTCGAATCGTGTTCAAGAACGCTTTGGGGACGGTTTCAGATAAAAAAACATCGTTTTTGGCGGTTTTGGTGCCTCGCCGGACTTGGCCGGAGTCCGGCCGGCGAGGTCACCGGAAAAGCGGGGATGAGAAGGGGGGGGGTTTGGATTTTGATAAATTACACCTTTGGTCCCTCAACTTTGATTTTCTATTATTTTATGCATAAAGTTCTATTTCAAGTTTCTAAAATGACAAATTAACCCTCAAACTTAATTTAAGTTTATAATTTAAATATGGTTAAGTTTATTAATCTTTATTAATAGTAATCTTATTATTACTAATACTATTATTCAATATTATTACTTATTATTATAATTACTTTTAATATTAACCTTATTATTATTATACATACTTAACAATTCATGAAAACCAATTACAATAAATAATAAACACAACAATCACGCAAGTTTCAAAATTGACAAAAAAATGACCCTTGTAAGAGTAAACGAAGTTAACTTTTAGTTAACGAAAATACGAAATGTTACAGTCTCCCCAACTTAAAAGAATTTCGTCCCGAAATTAAAAGAAATGAAACTATACAAATAAGAATGGGTATCTCTTCTTCATGTGCTCCTAACGTTCCCAAGTAAATTCAGCGCCACGTTTATTTTCCATCGAACCTTGACGATTGGGGTTGTTGTGGTTCTAGTCTTCTTCATTATACGATCCATGATCTCTACAGGTTTCTCGACAAAATGTAATGACTCGTCGATCTGAATGTCTTCCAGCGGAACATACAGACTTTCGTCGGCCAAACATCTTCTCAAATTTGAGACGTGGAACACAGGATGAATTCCACTAAGGTCGGAAGGTAACTCTAGTTTATAAACCACTTTCCCAATCCTTTTCAGGATTTTGAAAGGTCCTACAAATCTTGGAGCCAGTTTGCCCTTCTTTCCAAAGCGAACCACACCTTTCCACGGTGAAACCTTGAGAAGAACCATCTCCCCAACTTGGAATTCTAATGGCTTACGTCGCTTGTCAGCATAACTCTTTTGACGACTTCTCGCCACTTCAAGGTTCTTGAGAATAATAGAAACTTTATCGGTCGTCTCTTGTATAAGTTCAGGACCAGTGATGAAGTTTTCACCAATGTCGGTCCAACAGATGCGAACGACATTTTCGACCATAAAGTGCTTCAAACGGTGCCATCTTGATACTCGAGTGGTAACTATTGTTATACGAAAATTCCGCAAGCAGTAGGTGGTATCCCAATCGCCACCAAAGTCAAGAACACAGAGACGTAGCAAGTCCTCCAAAGTTTGGATCGTTCGCTCGGTTTGACCATCAGTTTGAGGATGGTAAGCCGTGCTTAGATCTAATTGTGTACCCAAGAGTTCTTGCATAGATGACCAAAAATGTGAAGTGAAACGAGCACGTCTCGGTCGGATATAATGTGCAGAGGTACCCCATGGCGACTTACAATCTCTATATACGAGCTAACTTTGATGTCTTGTACGTGTCGCGTATAGGTATAAAATGTGCCGACTTGGTCAATCGGTCAACGATCACCCATATGCTATCATGTCCTCGAGAGGTTCGGGGTAGTTTTGTTATGAAGTCCATGGATATGTGTTCCCATTTCCACATAGGGATCTCAGGTTGCTCAAGTAATCCACTTGGACGTTGATGTTCGGCTTTAACTTTCGTACATGTGAGGCACTTAGCTACATAAGTCGCTATGTCCTTCTTCATTCCAGGCCACCAATATTGACCACGTAGGTCCATGTACATCTTATGGAACCAGGATGAATCGAATAATGAGTTTGATGAGCTTCGTTCATAATAAAGGTACGAATGTTATCGCGATTTGGAACCCAAATACGATTGGCGAAGTACATCAACCGTTGGGTTTCGTTTCCAATTGGGTTAGGAGATTATGCTCAAACTCATCCTTCATTCTTCCTTCTTGTTGAACCATTTGTTGAGCCTCCAGGATACTAGACTCGATGTCACTATCTATTCTCAGGTTTTGTAGTAGTACAGTGGTCTCATTGACATCTAGTCGGATTTCGGTATCGAACTCACCCAAGGTGTCAAACCATTGACGTCGATCGCGAATTTCTTGGAATGAGATCATCTTGTTGTGAATCTTTCGGCTCAGTGCATCGGTACAACGTTTGCTTTACCAGGATGGTAACGAATGTCACAATCATAGTCACTAATCAACTCCACCACGACGTTGTCTCATATTGAGATCTTTTTGATTGAAAACGTGTTGAAGGCTTTTGTGATCGGTGTAGACTATACATTGCGTACCATACAGGTAGTGCCTCCAAATCTTCAAAGCAAATACAACGGCACCAAGCTCGAGATCATGAGTTGTGTAATTCACCTCGTGAACCTTCAATTGCCTTGATGCGTAAGCTATGACCTTCCCTCGTTGCATAAGAACACAACCAAGGCCTTGTTTAGATGCGTCACAATACATAGTGAAATCATCGTTTCCATCGGGTAGGGTCAAGATAGGAGCATTGCATAACTTATGCTTTAACGCTTCAAAAGCTTCTTCTTGCGCGAAACCCCACTCGAAGGGTTATTCTTTTGTGTCAAAGTGGTGAGTGTTTCGTGATCCTCGAGAAATTGGCAATGAATCGCCGATATAACCAGCAAGACCAAGAAAAGAACGAACTTCGGTAGGAGTTGCAGGAACACACCAATTCTTCACAGCTTCACCTTTGCAGGATCAACGTGAATTCCTTGGCTATTCACCACGTGTCCTAGAAATTGAACTTCCTCGAGCCAGAAATCACACTTTGAGAACTTTGCGTACAATTGCTCTTTCTTTAACAACTCAAGAACCAATCTCAAATGCAGCTCATGATCGGGTTGGACTTGGAATAGATAAGTATGTCATCAATAAAGACTATCACAAACTTGTCTAGATAAGACTTGCATACTCGGTTCATGAGATCCATGAAAACAGCAGGAGCATTGGTTAAACCAAAAGGCATCACCATAAACTCATAGTGTCCATAACGAGTACGGAAAGCGGTCTTTGGGATATCATCATCATGGACTCGCAATTGATGATAACCAGAACGTAAATCAATCTTCGAGAAAATAGCAGCTCCTTGAAGTTGGTCGAACAAGTCATCGATGCGAGGGAGAGGATAACGATTCTTGATGGTAAGTTTGTTAAGTTCATGATAATCGATGCACATACGAAATGATCCATCTTTCTTCTTCACGAAAAGAACAGGTGCACCCCAAGGCGAAGAACTAGGACGGATGAAGCCTTTCTCGGACAGCTCTTGCAGTTGACAAGAGAGTTCTTGCATTTCCGATGGTGCAAGCCGATATGGTGACTTGGCCACAGGGTTTGCTCCCGGTATCAAGTCAATTTTAAACTCGACTTCACGCACGGGAGGTAAACCACTAAGGTAATCGGGAAATACTTCAGGAAAGTCTCGTACAATAGGGACATCCTTAAGTTCTTTCCCTTTGACTTTCGTGTTGACCACATAAGCCAAAAAGGCCATATACTTCTTGTTTAAGCACTTTCGGGCTTGAGTGCAAGACATGAGTTTAAGCCCTTTGGAAGATTTTTCACCGAATATCTTCAACGTATCTCCAGAGGGTAACGGTATACGAATGCACTTCTCGAAACAAATGATCTCGGCATGGTGTTTGGCTAACCAATCCATACCAATGATGACGTCAAAGCTTCCAAGTTTCATAGGGATAAGATCGATAAGAAAATCATGCGCGTCAAGACTTAAGATGCAATCACGAATGATAACGTCAACGGTGATTGGTTCTCCATCGGCAACTTCAACAGTAAGAGGTCTTTCTAGTTTGTATGTGGCTTAGCAAGTATGGGTTCAAACTCTAATGAAACAAAACTTTTATCGGCTCCAGAATCAAATAGGACATATGCATAAGTTTTGTTAATGAGGAACATACCTGTTCAATTTTTAAGGTATTTAACGATACAGGTAAGGTATGAAATGAATCGGATCACAAAAGCTAAAGGTGAGTTAACGTACCATTCACCACATCGTTGTTTGCTTGTGCTTGGTTAGCGTTGATGTTGAAAGCACGTCCTCGGGCTTGTGGAACATTACCCACAAGACGAGGGCATTATGGGCGAAAATGGCCAGGTTCCCCACAGTTGTAGCAAACATGGTTCGTAACCACAGCGGCATTGTTAGGTGCACGGTGGCAAGTTGCCACCAAATGACCATATTTACCGCATAATGTGCAAATGCGGCATGGTTGATTCCCCGGATGATGATACCTACACGTGTTACACATCGGATGAGGACCAGCATAAGCCCTAGCCCCAGGCACTTGTGCCACGGGTGTAGCCGCAGGTACAAGTTGTCTTTGGGGTTGTTGGGTGCAGCCAGCCATGGCATAGTTACGCGCCGGTGTGAACTTGCGCTTCTTCTGTTGTTGTTGTAAGACGGTTCAGCTTTAGTCTCCTTAACCACCTCGGTAGCCATCTTCTCTACCTTCTTTGCACCCTTCACAGACATGGTGCCCGCTCGTATATGGTTCTCGGTGAGTTGAGCGGTGATAGTAATGGCTTCTTCCAAGGTTGTGGGTCGGCTACCCACCACAGCATCTTGAATTTGGGGTGGTACACCCTTAATGAACTTCTCGATGTTGCGGGGAACAGTGTCGACCATATGGGGCAGCAGTATACTCAACTCATGATGGCTAGTTGAGTAGGCCAAATGATCACCATCGTTTTGTTTCAAATTCCAAAATTCCTCCTCCAGTTTTTGCAGTTCGCTTCTCGGGCAGAACTTCGCGATGGCGATGTTCTTGAACTCTTCCCATGTAAGTGCTAGAATAGCATCGGGTCCACGATTCCTCCTCTCGCTGTTCCACCAGGTGAGAGCCCTTTGTTGGAACATGCTAGTGGCATAACGGACTTTGAGTGCATCGGGACACTCAATTGATAAAGGTATTCTCCATGCTTTCGAACCACTCAAGAAGACCAGTGGCTCCTTCCTTGCCACTAAAACTAGTGGGCTTGCAAGAGCTGAAGTGTTTGAAGGTGCAAGTTTGATTATTCCCATGTTGATTGTTCCCGTTTTGATTGTTGCTATTCTCTCCATGACCATTTCCATTGTTGCTAGCGTTGGTCATTAAGGTGCTATTAAGTTCAGCAACCATGGTCGGAATGACAGCAGCCATTTGTCGAGCAATCATGGCGGCTAACTTACGATCGGAACTCCCACGCTTTCCATGATGACGAGACATGCTGGAATATACAAATGAGTTAGATATGAGAATTGGAATAACAAGGATTAATGTTCAACAAGGATAAGGCAAAAAGTTGTAAGGCACACGGAATGGTTCCATTTGGTAACGCATTACATTTGGAAACGTTGACACGTCAAGGTAAGTTGACCCACTCGCCTTAGAAATTTGTGTATGTTGACCATGGTTTATCACTCATCCCAGAAATCCCCAGGTAAGCATAACTAGTCCCGTAGGATTTATGCGATATGCTTGCCTTAGCCCGAGGGCCTTTTGCCAGGAAATCCAGAATACAGGTGTCCATGTGTCACACAATTTCTTAGGTTTATGAAATCAAAACCATGATGAGATTTACATAGATTAGACATAAGTCCAAAGATTCAATTCCTAAGCATAAATATACGATTCCACGTGTTGACGAGAATAAGATTAAGAAGTTTCATTTGTCGGGGAGAGTCAATGAGTCAAAGTTAAGTTTAGGGAGACAAGTAACAAAATTTAGACAATTACAAGGCAACCTATGCTAAGGCATCAATTTGCACGTAAATAAAGTATAGCATTATGTAGCATGTAACAATATATATATTTCTAAGAATATAAAAATTATCCTATGAGGTTCATGCATAAGCTATAGTCTAGGTCACCATTACTAATAACCTAAATCCCTATAGTTATGGGCTCTGATACCAATCTGTCACACCCCAACCTTGACGGCGGAAACGTCGAGATGTGAGGGTTAAGATTGTTCACAGCCACATCACGCTATATTAAATTGTAAATATTATTATCATAAGTCATGAAATGGAAAAAAAATATAATCATAAGTCTTATACAAGAAATAAGTTCAACATAACATAATATAATGTAACTTTTTATTTCATTATCTAGGTCCAAGTCCTAGATTATAGCATGCTTCAAAAGGTTCACTTTAAACTTGAGGTTGACCTGAAACATGATAAAAATAAGAGTCAACTAAAAATAGTTGGTGAGTTTCCAAGGTTTTCATACATAATAAGAAAAGGTTACGAGTAGCAATTCATGTCATAGGTTATAAGCTAGTAAGGTTATAGAACACATAACGTTACAATCAAACCTCGACTTGATTACAAGTATAAAAGATTGGCTAAGTGTATTTGGTTCCCTAGTGCACAAGCATACGGCTCCTAGGAGTCGGCAATACATCGACTTTAGCACCAAATAGGCTTGTCAGGCCCAAAGATCTAAGACGTCGCCAGGCTAGCAATAGTTAATGATTGTAAACAAAATATGTATCTCACATAAACACTTACAATACACAAATAACCATGACATAATAATAAGATGAATTGCATGTGCTTACAAGTCTCAAACGTTAATAAGTGTACAATGTATAGATAATCATGTTTCACCCCAAAGTAGTGTGAAATAAAATAAAATGGGGCAAGGAAAACTCACTTGATCAATAAGTATATAATAAGGATCAATAATAATAATATATGCCGTTCCAAGGTAAAACGTCACAAGACACCTAAATATATAAATATTACAAGATTTAGATCAAGATTTATCAATTAAACATAAACTAGTTTCCTTGGAATTTAAGAGAGTTTTGTTAGCCAATTTAGTTTATTAATAATATATTTATATGTATGTATATATATATATATATATATATATATATATATATATATATATATACTTATTTTGCAAAATAAGGAAATATTCTTACAAAATTGTAAATTATTGCTTTTGGTTTGAGTATCATATAACTTTAATCGAAGAAGGTGTACGATTTATTATTGATTCAAGTAACAATTTAATTTTTACATAAACTCATTTTATAACAATAATTAAAATTTAATAATTAATAGTAAGGTATTTTTATAAAAATAAATTTACAGAAAAATCATTTTGTTAATTTAAAGGTTAAAAGTTTATGAAAATTATTTTTTGTAATTTATAGGAATTTTCTAGTAAAGAAATAAGGCCTAAAAAGGCTTTTAAAAAAAATAAGAGGGTGCCCGGGTTCGAACCCGGGACCTCTTGAATGCAAGGTGTGTTGTGAACCGGTGTACCATGGCTTCCAGCCGCGGTATAACTCGGTTCCATTTCCTTTTAACACCAAGTCCCCAACATCAAGAACTCTACTTTAGATCCGATCAAAATTGATCATCTAAACGATGTTGATAACCAAATTAACCATGGGGCTTTTGTTTCCCATGGTTAATCGAGCATAACCATGTATGTAATTTACCCGAATAAGTTCGAATTAAAGCAATCCTGATCGAAGAACAAGTCGCGGTCGTCGAACCCAGTGGATGAGAAATCCCCAATGATAATCCAATTAAACTTGCAGATAGCCTCGAATAAAGATCCCGATGCGAAGCCCTATGCTGATTCTGGTTCAATTCGTTCGGAGATAGGATTTTGGCAAGGTTACAGGTCGCGAAAGAAAACGGAAATTGGATTCGTTGTTTGTGTTGTTTCAGGTGCAATTGGAATTGATAGAAGCTTCAGACTACTTAGACGTTCGATTAAGAATCATTTAATCTAGTTATTATTGAGTTTTAATGGCCGAACGGCTATATGGTTAAAAACGCTCGATTAATCACTCGATCGGGTTCATAACCGACGTTTAAACGCAATTAAAGTCCATGATTGTGTTCGAATCGTGTTCAAGAACGCTTTGGGGACGGTTTCAGATAAAAAAACATCGTTTTTGGCGGTTTTGGTGCCTCGCCGGACTTGGCCGGAGTCCGGCCGGCGGGTCACCGGAAAAAGCGGGGATGAGAAGGGGGGGTTTGGTTTTGATAATTACACCTTTGGTCCCTCAACTTTGATTTTCTATTATTTTATGCATAAAGTTCTATTTCAAGTTTCTAAAATGACAAATTAACCCTCAAACTTAATTAAGTTTATAATTTAAATATGGTTAAGTATTAATAATTTATTAATAGTAATCTTTATTACTAATACTATTATTCATTATTATTACTTATTATTATAATTACTTTTATTAATATTAACCTTATTATTATTATACATACTTAACAATTCATGAAAACCCAATTACAATAAATAATAAACACAAACAATCACGCAAGTTTCAAAATTGACAAAAAAATGACCCTTGTAAGAGTAAACGAAGTTAACTTTTAGTTAGCGAAAATACGAAATGTTACAAGCCATCTCCTGGAAAAGATCTAAGCAGAATGTGGTGGCAGATTCCACTACTGAATCTGAATACATTGCAGCATCTGATGCTGCAAAAGAAAATGCTTGGATGAAAAAGTTCATAGCCGATGTCGATGTGGTTCCAAGTATTTAGTAACCAATCGAGATATTTTGTGATAACACATGTGCTATTGCTCAAGCCAAAGAGCCCAGATCTCATCACAAGGCCAAGCACATTCAGAGGAAGTTTCACTATATACGGGACATAATGAAACAAGGAGACATCGTGATAAGCAAAATCGACATAGATCAAAACCTAGTAGACCCGTTTACTAAGCCCATGACTCAAGATAAGCATGATTGGCATAGGGATGCGATCGGGCTTAGATTAGGTAGTGATATGTTTTGATTTAATATTTGGATGTATGAATGTTTAACATTTATATTTTGAATTCATTTTGATTTACTTATTTAAATGCTATTATGAATCTTATAACTGTGTTCGATTTTAATACGTTTAATCTATGAATATTGTATTCTAATTTATCCGTAGTCGATCAGACTTGTGGGAACAATTCTGAACTAAGACTATTCTGAATTTACACTCAAAGAGTTGATTTCTAAATTCACAAACCTCATTATGACTGGCGTTAGATGTAACTCACCACCAACCATCTTTATTAAAAGATGCTTTGGTATTGGTATGCTCAATTAGTATCCTTTGACCTGAGATGCATACTAGAACTTTCGTTTACCAAGGGTTATTCTTTGATTACTGTCAATTGTTGTCGCGTCATTGCCAGTTATAAAGGCTTTGGTTAGGAATAATTCTGAAGTTTAGTGGGAGTTGTATGTAGTCAATAAAGGATTATGTACTCTTACATTTATACATCATGGCACCCTCGTTGATTCAAACTGGTAAAGCGTGAGGCCTCACCAAACAAACTGTGTGTTTGATTGGACCATTTTGAATCTGGATCAAGAACAATAATGATTAAGCTCCATATGAGAATTAATCGTAATGACTCAATTGATGTCTTTTACAGAAATGATAAATGACTATGAATACCATAAGTCTATTGTTTTGTTATACTGAAGTGTTATTAGATCAAGATGTTTTGGTTAATGACTTTAAAGTGTCATATCTTGTTGGGGGTAGCCATGTGTAGCTAGAGCGCCGCTGACTGTCTACGTGAAGATTTAATCGAATACCATCCAAATGGGAGTTTGTTGTGTTATGTACATGTTTGATTATGTCAAATTACCAACTGAGCTATGACCTGTAAGAGTTACATATTGGGCAACGAATATTAAGTCCACTTAATTTAATTAACTGACATTTACGAACTTTGTCGAGTTTAATAATTTATAAAGGCTATACATTATTTAATTAAATCGTTTAAGCGTTAAACGTTATGTTTTGGGTTTCGGTATCTCGTGGGGTAATATTAATCTAACCGGGCCTGAGGCTCACGAGTAGATTAGTGTTAATTAACTAATTAATTATTAATTATATAATATATTGATATAAATATGGTTGCAAAGAAGAAAAGTAAATAACTTTTCAAAACCCCACTAACTAGACAATCCAGTTTGGCCGCTTTTGAGTTTTGTGCTATTCAACTCTTTTCAAAACCCCACTAACTTTTCATCGGCCGTAACAACCGAACACTTGCCGCCACCTTCTTGCCGGCTACATACAACTCGCGAATGACAAATGACCGCAGCTGACTTCGATCAAAAGGTCGCAACTCTATTGCCATGAGATCTCAAGATCGAGACCCAACTAGCGGCTCTTTGAATCCGCAGTTCGTGTCTTTGTTCCTCATGACCCGTGTTCATTTGATTTTAGCATTGATTCGTTGATCTTTCGATGTCTCAAACGGTTAATTATTAATCACAAAGGTGTATTAAATCTCATCAGTAGCTTAAATATTAATCTAAATTTACATTGTTCGTAACTAAATCCTGTCGGATACTCTTTAGTATTTTATTATTACTCAGTTGCGTTATATATTATTAATGTGATTAATAAGTTATCAAAATCGTTTTGATAAATAAAAATAACCAAGATAGCAATGAACTCAACACAACCATCTCATGAGATTCTTCACATACCTTGCATATTGGGTTTCCCACCTAAACTTTCCTTCAAGTATGTGCATCAAAAGTAGGGATCGTCTTCATTTTTGGAATAAGAGTAGGCCAATTATTCCACTCAAATTTGTATTGAGTATCTAGGAGCACCGTAGGAATTTTAGAGTAACCCCGATCTATATGTTACGGTTTAGTCTAACCGTGACCGTTAGGTCAGGTGTAGAAAGTAACCGTTATGTATGGGTCAAATCGTGATATTTAGGCTTTAGAGAATGTTTTTACATAACGGGATTGAGTTAATTAGTGAGGGTTGGGTGCATGTTTTTTTAGAGTTGGTTTTTAGGGTTTTGGTAATGGTGCATATGTCACGGCTTGGGCAACCCGTGACATATTGGGTTTATATTTAATTTTTTTGTTTATATTTTTTAATTATTCAAACCGTGACGCTTGAAAGATGCACATAAGATATTTGATTACTCTCTTATACAAGTAAGCTATACCCCTTTTTATTGTGATTATTTTTATTTTATCATACGATTGAAACTAATAGTGACATATTTGGTATAATATTTAATTTTTTTAATCATACTAGTTTGTGTTTATTTTCATTTGATCAAATGGTTGAACCTAATCGTGATATACAAGTTTGTGTTTTGTGTTTATTTTTATTTTATCATATTATGAGTATTTTTTCGCTTTGATCGTCATCACTTAGCCTCGTTGAAAACCCTAAAAACCAATATTGACATTATCATAAACATCGGTTGTGTTTTTTATTTTATCATATTACGAGTTTGTGTTTTTGTAACATTAGAGATTTATATATAAAAACCGATATAGAAATTATCATAAACATTATAGCATATTACATAACAAGTTGGTTCATACATTATCAAAATTACAACATTGTATATAATTACCATTACAAACAACCAAATATATAAATACAACAACCAAACAAACAACCATCATAAATACAACATAAGCATATATAATTATATATATAATATTATATATATATATATATATATATATATATATATTATATATATATATATATATATATGCGTGTATATATCCTCAATAGTTTGCGACCATGTGTTGTATGACCCACTCCATCATATCCTCAATACGCGTGGGCCAGTTATCCATGCCGGTGACCCTGACCTACGTGTACCAAAGCATATCAACTATACGAGAAGACAACCGCACAACATGATACACATGTTGAGAATGTTGCGGCGGGTCCTGGTTGTCCGGCGGATGAATCGGCCTATCCTCCCCGCCACCAACGGGCTGGTGAACCTAGACCTAGGCCCTGCCAACTTAGCCGGGTCCACCAACGGCTCAGGAACCCATGCAACAAGGTCATGGAATCTCAACATCAGGTGTCACGTGCCATCTCTAAACCTCTGGTCAATCCTCATCCCGGTGGTTGTGGCCTATGCCGCTAGGCGTGCTGGAGTTGCTGGCATTGGAAGCTGGGACATAGCATGCTCGTATCCCAGGCCCCAAGCGATCTGCGCCACGATGCTGCCGCCTACTAACGCCCCTCGCGCCTGCCTGTGATAGTAGTTGGCGAAGTAATACGCAAGAGCATGTGCGAGGTGACAGTGTTGGTGTGTGAGTAGACACCGAAGAAAGAAGAGGTCGGTGGTGTTGACCCTGTAGGTCCCCGCTCCACGTCTAGCGATCGACGTGGAGATCAATCGGTTAATGTAACAATAAAGAGGATCTCGTATGTGAGAGACATGCGCTACCTGACGCCAAACACCTGGGAAGAAACCTTCGCGTCCGCACGACAATCAACAATGTCATCCTCGTCTAGATCGGGTAGACCTTGCACACTTGGACGGAAAGTGACTGTGCAGTAAAACTCCACTGTGAGCTCTCGATGTGCAGGCAAATCCATGTTAAACATCTGCTCCCATGGGCTATCCTCGCTTAAAATATCCATAAATCTCTCGTGCTCGCGAACGAGATCCAACCATGCATGTGAAAATACGATCCCCGGTGCTGGCGCTCGTCCTCTCAAAGTCCTGGATCGCGCGAAGGCCGTAGTCTCCTCCTCGAACTGAGGATGCGGGTAGTCGTCGACCCTGGGAATAAACTCAAGGTCACCTGGTGCATCCATATATCCCCATAAGTCTATATAAATTATTATTATTATTATTATATTATTATTATTATTATTATTATTATTATTATTATTATTATTATATTATTATTATTATTATTATTATTATTATTATTATAGTATTATTACTATTACTACTACTACTATTACTATAAGGTAACTCTTGAAATTGACGTGTTGCCCCTCAACCCTATTAGTTGAATATTCACCAAAGTTGAGGCAGTCGTACATTCAACAAGTAACAAATTTCTTTTTGTATGTCACCAACCAATTATTCCAATATATCCCCACACCTCTAAAAGAAATAATAAATTTTATAAAATGAACTAATACATTATTAGAGTAAAAATAACTATAAAATTCTTACCATGTTTACCATCTTTATTTAACTTTCCTTTCATCTTCGTGCAATTGTAATAGTACAATGTCTCTGTGGGAGACGAACATAGGACCTTCCACTAGTATGGAAAATCCTTCCACATATCGGTTTTGAAAAAAAATGTTTCATCTTCTCTTGATATTCTCCTTAACATGTCACACGTATAAGTTTTTAGTAGCACTCGTGAACACTATGTCACATGAGCTCATCGGCCAGGTCCATATCTTTGAAAATAACGCGGGGCTCCACACACCTGTCGAGCATATCTATGATCCGCTCAAATACCAATGTGAAGTTGTCCTGTCGTTCCCTCAATATAATTGTGTTGAAAATACAAAACGACTTCGACGTCGATGTAACGCCAATAACCTAAACAAACGGAATGTTGTACATGTTGGTCTTGTACGTCATGTCTATCAACATCACGTTTGGGAATGCGTGCCACATTTTGTACGAGGTAGGATGACAAAAGAAAACATCTTCCATGGCCTTAGTTGTTGGATTCTTCCATGTTTCATACACGAACTCTTTATGATTCAAGCAAGTGTTCAAATTCCTGCATTGATGTCGTGCCTTTTTTCCCCTTAGCCCTAAACTTCGATATCAGATTATATATGTCTTGAGAAACACAAGCATTGTCGAGAAACTGATTCCTTATGGCGGGATGGATGTGTCGTGGCTGTACATGCTACCTGCGTAACTTCTTGACAAGATTAGCTTCTTCGACGGTCATCTTCCTAAGATGCACGTAGCCCTGCTCGTACACAACATGATCGTGGTTGTGCGTCTCGTTTCTCACCTCCAACATCCAATTGTCACTATTTCCCACGTACTTCCTAAGGAGTTTAAAGGGGCATCCTTTCTTTATGCTCCCAGTATGCCTACTTGTGCTAGTGAATTTAGGTTCACCGCTACTATTGCATAAAAGTTCCACATCCTTTTTCTGTGACCAGCCCACAACAGTGACACACCCATGCTCGTGTCCTCTCATTTAGCCCACTTCTTCAAGTCCTCACGAGAATCAAAATGCTAAAAAAATTATAAAGCAATACTTAAAAACAATATATAAAACAAATAAGTAAATAATTTAATCAAACAAATGAGAAGCCTTCGTACTTTGTCGGTCTTATAAGAAACCGTAGCCTTTTTTTATCCGA
Source organism: Flaveria trinervia (assembly GCA_025506515.1). Lineage (NCBI taxonomy): Eukaryota > Viridiplantae > Streptophyta > Magnoliopsida > Asterales > Asteraceae > Flaveria > Flaveria trinervia. Next base: position 88,882,036 of record CM046445.1, on the reverse strand, counting down.
TCCTCATCCTTATCGTGCTGCGCAGTGTCCCCATTGTTTTCTTTGAGATGCACCGAACCGTCATTCTCATCTGTGTCATTCCCATTAAAAGTATTCGACAAATGTGTAATTTTTGGTTCTTACTAGTACGGGTTTAGGGCATGTTCGTAATCCAGCTCTGTTTATGAGTGGTACGGGTTCGGGGCATGTCCGTAAGAATAGTAAGGGGATGTCTGTACCCTTCACCGTAACCTGTAAGTCTGAATAATGAGTTGTATGCATTTTTGGAAAATGTGTTCGACGGGTTGGTTTCCTCCGCCCCCCATGAAGGGTGAGTCCCATATATTGAATATTTTTTAAAAAGATAATGGTTAAATATTTCAAATAAGTATATACAATAAAAATAAACACTATTTCAACCTGATTTGAATCTTTTATAGGTGGCTTCTCATTCAAATTGGAAGCTTTGTCTTTGATAATGATCTCCTGAACCTAACATTGTTTTTAAAGTATGTGTTTTTGGAATGTTGAATTTTCTTTCGTTGTGTTTCGTGATTGTTGGTTGCATGAAATCATGAAAATGGTTCTTTATAGAGAAATCTGAAGTAGAAACCATCATGGTTTGGCTAAACCGTGACAATTCAAGGTGTTTGGTACCAAGGAATCATGAAACTTTTCGTACATTAATTAACTACTACACTAACCGTCACGGTTAAGGAAGACCGTGACGGTGTCCACTCTAGATTCTCACACTCGTGCCTCTTTATCCGTGCACATTTGCCAGTATACTTTCTCAGATCCGTGCCTCTTTATTAGAGGTCACAGTTTGGGCAAACCATCACGGTTAGACTTCAAACTCTCATGTTTAGGCCTAACTGTGACGGTTAGGTCTGATATCACCCAAAAAATACTTGCGGTGTCCCCAACAGGACCCTAAGGTTTTTGATATTAGAAACAATAAAGATATCATTTTTGGATTCACCGCCAAGGCCACTTAAGGGTTGTTTAATATTCAAGTCTCGGTCAAAAGGGCTGACCGAATAAAAAGCTATTCCAAAACTGACCGGGTAAAAGGGAAAATATGCATAGGTCAATGGTGTCGGATCGGGTCAGACGTGAAAGAGTGAGAATCAAACACGCTGACCGGCCAAAATGTCTGACCAGATTAGCAGGTTAGACATTTTAACTAGTTCATAAAAAATCAAACAACCATTTTCAACAGTTTTAATGGACTCACGTAATAAGAACACATTATTTAATTGATGTACAGCTCGACCGAGTCAACAAGATCTTTCTTCCATTGCCATGACACTTGGCCATTAAAAAACAAATTATAGTCTCGAATGGTGATCCATTTGTTCTTTAAACCGATTGTAGTTTAAATTACTCAGCATCGGATGGCTATGCTAATATTATTTGTTATCTACGAAATAAACATGTATTAATTTTGAAGTTAGAAGCTTGAAATTATATATAAATAATGGGTATTTCAAATTGGTTATGATGATTAAAAATCGAATTAAAGGTATTGTGATTTTTATGGATTGGCAAATGATATATCTCAATCAATACTAATTGAACAAAATAATTTTTTGATACATGTCATCTTGTTGGAATCATTTTGTCACGTGCTATTGCCATAACAAGTTAACAAATATTAAATGCTAATAATGATGTTGTATACTTTTCTAAATTTTTAAATAAATAATAGATAAATAGAAAGAAACATGTTTCTTTTTATTAAAGCAAGTAACTTTCAAAACAACATTTTATTAACAATGAAGTATTTTAAATCATTTTAAAGCCGAAAGTTTATAAAAAATATTGATATTGTTTTATTACTTGAGGTAGTTAGTTATACATAACTTTAATCATATCTTTTCTCGAATAAGAATTTTATAATTATAAATATTGATTAATATTTTATTGATTAAAAAATATTGATATTGTTTTATTACTTGAGGTAGTTAGTTATACGTAACTTTAATCATATCTTTTTTCGAATAATAATTTTATAATTTGTAAATATTGATTGATATTTTATTGATTAAAAAGTATTGATATTGTTTTATTAGTTAAGGTATTTAATGTCTAATTAAACAACATTTTAAAATTAGATTTTAAGATTATGATTGAAACAGAAATTTTGAAAACTTTAAATTTCAAATTCAATCTGTAATTCAATCCGAGATTTTATTTAAAAATAACTAACTAAATTAGTTAAAAGTTAAAATTTAGAACTAACAACTAGAATAATTAAATGGTCATAATATCGTATAATATTTGTCTGTATTATAAAGCATAATATCATTATTTTATTATATATACACAACAATATTTTTTGTTTACTGTTCTTTCACTATAAAAATATTTCAGAATTATATAAAATAACTTATCTTTAGATCAAAGAGTCCAACCATTTTGCATGAAAAACTTCTTTTAATTCTTCATTATTGTAAGACTCCGTTCCCAGGACGCTTATAACCGGTCATTTATCGTACATAAAACATATATTTTCATTAACTTAGAGAAAACATTGCAGCGAAATCATTAAAGCAGACATTTTATTTCATTAAAATAAACTCTTTTGCAAAATAATACAACATTCATTACAAAATATCGTTTGTTCGCATCATAATGCAAAAACATTATACAAAAGAATGCCATCCAAAATGAACCGAGTAGCCGCCCCGTGTCATCCTCAGCAACTATTACCTGCCAACTGGAAACACATAAAAGTCAGCGTTGTTGAGTGAGTTCTAGTTTTACAAAAAACATTACATTACCTTTCATTCATTAAAACATTTTCTTTACTATCGCACGTGATCACACATCATACATACATCAAGGTAATAATTATTATCTTCATCATCGTTCGTTCGTATATTTCGCACGTTTCACACATTTCGCATATTTCGTACTTATCGCACAATCTAGGTCCTGTCATACGCCTAACCCCCCCTTTAGAGCACCAAGAAATTCATATAGGGTTAAGCGACAAGGACCCCATATCGCACATATGGAGTGGTCACTAGGACAGACTCCCTCTGTGTGTGTGAACTCTTATGGGTTAACCCATTAGGACCTTATATCGCACGTTTCGTTGTTCATTATGTTCCACTTTCATTATCTTAAATCTTACACTTCGTTAAGATAATACTTTACGTTCATTAACAATATCACACCACGTAAAGTCACATCATCATACATAATAAGGAACATAACACACAAACATACGATCAAACATAATCATCCAACATCATCAATCACACATCATCATGCATAAGCATCAATCATACATCATCATGCCTATCATATTATCAATGACCTCAAAAGTTAACTTACATGAACCCCCGGGAACCTCCCAAGTCAAAGCCTACATCTACACATTCCACAGAAAATCAGAGAAATAAACTATGTTCTTTCGGGCACATGAGCCCTATTTGGCCGTATGGGCATTATTCAGTCGTATGGCCTTCCAGGCGTATGAGAACACTTAGGAGTATGGGCACTATGGGGCGAATGAATATTCAGGCGTATGGACAGTCTCCAGACGCATGGGCTCTAGGGGCGTATGGACTCTCAGTCGCATAGCCTTCAATCACATAACTATTAGGAGCATGACCTTCAGTCGCATGACTTCCATGCGTATGACCCTCAGTCGCATGGCATTCAGGTGCATGGACTTCAGTCGCATATTATTCAGGCACATAGCCTTCAGTCGCATGCCTTTTGGCGGTATGGCCTCCAGTCGCATGCCATTTGGCCGTAAGGCCTTCAATTGCATGCCATTCTTTCTCACGGCTTCCAGTCGCATGAGCCCTAGCTAGATGCAGAATGCAGTCTCTTCGAACCCGAACTGCAGATTTTGGCCTACAGCCCTTTTCTAACCTATTCTAGGCTTAAACCAACCATCCTAAGCCCTAGAAACACAACCACAAAATCATTCAAGCATCACAAGCTCAAACACGAGCTCCACCCGGTCGCACACCACACATAAACACACAAAAATGGGTTCAAAACCCACACAACCAAAAACAGTTTAGGTATGTGTTCTAGCCCCAAAATCGGTCAAAATCGTGTAAAAGAGGGGTCACCACGTGACCCAAGAATTGAACCTCGCACAAGAACTTCTCCCTTCTCAACGTCTCCAACACTTCTCGAATATGACCGGCATGCTCCTCTTCACTCTTGGAATAAATCAAGATATCATCGATAAACACAATCACTGATTTTTCCAACATCGGCCGACACACTCGATTCATCAAGTCCATAAAAGCAGCTGGCGCGTTGGTCAACCCAAATGACATCACGAGAAACTCGTAGTGACCATAACGCGTGCGTAAAGCTGTTTTAGGAATATCATACTCTCTCTCACTTTTAGCTGATGGTAGCCCGATCAAAGATCAATCCTCGAGAACCAACGGGCACCATGAAGCTGATCAAAGAGATTATCAATCCTCGGCAATGGATACCGATTCTTCATTGTTAACTTGTTCAGATCACGGTAGTCGATACACATCCTCATACTACCGTCCTTCTTCTTTACGAATTAGACCGGAGCACCCCAAGGAGAGATACTCGGTCTAATAAACCCCTTATCAAAAAGCTCTTGCAATTGTTCCATCAACTCTTTCATCTTAGTCGGAGCCAACCGATATGGTGCTTAGCTACGGGTTGGGCACCTGGTATCAAATCAATCTGAAACTCAATCTCTCAGTCAGGTGGCACTCCTAGTAAGTTTTCAGGAAATACATCTAGAAAGTCACACACAACTGGTACATTGGATAGTTGTGGTGTTGGTGTATCCACATCCTTTACATAAGCCAAGTAAGCATTACATCCATGCCTCATGCACTTTCCCGCCACCGCCATTGAAATCATTTTCGGAATCGTAACGACTCGATCACCATAAACCATCACCATACTCTCGTCAAGCGTTGTTAACCGAATCATCTTCTTGCGACACACAATGTTCTCCTCATAGTCCACTAACCAATCCATCCTAAGAACTATATCGAAATCACCTAAGGTCATCACGAATGGTCTAACAGGGAACTTATGACCTTCTAATTCCACGTCATAGCCTTCTATCATCTCAAAAATCTAGGTAGACTTACCTAATGGCAGTTTCTACATCAAAGGGAGCATCTACAGTCCTACTACTAACAAGCAGTTTAGCACAAAAAGCAGCAGAAATAAAACTTTTACTAGTACCAGAATTGAATAACACAGAGGCTAAAGTTTGGTTTACTAGAAACGTACTTGACACGACATCAGGGTTCGTCCTAGCCTCCTCCTACGTCATCGTGAACACTCTGGCACTCGCCCTCTACCCTTCTCCTCCAGCCTTCTTCACTCCCGAACCTTCAACCCTCAGCTTTTTACAGTCCCTAATCATGTGGCCAGTCTCCCCACAATTATAACATCTTACAACCCCATAATATCTAGCCATGTGACCAGGCTTCCCATACTTAAAGCAGATGTTTGATCCCCATTTGTATTCTCCCGGATGCTCCTTCCCGTATTTACCACATCTCTTCGACCCCGCACCAGGTGTGGCCACACGACGATCATCCACCCGTGCCTTCTTGTTACTCGTCGAGGCACCACCCCGACCAAACCTTTTCCCATTCCAGTTCCGGTCACCACCACCTTTCTTGCTGCCTTCAGCCACCACCACAGTTCTTTCATCATACAACCTTCCTGCCAAATCAACCGCCGACCTAAACGTGCTCGGTTAGGCAGCGATCATGTGCCTACGGACATCCGCCGGTAAGCCCTAGATATACCGCTTAATCTTTCTTGACAAAGGCGTCACCTGATCCGGCACCAGCCGTGCCATCTCATTAAACTTCATGGTGTATTGCTGATGTGTTATCGTTCCCGCCTCCAGCTGCAGGAACTCCCTTTCCACCTTATTCGTCTCCCGGTGAGGACAGAACTCCTCAATTACCAACTACTTCAACTCAGACCACCTCATTCTCCCAATTGCTCGACTACCCTCAGCTTGGACAATATTGTCCCACTAACACAAAGCCGAGTCCACAAACGAGTGGGCAACAAACTTCACCTTCTGGTCTTCTCGGCACTCGTTGATATTCAGAACGGCTTCCATTTCCCTCACCCATCGGTGAGCAGCAGTAGCAGTGACATTACCATCAAAAGTAGGGGTCTTATACCTTTGAAATGCCCCGTAGTTACAGCCTCGTGCCGCCTCCGACGCAAGCTCTTCTTCTTCCACCTCTTCATCATCGGAGAGAACCGTTTCAGTCTCAGGTCGCTCCCGTCCTCCCGAGGACCTGTTTCTCTCCTTTCTTTCTCCTTCCCTTACGGCCTTTATCACTTTGGTCACCACAGACGGTAAGATTGTCTGCATGACCTGATGAACTTCTTCCACAACAGCCTCCTTTACTGAGTCTCTCAAATTGGCACTCTCATCACCGCCCTCCGGATGAGGGGTCTCAGGTTCTTCATGAACCACCTTTTTAACTCTAGGCCTCCCTTTTTTGGCCTATGGTTCAGCACCATGTCCACCATGACCTCCACCCTATGAAGCTTTAGATGATCCACAACCAGCCATCCACACACACACTAAAAGATTCAAACACCAACACGATCATTCAAGGGAACGGCTTAGTTTATGTCAAGTATAGTAAGTCCCTAATTACAATGACCAGTTATGATTAGCCACTTACTTTACTCTTCATACCCCAAGCATTACCTATCCTGACTACATCAGTATCTAAATCTACAAACAACACATAAACCACATAACATGCGCACGTAATATCGGTTAACATTATGAAAATACCTCATGGCACGCAGCTACTAAGACTGGCATCCCTCCCCTTTCTGTTCCATTTTCAGTTTAAGTTAAGGTTTGTTTTGAAAATTTACCCATTTCACTTAAAATTTGGCTCTGATACCAACTTGTAAGGCCCCATTCTCGGGACGCTTACAGCTGGTCATTCATCGCACATAAAATATATATTTTTATTAACTTAGAGAAAACATTGTAGAGGAATCATTAAAGCAGACATTTCATTTCATTAAAATAAACCCTTTTTCAAAATAATACAACATTCATTACAAAATATTGTTTGTTCGTATTGTAATACAAAAACATTGTACAAAAGAATGCCATCCAAAATGAGCCGAGTAGTTGCCCCATGCCATCCTCAGTAACCATTACCTGTCACCTGGAAACACATAAAAGTCAGCATTGCTAAGTGAGTTCTAGTTTTATAAAAACATTACATTACCTTTCATTCATTAAAACATTTTCTTTACTATCGTACATGATCACACATCATACATACATCAAGGTAATAATTATTATCTTCATCATCGTTCGTTCGTACATTTTGCACGTCTCGCACATTTCGTACTCATCGCACATTTCGTACATTTATTGTCTTTCCATTTCTATCTAGGTCCTGTCATATGCCTAACCCTCCTCTAGAGCACCAAGAAATTCATCTAGGGTTAAGCGACAAGGACCCCATATCGCACGTATGGAGTGGTCACTAGGACAAACTCCCCCTATGTGTGTGAACTCTTATGGGTTAGCCAAGATCGCACGATGTATAACACATAGTACTTAGGAAATCGCAAGTATTGGAGTAGTCACCAAGACTAAACTCTTACTGTGTGTATGAACCCTTATGAGTTAGCCAAAATCGCACGTTGTAGACACACACAGTTAAGCTAACAACTCTCAATGAGTTGTGAACATCCTTTCAATTTCTTGCAAGACTTTTCATTCGTTCGTTCATTATGTTCCACTTTCATTA